>OZ030011.1:97414747-97839747 GCA_964023405.1 Apodemus agrarius | reverse complement strand
TTTCATTCAGCTTTTCAGGCCAAAATCCTCTTCTCTTCTCTTCTCTTCTCTTCTCTTCTCTTCTCTTCTCTTCTCTTCTCTTCTCTTCTCTTCTCTTCTCTTCTCTTCTCTTCTCTCTCTCTCTCTCTCTCTCTCTCTCTCTCCTCCCTCCTTCTCCCTCTCTCCCCCCCCTCTCTCTCTCTCTCTCTCTCTGTGTGTGTGTGTGTGTGTGTGTGTGTGTGTGTGTGTGTGTATGTGTGTGTATGAGAGGGTGGAAGAGGAGAGGAACAAAGAGAGGGAGAGAGACCCTGAGATGAGAGGGACGGAGGTGGTTCAGCCAGAGAGCAGCTGCCTTCATCTCTCCGGCTTCTCCGTACCAAATCCCCAAGCCATCTCCCTGAGGAATCTGAGCCAGTCTGCAGAACAAAGCAAAGGTCTGGCTTTCAGGAGTGATAGAGAATTTTATATCACATGATATAGTTTCACATACTGTAATAGCAGGGAGCATGGAGGAATCAGGTACCACAAATTGGGAGTTGTCAAGTTACAGAAGAACTCTGTCTCAGAGACCTGTGGAGAGGCATAGCCTGATTCAGGGTTGTGTTCTAAGAGGGCTTGTGCCTGCTAGCTCATTATGTGTTAAAGGATAGTTTCTATGGCTCTGAACTTGAATGCCTTTGGCCCTTGGCAGGTATTTGACAGAATATGAATTTTAATTTGTTTCACACTTCTGGGAGGGGCCGTAGCACAGGGGCTGATCAGCCTACCCATGGAGGCTGTTTCACACCTGAGCATACACACTGCCCTTCCATGCTTCTTTCCCTACCCCAGGAGCTATGCTGACTTAGAAGGTCAGCATTGAAGAGACTTTGAATTACTCACATCATTCTATGTGCATGAACAGGGCCAGAGGTGAACAGTGGATGTCGATCTTCACCCTGTTGGGTCATAGGCTCAGGTCATGAGGCATTGAGTCAGGGAGTATTAGGCTATAGTTCCCTAGTCATAAAGAATTGCATGGCCTGACTGGTCCACACTGCCTACAGAAACAATAAACATTATGTCTAGGTATTGAAAATAACCCACCCTGCTCCCAGTCATACCACAAACGAGCAGATGTAACTTCCCAGTAGCTTCCTATGTGCCTGACTCTCAGCCTCTCCAAAGACACTCAAACTTCACCCCACAGTATGATTAGGGCCTTCTGGTTCTTCTAATACAGCAATATTCCTTTCTCCCTCAAGGGAAAAATGTGCTTATTCAATATACCTTCCCTTCCTCTTACTCTCCTCCTCACCCCTCACCTCACCCTCATCCTCATCCTCCTCATCACCATCGTCATCACTGCTATCCTCCTCCTCCTTCTTTCCCATTGATTCCGATCTGTGCTGCTCATATCCTCATATCCTCATGGATGTGTGGCCATCTTCTGGAGTACTGTTGACCTACCAGGAGCCACACACCAAAAAATACACACACTCTCTCTCCCAAAAACTATCAACTGTCAATTGCTTCCCAGGTAAGGGTATAGGCTTTCAAGACCCTCTGTCTCCATGCTCGACTGTTGACTAGCTTAACTGAACACATTTCTTTTTATTTGTAGTATATGCAATTTATGTTGAACTTTTCAAGACCCGTTGCCATCCCAAATCGAGGAGTGTCTGAACAGGGGGCTTTAAGAGAGAAATGTCCAGCAAGAAAGGGAGAATTAAAAACTTACTTGCCACGTTTCCTTCCTCTTGGCTGTGTTTCTCACTCTTGCTCATGCTTGGCCCTTTTCTCTCTATCTCACTGAAGCGTGAGAAACCACTGCGGTCCTAGCCCCAACATTGGCTTCCTAGGCATTCATGGGATGAGAAGGTGCCTTGCAGTTGCTTACAGACCATTGGACCTGTCTTCCTGACCATGCTCAGTCCATTTTAAGTTCCTATGCAGCTCATAGATGGCTCTGAAAGCCATGTTTGTTCCCATGTCAGCCCTATTCGGCCCCAACACACTTTAAAGGTCCCCATAACCGCATGGATATCCTTGTCCCTCCTTGATACCACATTTGCTGTGCTTTCATCTCTCCTTGCATTTATTGACTTAACAAATTATTTTCTGTGTATGTTTTATTTTGTTGTAGTGAATTACCTCTTCTCCCATGTAAATCAACTCAAGGCTTACCTGTGTTTTTCACTGTTGAACCTGGAAACCTGTAGGAGGAAGAGCAGGCCTCACTGACAAGGTGGGGACTGCTTCAGCGTAAGCATTGGTGAATAGCGAGTAAGGCCGAGCAGCCGTGGAGGAAAATTTCGGCATGAGAGCCAAGCTGAAGCCTGCCTGAGAGCCTAGAGATCAGTGACACAGAAGATGACAGTCACTTGAGAACTGCCACTTGGAGGACACGTTTGCTTGGGACCACATTCTCAACTGCTCCCAGAGTCTTTCTTATCCACTGTCCCCAAAGGGGACACCAGGCAGGATGGAGGACTCAGGCAAAAGGAACCCTCTGTGGCATGGGTCAAGGCTAGCTTCCACATTGTGGGAGAGTGAGTGTACTGGCTAGTTTGGTGTGTCAACTTGACACAGGCTGGAGTTATCATAGGAAAAGGAGCTTCACTTGGGGAAATGCCTCTATGAGATCCAGCTGTGGGGCATTTTCTCAATTAGTGATCAAGTGAAGGAGGGCCCCTTGTGGGCGGTGCCATCTCT
This sequence comes from Apodemus agrarius, assembly GCA_964023405.1. Lineage (NCBI taxonomy): Eukaryota > Metazoa > Chordata > Mammalia > Rodentia > Muridae > Apodemus > Apodemus agrarius. Next base: position 97,837,074 of record OZ030011.1, on the reverse strand, counting down.
GGGCTGGTATTCTTGGGTTCTATAAGAGAGCAGGCTGAGCAAGCCAGGGGAAGCAAGCCAGTAAGTAACATCCCTCCATGGCCTCTGCATCAGCTCCTGCTTCCTGACCTGCTTGAGTTCCAGTCCTGACTTCCTTTGGTAATGAACAGCTGTGTGGAAGTGTAAGCTCAATAAACCCTTTCCTCCCCAACTTGCTTCTTGGTCATGATGTTTGTGCAGGAATAGAAACCCTGACTAAGACAGTGAGTGAATAAAAAGAAGGGGGTGAGGCCTTGATTTTGATGCTACCAAAAGCCTGTGAGATTTATAGCATGTGTACAATTCTTCCATATCACACCAGACAAGTGTGTAATGTATTGCATGAAAACATACCTTATATAACCACATTTGCACACCAGATATCTCTATATACTCATATACATACCCTACATAACTACATAAACAGACAAGCTGTATATTTCCCACATATATACATACACATATAGTGCACACCCTGTAGTTCTTATAATCACAAACATGAAGAATTCCAGCACCCAAATGGAATATGTCATACAAATCATATACAGACACATCCCAGGATAGGTACCCTAAATAACTGTGAAGATGCATATACATGAAAATGCCACATACTGTATACCTACCCCACACATATCCACTCTACTTAACTATACACATGCATATTGTAATATCTCTATAGACACACACCATATTCTGACATGTATGAATTATATCAACACATACAACATAAACAGCAATATCCCATGTATACACCTGATACACACCTCATATATATATATGTATATACCTTAATATAACTATACATAGACATATGTGCACATATATTACATATACTCTGTCACTCCACATACATGAGTACTATGAAACCATGTATACATGCACGTATCTCAATACCCCTACACTCACATTCTATACAGCTGCCTATGCACATCTTACATCAATACTCACATATGAACAGCACAATCCTCACATACACAAGGACTTCATATAGCCACAAGCACACACACACACACACACACACACACACACACACACACAGACAACACACACACATACACTCATGCATACACCATACCTATGCCTTCTTCTCAAACTTGCATACTATGAACCATGTACATATCCCCCATAACCTCTCACCAACCATAGATAGATATGCACAGCTCAATAGACCACATGCACACCTGCCACAGCACCACATAACTGTGCGAACACAGCCGTCATTTCAGCATGTCACCAAGAAGGGAAGCCATGTCTTTACAGCTTGTACAGTTTCCTTTCACATCTCTGATGGCACATGCCCCATTTTCAGATCGCGGAGCCTGAGTGTTGCAAAAGTCTGTCAGCAGATGAGAGGAGGCTTAGAGAAGAATTCTTGATGAGGGGCCAAAGAGATGGATTCCTGTGCCAAATTGCAAGGCAACATCTACCCAGCTCACCTGCAACACTGTGATGCCTGAGCAGCGGACACCCTGAAGAATCTGGAAAACAAACAAAACAGAGGTATCTTGTTAGCTGTGTGTGTAGATTAGTAGTTGGATGACAGAGGTTGAGTGGAACCTTGGGGACTACTGGCTCAGAGCTCTCCAGGAAGGGACTCAGAAGTTCTTCATTGTTGGATGGGAAACACGACCAACGGCAATATAGGAATGCTTCCAGCATTTCTCATTTCCCAGATAGAATCCACATTCTGAAAATCTTTGAAAGAGAGGAAGAACATTCTGGAAAATGTCATCACTTTTTATGTTCACACTAATTCCTTATCACTCATGTGGCTCGAATTCAAATTTGCATGAGTTTCAAATTTGGCAAAGAAGGTTACAAGTTCAGATTAAATACAGTTCTTCAGAGAACAAGTTATAAGTGCTTGATTTCTCCCAGTCTGTGACTTTCAGAGCTGTCAGAAACTGCCCACACCCCCTTGGCTCCTGGGACCTTCCTTTATTTTCAAAGCCAATCCTACTTACTCTAGCTGCTCTCTTTTGTGATGAAGGAACATATGGTCACAAGGGGTTCACCTCTCTCATCCACCGTCTCCTCTGTGACTCTACTTCTTCTATTATGTGACTTGATACAGACTCATCGATTGGCTTGTGGACAACTTTGAGAGGCCTGGTTCTGCAGATGCATGTGGCAAGAAGCTGTGGGAGTTGTAGAGACGGAGACAGAGCTGGGCCTTGCATGAGCTTCTATGTCTGGGTTTGAGGACTCTCCTCTTCTAGCAGCGACATCCCACTGACACCCCGGCCGAGTCTATAGTGCTGCCATTTGCTCAGGGCTCAGCGTAGCTCATCCCACTTTATCTCACCCGTTCACAGTTCATGAAACAGAAACAAACACAGACCACAAAAGACAAATGGTGAGGGCAGCTCTCAGCAGCCAGGGGCCCAACAGGAAAGAAAAGCATGTTCAACGTCTGCGTGTGAGGTCCAAGTTTCTGCCTGAGAAACAGCTGAGCCACCACCACCTATGGCAAGCAGGGAGGGTAAATTTTTGGATTCCATAGGCAACAGTGCCTGTGACATAAGCTGCCTGCAAGCTGCTTTCTGGGAAGGGTGCATGGAGCCCAAGAGGTTTTTCTGAGAAGGAACTGGGAAGACAAAACCCCGTGTCATCCCCTTAAACAAAACTCAGCTGCCAAGTCCAGGCAGAACCAAAGCTTCTCTGGGAAGGAGCACAGTTGGCAGAAACAGGGGATTGGAAAGGAAGCGTCCAGCCCACACCCTGCATTTAGGAAGTGAATTCATTTGCTCACATTAAATAGCCATAAGTGATGAGGTTGGAAAGGGGATGTGGGCTTAACTCTATAGCCTGGTTGCCATCATTTGTATCTGGAATATCCCCTAAGGGTCCCAGCCCATCATTTGTATCTGGAATATCCCCTAAGGGTCCACATGCTGACAGCTGGGTCTCTAGCCTGTGCCAAAATTGATGGTGGGACTTTTAGGAAATAGTGCTTCGGCAAAGGAAGTTGGGTCAAAAACATTCTATGAAGGCTCAGAAAGTAAGGAAAAGGTACTTGCCTCAGGAAGTTCCTGGAAGCTGCAAAGTTCACAGGCTTCTCCCAAATGCAGTAGTTGTAGATGCAATGATGCTTGGTGGGGTGAGGAGAGTCTGCAAGGGACTGAGAGGAATGAATGTCATTCAGGAGGCTCCAGGGGTGTGCAGTTTTTGTGTGCTGTAGCGAGCTTTCTAGTGTTGCAGAGTAGCCCATGTGTACCCCCATGAGGAAGTCTCCACTCACACACTTGTGAGTATCACCAGTAAACTCACTGACTTACTAAGCTGAAGGGGATGGAACTGTTTCTTTGGCTTGTCCTTGGTGCCTTATTGGGCAGATCTGTCTAGGAAAAGTAACACATTGGGGGCATGCTCTTTGTGATGGCTAGTTTTAAGTCAGGTTGACACAAGCTAGAGTCATTTGAGAGGAGGAAGCATCCATTGAGAAAATGTCTCCATAAAATACAGCTGTAAGGCTCATTTGAAATTAATGATTGCTGTGAGAAGACCCAGCCCACGATGAGCGGTACCATCCCTAGCGGTCCTGGGTTCTATAAGAAAGAAGACTGAGCAAGCCACGGGGAGCAAGCCACTAAGCAGCATTCTTCATGGTCTCCAGGTTCATGCTCTGTTTGAGTTCCTGTCTTTGATGGACTACAATGTGAAAGTACAAGCCACATAAACCATTTCCTCCATAAGTTGTTTCCGGCCATGCTGTTTCATCACTGCTGTAACAGTCTTAACTAAGATACTTTTGAAGGCTGTATTGGGAATTCAGCTGCCTGCCTCCTCTGGTTTTCAGCAGCCTATGGTGTGAATAGGCCTCCCCTACCATGCCCCTAAAACTTCTAGAATCATATTCCATATTCTGAGAGACAGGCAGAAAATAGTGAAAGTTCTAGAAGAGAAATGAGTCCTGGAGTTTGTGTGGTGGCCCACAGGCTAGATGCTAGTTTAAGTGTTTTACTGCTCTATGACAGTGATTATTCCAGGGCAAAGAGAGGGGACAAGGCAAAGAGTGGGACCTTGATGAGTCCTAAAACAGACAGTCATTCTCCCCAAAGAGCTCCTAGTAGTGTGTCTGCCGCTACTGAGACAGGGAACGGGAGCAGCCACGAGTGTCCATAAACAGATTTAAACTTCTCAGCAAAGCCCTTCCACCACAAAAGCCCTTCCGCCATGCTCAGCATTAATGTGATTTTGTCCTGATGACAATCTGAAGATGAGTTTTGACTGAAACTTTGGTATGATCTGCTTGGATGTTTATAGGCAAATATCACTTTATCACTTTTTACCCCCTAGACACCACCCTCCTCTCTCTCTCTCTCTCTCTCTCTCTCTCTCTCTCTCTCTCTCTCTCTCTCTGTGTGTGTGTGTGTGTGTGTGTGTTATACATATGGACATATGGGCACATGTATGTGCTTGCCCATGTTAGACTCATGTAGGTTAATGTTGTGATATACTCCTCGATTGATTTTCTTTAGTGTTTTGAAAGAAGACATCTCACAGATTCTTGCCATTTTGCCTAGACTGGCTGGTCATCAGGCTCTCTGGGAACTACCTTTCTCTGCTTCTGTTCCATGTGCTGGGATCCAGGCATGGAGGCCAAATCTAGCCTTTTATGTGGTGACAGGCATCTGACCTCAAGTCCCCATGCTTGCATAGCGGGAAACTCAGCCACGGAGCCACTGTCCCAGACACTCAACTCTTGGAACATCTTGGTAAAATCAAGACTTGATTTTTTATAAACCTTGTACTTCTGTGGATGTCAAACAAACAAACAAACAAACAAACAAACAAACACAAACAAACCGTGTTTAGCAACCACATCTGAGACATGGTTTTGAAGCTCTGAAAAGACAGTTTCCTCTCCCAGCTCTTTCAGGAATAGACATATCCAGTGAAAGGCAACCCTGCTTCTGTAGGGACAGCCATCTCTCAGCATATGTATATGTATATGTATATGTATATGTATATATATATATATATATATTTTAAATTGAGACCATTTGTTTAGATTGGAGATGTTTGTAATGATCTGTGTTTGGCAGGGATATTAAGTGGGTTCACCGGGCTTATTCTCTGCCTTTCAGTTCTATGGGCTCTGTAAGCGTTGAAGAATAAGTTAGGGTCTTTTCCTGCAGGAATGAATAGAGCAGTGCATAAAATAGCAGCAGGAATCACAGAAACGCCTTCCTTCAGCCACTGTGGGCAGGTGACGTTTCTTATGCAGAGAGATTATTGCTCAAAGCAGATTTCATTAATTTTAGGCAGCAAATGTATTTCTTAAAAGGAAAAAAAAACCCATGATACCACCTATGCAATCTAATACCACAAATGTGTAGGTCATTTGTAAAACCATATATCTACTTAGTGTAAGGAGCAGGGTGAGTGTGTACGGCATGATTGCTCTGTAAGTTATAGAGGGCGCATGAGCTCGCATGCAGAGGCATTGCCTGAGACAAGATGCATGGTGCCTGTTTCCTCTCATAAGAAACAAATTCAATATATTTTGAAATTTCAACGGGGGAGGGGAGAAGGGAAAACAAAGACGGCTCATATTTCAAGGTGAAAGCCCTTTGGTGACTGAAGAGGTTTCCATTTTTACTGCAATTATGGTTCCTGCTCTTTTTATTTTTGTAAATTTTTCCTATCTTGAGATGGTACAGGGTGTATTTATGGCTGGGTTTCATTTAGCAATGCTCATTTGTACTGATCGGTGACAGATTTATAGGATCCTAGATTCCTGGTGTCACTATTGTATTATTTATAATTCTATAAATTAAAGCTATTATTATCAGCGATGGCCTCTGACAATAGGATGCGGAGGTTGGAAATAGCGTTTAATATTTTCTCAGCCCTGATGAATCCTCTATGGATTACATCCTGTTGTAGACTAAGAAATCATTGTCTTTGCTGGGGTGGGGGAGTGCTACAGTAATAATAATAATAAGTCACTAATGAAAGACAAAAATTTCAGGACTATTTGTAGGCACTGGGTTTTTAATCTTCCTAATGATAGCCCTGACAATAAGTAGATGAGAGAGCTAATAGGAGGCTGAGGACACCAACAGACCACTCCTCTCCCTCCCTACACACTCGATTAGCCTCCAGGACAGATTCGCATCATGACTTTTAAATCTCCCTTTTATCTCCGTGTTGGACTAGGATGTCTCTACTGAGCGATTGATTTTTAAGCAAGGCCTTTATGACAGATGGGGTATGGGAGAGCCTTTATCTCCTTGAACCAAATAAAACAATCACACTTAATTGGTAACTTCAGCACCTAACAGTTTATTTGTGACTCTAGGATGCTGCAAATTAATAATCAGGTTTGGAGGACAAATGCAGAGAGGACGGAAGGGAGATGGTTGTCTGGGACTGCATTTAAAAAGCTCTTAGCAGATACAATCTAGTGTAAGATCCAGGCAGCCGAGGGCTTAAACACAGCTTGCTTATTGCCGGGCTGTGTAACCTCAATCAAGCTGTAAAGCTTGTGGTGAGCTTCAGGTTTTCTGGCAGTAAAATTAAGATACTTTAGTCACAAATTGTGAGGATCTTAAGCACACTAAATTAAACTAATGAGGAATAAAGGACGGTGGCTGAAATACATAAGCCTGCTTATCACCCCCTGAGCTCACTGGAGCTCCGAGGGCCCTGATGCCCGCAGTTTAAGCTTTTTGCTAGTGAAGTGCTGGGGATATATCACCAGAAGATGCATTCTGAGTCTGCGCTGGACCACTCCCTAGCCAAGGCAGGAGTCTCCATTCTATTTGCCGGACTCTTCTCTTTGCAAGTTATGTCAAGGCAGCAATAGTTGAGGAAGTTAATAATATTCTCTGCTTTGAAAGTTGAAATGAGTAGTAACTCAGCACTAAAAGGAACACGACGTCGCCACATTTGCAGGAAAATAGACTTCAAGTGCGTAATATTATGTTAGGTCAAGTAATCTCAGAAAGAAGGAGACCATGTGTTCTCCACCGTACACAGATCCTAGCCTATAGCATATATGCATTTATGGAAACAAACACGTGTGTGTGGCTGCAGTATAACATGTAAGAAGGAGCCGAGAAAAGGGAACACTGGGCGGAAAGGAAGGACGGGATGTAACAGATGTGTGAGTGATCAGAAAGATAGAAAGCTAATGGATTTTCTTCCTTTTTTTTTTTTTGCTAATTGATTTTCTAATTTTAAAATCATCATGCCCTCCCTCCCTCCATCCTTCCACCCCCTTTCTTGCTTGCTTGCTTTCCTCCGTTCTTCCCTCCCTCCCTCCCTCCCTCCATGCCTCCCATCCCTCTTTCCCACCCTCCCATGTTTCCTTCTTGCTTCCCTTCCTCTGGTGGATAACATTAAAAACAAATTTGGTAGTGAAAGTGTAGAATCTAGTGGAAACTCCGCAGCTTTAAAACGTGTCTTCAGACTGTACAGAAGGCTGCTGAGATGCGGAGGCTTTGGGACTGGCTGATCTCAGTGTGTGTGATGTTTTGTATTTTGTTCCTTACAGTAAAGTATTAAGAAAGCTGGGAATATCTCAGCTTCACAAAGTGGGACAAAAAAACACATGCTATCAGTGGATATCAGGTGTAAGATGGAGTCAATATTTGGGTCCTTTGAGACTATGTCCTGTTTCCCCAAGCCTCAGTTTCCCTCTGTGTCCAGGAGGAACTATGATGTGTGTTAATGGTATCTGAAGTCACCTACACAGTGCCAGGCTAGGAAGGGCCTGCTCTCCCTGGGTTCCCTGGCCTGTGCCTGTAGCTAGCTCGAGAACTTATAGAATACCAAAAAGGAAACCTGGACACACTATAATGGCAGCCACCAAGAGGAGCAGCAGGCCCAGTGCCACCATGCTGTCATTCATCCATGTGTATCTGATCTCCTCCCATCATCCATTCGGTCCTAGACTCTACCATCTGGGGTACATAGAGAGGGGCATGAAGAGTTTAGAGACTCTGAAGGGAACAAGAGAGCAAATGGAAAGTGGGATATTCATACCATAGAGGGGTAGAGCTGTCTGTGAATCTGAAAACACATCATTCTGACACAAGATGAAGATAGGGAGAGATGTCCTGATGGCCTGAGACGTCAGTGTCTTCCACAGTGTCTCTTCTGTCAAGTTGTAGGTGTTTACTGATTGCTTACCTGCCTTAAGCCATAGAGGAAGACTTCTAATTCAACTATGTATGGTGTGAAAGATGTCTTGGGACATTTTCCTAGGATTATTGCTTCTCTATTTTTAAAATTAGATCTAAGACCTCCCTTCCCAGCATGCTGTGGGGAGCGTTCCACTGAAATTTAGCCCTCTAGAGAGCAAGCTGTTTTTAGACAGTGAACTCAGGAAAGATATATGTGAAGAAGTATAGAACATGGACTTGAGAACATGGTAAATCACACACATACACGCATATGCATACATATGTACACATACCTACCTATGTATATATTCCTGTTTGATTCAGGACCCTGGATTTTGCAGTTCCAGCCCTGGCTGGACCTTGAACCTCCATTCCTGTCTGTATTTCATTTTTCTTTCATTCTCTGTGTTGTGTGTTCCTTGCTTTTTCTCCCCCAGATGCTGCACTGCTGGGATTAGACCTCATGACTTCCGCTTGTTAGGTAAATGAGCTACATCCCCAGTCTGTTGTATAATGTTTTTGCATGAGGATTTATTTGCAAAACCTGGGGTGGAATCTGCCTCATAAAAGCATGCAGGACTTTGTGGATACTCGAGGGTTAAGTGGGATTGTGAGAGCATCTAGTTAGTGTAGCCCTGGGGCAAACCATCTGGCTTGTACCTATCTTGGTTAAATGTATGATCTTGCAAAAATTATGCATACCAGGCCACCAAGGAAAAAACCTTGCGATCCAGCATATGGTGGGAGGATAATGTTAGGGAGAATATTGCATCACAACCTCACCCCACATTTTACAAATCTTCACGACTCAGTAATTTTGTGGGCCCACCTTAGTACTGACCAGACCTCTCTTCTCTACAATAAGTTTGGGTTTCTTAGGGATTTTTGCAGAGACCAAAGAGGAGTCCTCCCTGTCCCCTTCTTCTCCCTGATGTCTTTGTATCATCTGTCTGTTTCAGGATGCTAGTGTCTGCATCTTCTACCCACACTGAAGCTGGGACCTTTATTTTTGTCGTGTGTAGCCTTTTCCTTCAGCCTGTGTGTGTTGCTAAATCCAAACACATGATATTGGTACTCTATGAAGAGCAGATCTCTTCCTTACAGTTCTGGAAACCATAGTTCAAATTTAGACCTATTCAGGGTCTGGTGAAGGCTCCATTTTTCTGTTTCTAAGCTATATCTTGAACACTGTATCCTTTCTTGGCAAAAGTCAGAAAGGCACAAAAAGGCTTGACACTACACAAAATGTCTGTTAATTAGGAGCTTGGTTCACAGTGAGGGATGAGTCATGACCTAATAATTTTGTACATTCTCAATATGACCACACCACACAATATGTGTCAATGTGAATTTCAGAGGAGACACTGGGATTAGATCATGAAGTTGGGCAATTAGATTCTGGCTTGTATTTTTTATTTATTTATTTATTTTTTACTAATTAACATCTTGTACTTCCTCAGGATTCCTGTTCTCCTAACCCCTGCTCTTTATCATATACCATAGAACAGGATGGACCCTGGAGAAGTCACACAGGGAACCACTGAAAAGGGTCTCTTCCTGCATCCTTCAATAAAGACAGTTGTGCTGTTGTCTAAGTGGGCTTTACAAGTGGAGTCCTCTGTGCCTTCAGGGTTCTCTGCTCCTAGAAGCCAACAATGTAGAATAATAGGAAGGCAAGTACAATTTTATGAAATCACAGATTTGTCCCTACCTGTTCATCTGTCTTGATTTTTCACATTCTACTATTTTCCATGTCTAGGTTATGTAGTTATCACTGATGAAGGAAGGGAAACTGAAGATATTTACAAAGTGAGGCCTGTGCACAGTTACATTAGTACTAAGTTTTTAGACATATTTTATATAATTTTTTTTTTGTTTTAAAAACCAGTAGTCTTCTGAGTGAACCATCAAGTAAAATATAGCAGGAAGTTTCTTTTTAGGGGAAATATGCTAGACGGACGCTGAGAGAGTCTTAGAATTACCATTCATTGACTTCATCCAAAGAGTTCTATTCTAGAGCACACAACCCCTACAGGAACTTTCTAGGTGCCTCTAAGATGCCCAAGAGTTACACTGTATGAATGAAAGTGGTCTATCCTGGGCTTCTTTTGCCCTTCATTGGAATTTGAGAAACCATCAAATGTCAAGATTTGCCATGAACCTAACATGTTAGGTTTGTGATGGGTGAGGATTCTGAATCCACAAAGCTCAAAGTCAAGTGAATTAATGTCACAGTGGATACAGGGCTTGAGCATTGAGCATTGCCTCCTGACCTAGAAGATGCCACTAACTCAAGGGTGTGTGCTCTACCACCAAACCTTCAGCCTTGAGGGCTAGAGCCCAACTTTTCTACTTCATCAGGGAAATGGCAGCAGTCAGTAAACATTCTGTTGTCTTGTGATTGAGGACAAGCAGAATAACACCCTCATTAAATAGTTACAAGATAGACCAAAACCAAAACAAAACAAAATAAAAGCAAATAAGCTAGAACAAAATAAAACCAATAAGCTAGAACAACAATTCTCAATCATGTTCATGATCCCTTAGTGGAGCCCAAGGGCCATTTCACAGGGGTTACCTAAGAGCACCAGAAAACACAGACATTTACATTATGATTGATTCATAACAGTAGCAAAATTACAGTCATGCAGTAGCAATGAAATGATTTTATGGCCAGGGCTCACCACCACATGAGGAACTGTATTAAAGGGTAGCAGCGTTAGGAAGGTTGGGAATCACTGCTCTGGAAGGATATTTTAGAAGTCATCACATTGATTTGCAAACCTGTGCAGCATGGGTAAGCCGAGGCTCACATAGCAACCCAATGAGGCCCTCACACCTGCTGGCTCCTGAGCACAAACCCCTGCAGCCAGATCTTGGCCTCCTTCCCATTTATACTCCGCTGCGGCTTCCCAGAGCCCTGGCCTGGCTTCATTAAGGAGGACAGAGGAGTCTGGCATGAAAACACTCTTTTAACATGTGTTTTTCCTCCTTGTCTCACTGACTCAACACGCAGATATCCCTGCCAGAAATGTCCAAACGCACCTTGGTTGAAGAAGATTTTTATATTGATCTTAATCTAATTAGCTAGTTTGAACTGTGGTTGGTGTCATGGTTCCCATCTTGATTTAATTAGCTACTGGAATGGAAGCAGGGTCGTTGTGAAATCCTCGTGGTGGGGGTGTGCAGAGCTTCTCCTGCTACAGATTTGCCTGTTTGGGGAGAGATGTCTAAACACTAAAATCTGTCCACAGCTCAAACCAGGTCTGCAAAAGCGGCTCTTAAGTCTTTTAGAAGCATCTTTAGATGCACGGACAGAAACACCCAGAGTTCAAACCTCAGCTCGGTCACGCCTAGCTAAGTCCACAGGCAAGCGCCTTCATATTCCTAAACCTGTCTTCCTTATCTGGAGTGTAGACAGAGGATTATATGGGGCTAGACAGCTGGGCTGGCTGGGAGCCCCCTCCCCACACAGAGACCCAGCTTAGTTCCTGGCACAGTGTGAGCAAACCTCTGATGAACCTCCCTTTCTGTGTTCTGTTGTAAGTGTGACTCAAAAATCAGGCTCACTCCTCTGTATTGTTTTCCACTATGAACTGGAGATTCCCCTCCCTCTCTCCTCTCCCCACTCTTCCCTTCCCTCTCGCCCTTCCCCTTTGTTTCCGGATTTCACCCAGGATTCCTTGAGGTTTACTTCCCAATCACAGCAGGGTTCCACCTGTGGTGTCACTCACAAGGAAGGCAGAAGGGGTTATATACAAGTATAAACCCTGCTTGGGAAAAACCAAGCTGGGGGATTTCCCAAAGCCTGGAATTGAGGAAACAGCAGAAAACACAAAGCTAAGTAAGGTTGTGTGAAGGGAGCTGTCTGGGGGGGGGACTATGAGGAGGACTCCATGGTTGGGTGAGGCAGGTCAAGGGTTTCCCAGCACCACCCCCAAGGTAAGATGTCCCTGTGGAGAATTTGAGTGAGTTTTCTGGCTGGCCAGCAATTCCTTATCAGTTATTATTCCCTGTGAGCATCTGGCCCCAAGGCATTTCTTTCTGTGTGTGCTGACTGCTGCTGTCACAGCCCTACAGCCAAGATTTAATTACCTGGTGTTCTCCCCTTTGAGATTCCCATCAGCTGCCCAGCTGGCCACCTCCATGAGAAATAGCATCCTCTCTCTTTCCCCTCTTTCCTCCCTTTCCCACCTCTACTGCCTCATTATTAATTAGGTCTTGAAAGTAGCAAGTTGAATGGGTATTTATTTTCTAGTTTTAATGTTTACTTTGGAGTTGTTGTTGGCTTTTCCATAGAAGTCTGAAGGTTTCCTGTATGTGAAAATCAGAGGTATACAATTGCAGGAATGCTTTTCTGAACTTGGCATGTTCCTTTATAGGAGCGCTTGGCTTTGAACTGGCCAGAGAAACACCCATACAAGGTGAATGGACTCACCTGCTTCTGGGCATAGGAAAATAAGTGAATGGATTTTGAGGGAAGAGAGGACTTAGAGCTCACGATTATATAAGATAACATGAATAGCTTGCTTACCTGTCCCCATCCTTGCATATAGATAACAAGAGTCCACTGTAGTGTTACACTCTTATAACCTAGCACCCTGCATGGACGTAAGCTGGTAAGTGCAACCATAAGTCATGAATGCCCTCACCATATTGGGTCCTTCAACTTTGTACTATGGATAGAAGCGAGAATGAGAACCCATTTCATCTATCCCAAGAAAATGATGACTGACTATGGTTTCTGGAGGAAGGGTATCCATTTCACTAGTCCTGTAGTCGCTGGGGAACTACGTGGGAAGAACAGGAAGTTGAGATGGAAAAGAAGGGGATACCAGACAGAAGAAATGAGGGAGACTCAATATAATCACAATATAATATGTATATATGTATACATGTTTGTGTGTATATATGTATTTATGTATATGTATATGTATACCTAAGAACCAAAGAAAAATATACCCATTTGGATTCAATTTTGACTGACATCTAAACTCTTCGGACCTAGACAGTTGTGGAGCACCCTGAAGGGACAGTACCAGCTGGCTGGCCTATCTTGTCTCTAGACACTGTCACCACAGCATCTGCACAAGTCCACACAGCTTCTGAGAAGCCTTATTTATTTCAAATTGAGGTAGGGAATTAATTTATGGGAGTGGCCCCATTACTTCCCAATGACCACACTAATGTTCTACTATGTGTTAATGTATCACTTCCAAAGGACAGTCTTATCAATACATTAACCCCCCCTCCAAATTAGTAAGAAAGTCAAGATGTCAGAGACAGCTTATACCCTATTCTGTACAAACCAAACATTTTGAATTGACATAATATGTAGGATTAAGTACAACCAAAATACCAACACTGGTAAACAAAAAAGGATGATGATTAATTGTGGATTTTCTGAAAAGTCTGAAGAAATCCACCTGAGACACAGAGAAGATTGTATTTACCAAACTACAGAACCATTTGTCTGTGTGAGCACCCTTGCCCTTTGATCCTCTAAGCAGGGCATGTGCTCTGCCCACCCGTGAGTTGCCTTCACTTTCTGATCCTCACTGGGTACCTGATAGGGGACAGTATGGGTGCTTGAGGACTAGAAGTGAATAAATGCCTCTCCAAAGTGTTAACCAACGCCCCTCTTCATGCCACACAGTATATTTTCTTCTTAGACACTTACTGAATAATGCAATTTCTCTACATTCAGCACCCCCACCCCCAAGAATGATTGGCTGTTGTAATTCTGGGTAGATTCAGACCCCAACACCAAAGAATTAGTATAATGCAGTGCTCCACTTACAAAGAGTGGGGCTCAATATCTCCTTGAAACAGAAATCAGATATGTCCATTTTACAAAGCAATCTGCTGTAGTCTCCCATTCTCTTCATCTCAGTTACCTTTGCAAAATATATGGCTGTGTCTAGGAGGTAACCAACTTCTGCTGTATTCAATACATACTGTTTAGTTTAGAGGAACAAAACTTAACTGCTAGCAAAGAAAGGCAATTCCACCTTCTCTGGCTTTTAAGGACAGAAGTTCTGTAGAGCATTCAGGTGTCAAGGCAATTCCAGGTCCAATTCACACAGGAGTATCCACGTGTGGGTCTAACTCTCAGCAGCTTCACATGAGCATGATAGATGAGATGATCCCCTGAAGGACATGTGGGAACCATCTAAGATGCTGCTGTCTCTGAGTAGCCACTACACCACCATCTGTCCCATTTTCTTCTTTGCAATCATCTCGGCTCAGCTTCTAAAATTTCCAAAATTCCAACAGGGCTTAAAATCTTATGATGCCCTCTAGTCTAGTGCCTTCAATTCAAGACTCTGGCTTGGGCTTTATTTCTTACTGTGGTCCTTGGTTTTTCACACTGGATTCTGGAGACATCACATGCACACACAGGCACAAACATGGACATATACATTCACACAAACACACTTGTGCACATGAACACACAACACATGCACTTATCACCAGACACATGGACATACATACATACATACACAAGCACAGACACACATGCACCCACAGTACACACACAAAAACACAGGTGCACACACACACAATTCATACATACCCCCACACATACACACGAGGACATACATTAACACACATGCACAGACACACATACACATACAGTACACACATAGAAACACAGGTACACATGCATGTACACATATACACACATGCACACACACATGAATAATCACACACACACAAACACTTTTACATTTGAAGTATATATGCTCAAAACTATATTTTAACAGTAATGACATCAAATTTTAAAGGGAGGGCAGACTCTTCCTCCTGTAGACAGCTGAATCTGAAGAGGTCTGAGGCATCTGTACTCCAAGAGAACTCCTGTGCAGAAAGCACACCCCAGCCACCTTGTGGTGGATGAGGCAGCACAGGCTTGAGGGTATTCATCAGCTCCAGCCCTGGGCTGTCATGACATCCCAAGAGAGCTAAGTATGGAACCATCCAGAATAAAACATGAAGTAGACTGAAGGGCCATCTGGCACTTCCTCAAGCCTGTCACTCAGCTACAGTGCACGTTCTTAGCTTCTTTGCCAGGTGAATTCATGCAGGTCACCCTCAGAAGAAGGTCTGAGAGGCCGGTAGAGTGGCTGCTATCAAGTAAGTGGCAAATTACAGGAATAGTAAAGGGAGACAGGTAGAGAGGCTCCTTCTAGCTATCGGATGGCCTGTGTCGTGTGGATCAAGGGCCTTCTTCTGGCCTCCCTGGTGATGTCTGGTGTGGAATGTATACCCAGCATTTCCCTATTGCCTTCTGATGCTGAATTTCCCTGCAGGGATCCTGTGTGGTACTTTAGGAGGCTACTGTAAGGACCTTTAGAGCTATGTTTTGGCTGGGCATTGGATACCCCCACTGCTCTGGGGAATATAGTTGTCCTTTGAGAAGGCTGGCTATTTTTTTTTCTTTAAATGTGCTGATGGACCGAACTCTCTCATTACATTGCTAGTGGAAAATGGGGCAGGTCAAAACAATGAATAAGCTGGATTTGTCTGTTTGGGTTATCCTAGTAAACACTACCAAAGATAAAGGCTTTGGGGGCTGTAGGGATAACGTCTTTGGGTGTCTCTCTGTCCCTGACCTGTGAAAGCCCACCGTTACCCTGTGCTGTCATGTGGCTTTCTGTCTTTGTGTCTCTCCTGATCTTCTTTTTCTAGTAACAGTTATAACTGGATGGTTAGGGTCCTACGCTTACGACCCCATTTTCCTTTCTCAGTTCTATAGAAGCCGATCTCCAAGCATAGCCAAGTGCCAAGTCACTGAAAGTTGTAGCATAGGCATTCACCCCAGGCTTGCCACTCAACATTCAGAACTTCAGAGTCCTGTTTTTTTGTTTTTTTGTTTTTTGACTGTGGAAGCTAACTTCAGGCAATGTCTTGTACAGATACATAGACAATGCCATATGTACATCATTGTTAATAGAATATTATTTATTTTCTATGATGAAAAAATCATTAGTGTTCTATCAGAACTTTAAAGTCCCCCTCCATTAGGAGGGAGAGGAGTCAAGAGGGACAGGGTCCTGGAGATAAGAATGCAACATGCAATAATGCTGGAGATATAAGACATTTTTAGTATTGATGTAAGCGTTGAATAGAAAACATTGTAGAGATAGAACTTTTTAGTCATTATATACAACTAGTGCACCTACTTCTCCATACACCCAGTACAGTGTTTCTGGAAGACTTTGGATGAAAACATTTGCTATTTGTAACTTTAGTCAATGGGCTGAGGGTTTCTGATACATGACAGAAGCTGAATTTGATCACAATGGCTTGACTTCCTGAAATTTATTGTCATGTGTAGAACTGGAAACAAACTTAATTGTGTGACACACGTGGCCATTTGGAGAAAATGCTTCACTCTGGTACAGTCATTTGAAACATTTATTGAAAATGACATTTATGGCATACTGAAACTTCAGTTCTCCTTGTTTAGAAAAGGGAGAAGAGATCTAGTTTTTTAGGAATTATTGACTTAGTGGTCCAGTGCCTCATGTGTTTTAATTGAGGTGCTGTAGAAATTATTTAATAAATGGTAACATTACAAAAGCATTTCACACGACTATAATTCTCTCATTAAACTAACACGTGCAAAAGGGAAAACAAGCTTCAGAGATAATCTCTCCATCAAAAATTATGCAGCAAAGATAGAAGAAAGTAAATTAAAAACAGTCAGTCTTTCTTTCCTCCCAATGATAAAATGCTTATCATGCTTGACCCCTGATACTCTGTCTACATATATATTATCTTTAGGATCACCTTTGGTTCATTAGCAACAGTGATGAATACATATTAGACACCAACTTCAGACGGTAGAGACAGATTTCAGTGGGCAAAATGCTGTCCTCACAGGTGTGAGAACCCACGTTTGAATCCAGGTAGACTCAGAAACCAGGTAGAAGATGAACATGGCGGCTGTGTGTCTGATGGCTCTCCTACAGCAAGGTGCGAAGCACAGAGAGAGTCCCCAGAAGTTCCCAGGCAGGTGTTGGCCATATGCAATAAGAGACTACATCTCAAACAAGGAAAGTGAGGACAGATACCTGATCTCCACTTGTGAACGGTGGCATATACATACACCACAGTTCCACACACAGATCTTTCAAAACTACCAACTGTATGCATCTCTGGGTTTGAGCTCAGACAAGACTGTTGCCAAAGTCTCAGACAAGCAGGGTTCTGAAACTGTCCTGCTTGCTAAGCTGGTTTTCCATAGTCTTCCTCCAAATAGCCCTAGCCTCCTTCTGTAGCATTTGTTTTATGGTATGGCAAATGACTGAGACATTTGTCTACCCGTGTATGAGATACTTTTCTGTTGCTCTGGTATAGCACCATGACTGAAGGTAAGTTTAGAAAGGCTTTATTTTGGCTTATGATTCCAGAAGGACAATAGAACCTCCTGGCAAAGTGGAGGCATGGTTGCACACTCCAGGCATATCTGAAGCTACAAGCTGAGAGGTCATATTGTAAACCACAAACATGAAGCAGAGACAATAACTGGAAATAGGGTAAGGCTGTGAACTCTCCCAGCCAGCCTTCAGACACGTAGTTCCTTTAGCAAAGTCAAACTTCCCCAGCTTCCCCAAAATAGCCCCAGCAATTAGGACCAAGTGTTCAAACACCCACATCATTGGGAGACATTCGCCTGTGTCAATATGATCAAGAAGTCAGGGTTCTAGCAGAGATCCGCTAACAGTGACGTATAGTGAATGGGTTAACACAACCAAAAGACTGTTCAATTCAGGCTCTGTGAAGTACAACATCCTTAGATCATTCCTGAATTTGGCTCTTCTCATGTACAGCACAAGGAATAGTCATGTCTGGCCATGAGGTTGTATTGAATATGGAGGTTATCACTTATCTTAAGTCTATGTCCTGATCAGTGTGTTTGTAATGCCCAGGAATGTTTTCACTGGTTCTGTTTCTGAGCTTGGCTTTGGTCTTTAATAAACATAAGGCTTTCTGACCCTACTGATTTTTATCTTAAATATGTTCTTTTAGGCAGCATATATGAAAACCCATCACTGGGTCACTGAAGGTCATTCTCATACCTTGGGAAGGACTATTAGACTCTTTAAGATGAAGCAATTTTTTGAGACAAAGTTGTAAGAAGAGATGGAATGCAACAATGAAGGGATGTCAGAACCAACTGGCCATCATGGCTCCTGTGTCTCCTTTCAGGACCCTATAGGTAAATGCTATAGCAATTTTCTCAAAATCTTGCTCAGAGATTTGCTCTATATGTAAACCCATAGTCTTTGAGCATAATGAAGGTTGAAATTAAAAAAAGAAAGCTGGAAAAACTCTCCTGTAATCACATTCAAAGAGTAGCTAAAGAGTGCTGGGATTCTTGGAAAAATCTCCATAGTTATCTTCCTATTTCCATGGAAGTCCCAGTTTTCAGCATTTGGGCCATACATACCTTCTGAGCATGCTGCCTTCTAGGACAATGGTTATCAACCTTGCTAATGCTACAATCCTTAATACAGTTCCTCATGTTGTGATGATCCCCAACCATAAACTTATCTTCTTTGCTACTTCATAACTATAATTTTGCTACTATTATGAATCATAATGTAAATACTTGTTTTCTGATGGTCTTAGGTGACCTCTGTAAAAAGATTGTTTGATCCCTAAAGGAGTCTCACCTACATGTTGAGAACTACTGTTCTAGGTAACTTAAGTACTAATATCTGAGAGATGAATTTTAAAAACAGATGAGTTAAATTAAATGATTGAGTTCTCAAGTGCAGAGGTATAATGTATGTAATGAATGCGTAAGAATACACATTGAATTATCTGGTGAAATGGGCTTATTTAGAACACTTCAGAATTATGTATTACAGGTTTGTCAAGAGACATATGTCTGAAAATAATCCATGTACTTACTCTCAAAATATATAAATATTAAAAGATAGTTATTACCGAAAGGCCTTTGATATAAAGAACTTTCTACTATAAAAATTCTCAGTAAAAACATTACATTGGGTTTCCAATTGCCTCCTCAGACCATGACTGAACAATATCTGCCCCCAGACTTGGGTGGTGGAGTCTTCAGATGCTGGGAGAAGAGAGCATCAGCATCAACAAGAAATATAAAAAATGAGGCCTGGCTCTGGTGTGTGCAGTAGGGGCTGAGTTTCAGATTAAATTTCCATGACAACCGTATTTACTTGTTATTATCTGGACGTAACTAGGATTTGGACTTACTGGGACTGATAGGTGAACAACAGTTCATATTAACCCAGAAATAAACTACCAGGTAGCATAACAAGAGCTTTGTTTCTTCAGTTTGGAATGCTTAGGGTGGTGAAGGACAGACATAGGCATGGTAGTCATAGTGGCCATAGAAAAGTTTGCACTTTTAACAAAAGGGTCTCTGAGAATAAACGACATTTTCCCCTCCCTAGATCATTGGTTGCTGCAGCTGGCATGGGGCATGCATGGATGTATATATCTAACTTTCCACTTATCAGACTCTGCTAGCTAGTTGTCTGACAAACACTACATCTTTCTCAGTAGCCAGGGTACATATTGTAGATAAAATCAGAGAAAATTAACCACAAAGGCTCAAGCCACCTTTGGTCTTCATAACAGTATCTTGTACTATCTGCCTGTCAGGACAGCCATGCAATGTGTGTCAGTGTGCCATGCAATGCGCCTCCTAGGTTGCTGGACATGAAGGACCCTGGATAGGATCATATATGTTAGTGCATATTGAGTTAAGACACATGGAATGTCGTACAGACATCCCCTGCTCCTGGAGGCTTCCTTCTGGTAAGAACTGCTAAGACTTGTGATAACCACTAGCATTTTGCTGTGAGTGGAAGCTGATGCGTTAGTCCGCTCCTCTCATTGTCCAATCACTTAGCTTCCACAGCTAAGAAAGCACTCCTGTGTAGTTGGCATAAAACCATTAAAACAACAGAAAAACATTAAACTGTTGACCACACCCTTTCCTTGAAATTCACTAGAGGCTGAGCATCTCTTCAGAGAGGAGCTCTTTAAATTTTCTCACTTCATTTTCTGCCCTGGTGTGTTTGTCCTCCAGCTTCAGTTCTTCTTATATCTTTTCTCAGATCTACCAGGGGAAGAATTTTAAGAGTGAAATGTAGTCTCTTCAATAATATGTTATTACCCAGCCTCTGATGACTTAAAAATAAATAAAATGTGATTGTTTTCAAAAGGCTAAAAGTCAAACAAAACAAAACAAAACAAAACAAAACAAAAATCTTCAGAAAACCAAAAATCCAAAACCCAAGGTGAGGTAGGATTGATGTCTCCAGAGGCCTGGAAGAAGAGGTTTATTGTGCACCCTAGTTTCTAGAAGTCAACTACTATCATGGGCATTTCCTCATTCCCTTCTATATGTTTCTTGGTTACTTACAACCTTCACATTACCAAAAGGCCATACAAATATTTTTCCAAATGAAAGACTGACCCTCAACCCCGCAGATAAATTTTACAGTGACGTCATTTTTCTAAAATGGCTATTTTTAATATAATACTCCCATATCTGTACCTAGGAAGACTATATAAGCATAGCATGAGTTTAATGAAACAAACAGGAATGTTAGCAAATGCTTGAAAAATGGTGGAACCCCAGAGAGATCTAACAGAGCCAACTACAAAGACAGCTCAAAGTTAACATCGCTTGGGTCTAAGCCTGCCAGGCTTTTGCCTGCACCCAGGGCCTGGGCAGCTCAGTGGGATGTCTGTGCTCCAACCTGGTTGGGGGGTCATTTGCCCTGCAGAGATCAGCACTTAGAAAAGGTCCCCACAGCATCCGACATCTTTGCTCCCTGAAGGAGCAGACAGGCAGTACCAGGTTACAGAGACAACCTGAGTATAGCATTGTTTGGGGCAAGACACACTAGGGCTCCAAGGGCACCCAAGAGGAGGGCAGCACATCAGCAATCTGTGCGAGGGAAACCCAGTCATCCGGAGGTGTGGAAATGGCTTTACAGGCTCACAAGAGGTTCAAACACCAGCCAGTGACAACAAGACCAACTAATGCCAGAGATAACCAGATGGCAAAAGGCAAACTTAGAAACATTACTAACAGAAATCAAGGCAATATGGCAGCATCTGAACCCAATTCTCCAACAACAGCAAGTCCTGAATACCCCAACACACCAGAAAAACAAGATTTAGATTTAAAATCACTGGTCATGGTGCTGTTAGAGGAACACAAAAGGGACATGAGTAAATCTCTTAAAGAAAAACAGGGGAATGTAAATAAGTTAGAAGCTCTTACAATGGAAACACAAAAATCACTTAAAGAAATGCAGGAGAAATTGAGTCAACAGGCAGAATTCATGAAAGAGGAAATACAAAATCTCTTAAAGAATTATAGGAAAACATAAACAAGTGAAGGAACTGAACAAAACCATCCAGGATCTAAAAACAGAAGTACAAAAAACTAAGAAATCACAAAAGGAGACAACTTTGGAGATATAAAACTTTGGGAAGAAATCAGGGGCCATAGATGCAAATATCAACAACAGAATATAAGAGATAGAAGAAAGAATCTCAGATGCTGAAGATACCATAGGAACCATGGACTCAACAGTCAAAGAAAGTGCAAAATGCAAAAAGCTTGTAGCCCAAAACATCCAGGAAATTCAGGACACAATGAGAAGACCAAACCTAAGGATTATAGTTACAGATGTGAGTGCAGATTTACAACTTAAAAGGCCAGCAAATATCTCAACAAAATTATGGAAGAAAACTTCCCTAACCTAAAGAGAGAGATGCCCATGAACATAGAGGAAGGCTACAGAATTCCAAACAGACTGGACTGGAACAGAAATGCCTCCTGTCACATAGTAATCAAAACCCCAAATGTACTAAACAAAGAAAGAATATTAAAGGTAGTAAGAGAAGAAGGCCGAGTATCATGTAAGGGAAGAACTATTGGAATTACACTAGACTTCTCACCAGAGACCATGAAAGCTAGAAAATCCTGGGCAGATCTCAAGCAGACTCTAAGAGAACACAGATGTCAGCCAAGGCTACTATACCCAGTGAAGCTCTCAATCATCATAGATGGAGAAACCAAGATATTCCATGACAAAACCAAATTTACACAATATCTTTCCACAAACACAGCCTTATAGAGGATAATAGGAGGAAAACTCCAATACAAGGAGGGAGACTACACCTTAGAAAAAGCAAGATAGTGACCTTCTTTCATCAAACCCAAAGGAAGATAGCCACTCAAATATAAAAATAACACCAAAAAATGACAGGAAGTAATAATCACTATTCCTTAATATCTCTTGGCATCAATGGACTCAATTCCCCAATGAGAAGACATAGACTTACAGACTGGATATGTATATGGGACCCTACATTTTGCTGCATACAGGAAACACACCTCAGTGTCGAAGACAAACACTATCTTAGAGTAAAGGGCTAGAAGACAATTTTACAAGCAAATGGTCTCAGGAAACGAGCCGGAGTGACCATTCTAATATCTAATAGAATTGACTTTCAACCTAAAGTCATCAGAAGGGACACTGAGGGACGCTTCTTTCTGGTCAAGGGGAAAATCCACCAAGAAGAACTCACAATTCTGAGCATCTATGCTCCAAGTGCAGGGGCACCATCATTCATAGGCGAAGCTTTGCTGAAGCTCAAGGCACACGTTGCACCTACCACAATGGTTGTGGGTGACTTCAACACTCCATATACTCAATGGACCAATCAGGAAAGCAGAGACTAGGTGGGGACACAGTTAAACTAGTTGAAGCTTTGGACCAATTGGATTTGGGATATATATATATATATATATATATATATATATATATATATATATAGAGAGAGAGAGAGAGAGAGCATTTCATCCAAAATCAAACAAATATACCTTTTTCTCAGCACCTCATGTTGCCATCTTCAAAATTGACCATGTGGTTGGTCACAAGACAGACCTCACCTCAACAAATATAAGATCAAACAAATCCCATGGCTCCTATCAGATCACTATGGAGTAAGAGTGTTCTTCAATAGCAACAAAAACAAGAGAAAGCCCACATACACACGGAGGCTGAACAACACTCTACTCAATGATACCTTGGACAAAGAAGAAATAAAGAAAGAAATCAAATACTTTTTAGAATTTAATGGGTCGGAGTGCTTTTTTTTTTTTTTTTTTTTTTTTTTTTTTTTTGAGACAGGGTTTCTCTATGTAGCCTTGGCTGTCCTGCAACTCACTCTGTAGACAAGGCTGGACTCGAACTCAGAAATCCACCTGCCTCTGCCTCCCAAGTGCTGGGATTACAGGTGTGAGTCACCACTTCCCGGTCTTTAGAATTTAATGAAAATGAAGGCACAGCATACCCAATGGGACACAATGAGAGCAATGCTAAGAGGAAAACTCATAGCTCTGAGTGCCTCCAAAAAGAAACTGGAGAGAGCATACTTTAGCAGCTTAATAGATCATCTAAACAGTCCCATAACCCCTAAAGAAATAGAAGGGGTCTCAGAAAGTCTTCCAACCAAAAAAAGCACAAACAGGATGGTTTTAGTGCAGTTTTCTATCAGACCTTCACCTGAAAGTTCTGGAACAAAAAGAAGATAATTCACCCAGGAGGAGTAGAAGACAGGAAATCTTCAAACTCAGGGCTGAAATCAATCAAATAGAAACAAAGAGAACCATACAAAGAATCAAGAAAACCAGGGGCTGGTTCTTTGAGAAAATCAACAAGATAGATAAACACTTAGTCAGATTAACCAAAGGGCACAGAGACAGTATCCAAATTAACAAAATTAGAAATGAAAAGGGAGATATAACAACAGAAACTGAGGAAATTCAAAAAATCATTAGATCCTACTACAAAAGCCTATACTCAACACAACTGGAGGATCTGCAGGAAATGGACAATTTCCTAGACAGATAGCAAATACCAAAATTAAATCAGGATGACATAGATCATCTAAACAGTTCCATAACCCCTAAAGAAATAGAAGGGGTCGCAGAAAGTCTTCCAACCAAAAAAAGCACAAACAGGATGGTTTTAGTGCAGTTTTCTATCAGACCTTCAAAGAAGACCTAACAACAATACTCTTCAAACTATTCCATAAAATAGAAACAGAAGGAACACTACCCAACTCATTCTATGAAGTCACAATTACGTTGATACCAAAACCGCACAAAGATCCAACAAAGAAAGAGAACTTCAGACCAATTTCCCTTATGAACATCGATGCAAAAATACTAAATAAAATTCTTGCCAACCAAATCCAAGAACACATCAAAATGATCATTCACCCCAAACAAGTAGGCTTCATCCCAGAGATGCAGGGATGGTTCAATATATGAAAATCCATCAATGTAATCCACTACATAAACAAACTCAAAGAAAAAAACCACATGGTCATTTCATTAGATGCTGAAAAAGCATTTGACAAAATTCAGCATCCTTTCACACTAAAAGTCTTGGAAAGAACAGGAATTCAAGGCCCATACTTAAACATAGTAAAAGCAATATACAGCAAACTGGTAGCCAACATCAAACTAAATGGAGAGAAGGTTGAACCAATCCCACTAAAATCAGGGACTAGACAAGGCCACCCCCTCTCTCCATATCTTTTCAATATAGTACTTGAGGTACTAGCTAGAGCAATTAGACAACATAAGGAAGTCAAAGGTATACAAATTAGAAAGGAAGAAGTCAAACTATCATTATTTGCAGATGATATGATAGTATACTTAAGTGACCCAAAAACCTCCACCAGAGAAGTCCTACTGGTGATAAACAACTTCAGCAAAGTGGCTGGTTATAAAATCAACTCAAGTAAATCAGTAGCCTTCCTATACTCAAAGGATAAGCAGGTTGAGAAATAAATTAGGGAAATGATACCCTTTATAATAGCCACAAACAATATAAAGTATCTTGGTGTGAGTCTGACCAAACAAGTGAAAAATCTGTATGACAAGATAATGCAAGAAGACCTTAGAAAATGGAAAAATCTTCCATGCTCATGGATTGGCAGGATCAATATAGTTAAAATGGCCATCTTGCCAAAAGCAATATACAGATTCAATGCAATCCCCATCAAAATCCCAACTTAGTTCTTCATAGAGTTAGAAAGAGCAATACTCAAATTCATCTGGAATAACAAAAAACCCAGGATAGCTAAAAACTATTCTCAAAAGTAAAAGAACTTCTGGGGGAATCAATATCCCGGACCTCACGTAATACTACAGAGCAATAGTGTTAAAAACTGCATAGTATTGGTACAGTGACAGGCAGGTGGATCAATGGAATAGGATTGAAGACCCAGAAATGAACTCACACATCTATGGCCACTTGATTTTTGACAAAGAAGCTGAAAACATGCAGTGGAAAAAAGATAGCCTTTTCAACAAATGGTGCTTGTTCAATTGGAGGTCAACATGCAGAAGAATGTGAATTGACCCACACTTATCTCCTTGCACTAAGATCAACTCCAAGTGGATCAAGGACCTCCACATAAAGCCAGACACACTGAAACTAATAGAAAAGAAACTGGGGAAGACTCTTGAGGACATGGGCACAGGGGGAAAGTTCCTGAACAGAACACCAATAGCTTATGCTCTAAGATCAAAAATTGACAAATGGGACCTCTTAAAATTATAAAGTTTCTGTAAGGCAAAGGACACCGTCAATTGGATAAAATGTCAACCAACAAATTGGGAAAAGATCTTCACCAACCCTACATCTGACAGAGGGCTAATATCCAATATATACAAAGAACTCAAGAAGTTAGACTCCAGAAAACCAAATATCCCTATCCAAAAATGGGTTACAGACCTAAACAAAGAATTTTCACCTGGAGAACTTCGGTTGGCTGAGAAGTACCTTAAGAAATGTTCAACATCTTTAGTCATTAGTGAAATGCAAATCAAAACAACCCTGAGATTTCACCTCACACCAGTCAGAATGGCTACGATTAAAAACTCAGGAGAAAGCAGGTGTTGGCGAGGATGTGGAGAAGGCATAGCACTCTTCCACTGTTGGTGGGACTGCAAGCTGGTACAACCACTCTGGAAATTAGTCTGGCCATTCCATAGAAAACTGGGTATGACACTTCCGGAGGACTTTGCTATGCCACTCTTGGGCATATACCCAGAGGATTCCCCAGCATGTAATCAGGATACATGTTCCACTATGTTCATAGTAGCCCTCTTTATAATAGCCAGAAGCTGGAAAGAACCCAGATGCCCCTCAATGGAGGAATGGGGACAAAAAATGTGGTATATATACACAATGCAGTACTATTCAGCCATTAGGAACAATGAATTCATAAAATTCTTAGACAAATTGATGGAGCTGGACAACATCATCCTCAGTGAGGTAACCCAGTCTCAAAAGAACACTCATGGTATGCACTCACTGATAAGCAGATAGTAGCCTAGAATCTTGGGATACCCAAAACACAATCCACATATCAAATGATGTCCAAGAAGAAGGAAGGAATGGCCCCTTTTCCTGGAAAGGCTCAGTGCAGCAGTGTAGGGGAATACCAGAACAGGGAAGCGCGAAGGGTTGTATGGGGGAACAGGGGGAAGGAAGAGGGCTTATGGGACTTTTGGGGTGCGGGGAGCTAGGAACGGGGAAATCATTTTAAATGTAAATAAAGAATATATTGATTAAAAATTTAGTTAGCATTAATTACTGATGTGCAGTATGTCACTTCAAAAAAAACAAAAGTTAATAAAAAAAATAATGAAAAATGATGTCGTGCATCGCTGGTGTGACTTGCCATTCTGTGCCATCAGTGGCCTGTGGAAGCAAGGTTAATGTCCAACTGGGGAGATGTCTGAAGCCTAGTGATGGCAAATTCTTTCTCTGAGGACATGCAGTGACTTGATGGATTTAGGTTTTCTAATTAAATGATGGATTTAGGTTCTTCAGGGTCATGGCGATCTAGGTTCTACAGCTACGCTTCCATTGAATGAAGTGTGCAGTTCATGTGAACTCCCAGGAACACTGGAGACATTAAACAGGATGGCGATGTAGCTCAAGGGTAGAGTACTTGCCACAGATGTGCAAGGGCCCTAGTCCATCTGCACCCTGCCCCTCCCCCCAAAAGGGACAAGTATGGGGACATGTAGGAATTACACAGCCTCTACATCTCCCAGTCACCTGAGAAGGCTCACTCATATTGACCTAGCCTGTTGTCAGCATCAAGACTCATCTTTCCAAGCACAGAATCAGGAGTCCAAGCGCTCTTAGGAAAAGGGTCAGGACCTTTGATCTCTCAAGAGTTTTACAAATGTGCTGCTCCTGTCCTTCTCCATGGTCAGGAATATGATTGTCAGCACAGAGTTCTCACCACCGTCACTGATCTGATAGGCATTTTGAGTTGTGAAGCATACCTGCAACAGAGCATTTAGTCTGCACAGTAAAGAGCTACTGCAAAATGATTGTCTCCATCTGAGGACACTGATAATGGAAGACGGCAAGGTGAATTGTCTGTAGCTAGCAGTTAGTTTCCTGGCACTCATACCTGTCCAACACTAGCAAGAAGCTTAAACCAAGGCGGATGAGTGGGGGTGGGGGGTATGGGCTTCTGAATGCATGCTTTACCACATAGGCAACTGAAAGTAAAAATGCAATGAGCTACTGACCCACATGTATTGGCACATACATGTAATCCTATTATTTGGGACACTGAGGCAGGAGGGGAGTGAGCTCTGGCCCAGCCTGAAATATTTAGTGATTATGAGTGGGCTAACTCTGTCTCAAACAAAACCAACCTCTGCTCACTCTTCATTCCAAAAGCAATCTGAACAAACAAACAAAAACAGGTTCTGTTTCCAATACTGGGAGAGAGAGAGAGATAGAGAGAGAGAGAGAGAGAGAGAGAGAGAGAGAGAGAGAGAGAACAAAACAATAATACCACTGTGCTTTAGCACACTCAGCTTTCCATTGGCTCAAGCAAGCACATTTATCTCTCCATCCTCCTTCGACACAGACTCTATATTACTCCCATTCCAGAGGCTGAAAACAGCACAAGCCAGACAGTCCACCTGGTAGGAGGATCTTGGAATTCATGCATGAACCGTACTCCACACTCTGCTTCTGTTTCTCAATGGTTCAAGGTCCACAGGCATTTATTTATTACTTGCTAGATGTGAGAGGCCTTGGACCCAAACTGCATGGAAGCACAAAGATGAACCACACAGCAAAAATCCTAAAAAAAAAAAAAAAAGAAAAGAAAAGAAAAAGAAAAGTGTCCCTATACTTTCAGTTTAATACTGCAGCCAGGCAAGCTGACCAGAGTACCCTGTGCTAAGTACTGGGATTGCAATAAATGGCAGTGAAGAAATTTATGCAGAACATAAGTGTGCTTTGAACTGAGCACTCAAAATTTAAATCTGTAGTGATTGACTTCAGGCAATGAGAGCTGGAGAGGCACGTAAGGACTTGGAGATGTGTTTGACTCCGAACTGAAGTTCTAATGCATCGTGGGTGACTACACAGGCCTCTAGCCTGCCTTTTGGTATCGTTTTAGTAATTCAGATATTTCTTATTTGTGGTCCAACCCAGAACAGGAAATCCAGATCACCTCCTATTGAAAACTGCAAAAACAGAGGGTGGTTCTGGTGGTCTTAGGGAAGTCTCTTCTGTTTCATTTGAGGGTCTTGAAGCCCAGAGCTTACCCTCAGTTTTTTTTTTAAATTTTTATTTTCTATATTCTATGTTTACATTCCAAAGGCTTTCCCCTTTCCCAATTTCCCCCCACCATACGTCCCATAATTCCTCTCCCCCCCAACCATTCCCCAATCATCCCCCCCCCCACGATTTCTCTGTTCTGGGTCTACAAAACTGGATCCAATCTTTTCAGGCCCAGGGTCCTCTCCTTTCTTCTTCTTGGGACTTATTAGCTTGGCTTGTAGTGTAAGTGGTAGATGTTCCAGTGATGGCCATCTGCATGCTGGGGTACCTGAGATTCCAGGAACTGCTCATTCTGATCATATGGAAGCCTCAATAGTCTCATCTTTGGCCCTGTGCATGCTGAATGCAAGCATGCACGCAAGCGCATACACACATACACACACACACACACACACACACACACACACACACACACACAAACAGGCTTACAGAGAGCTCAGTGACAGGTCTGGGTTAGCACTTTTGGAGTTGTTGGCCAGTGATCCCAGACACTAAAGGCTACTGTCCATGTTTTTGGATGCCCTCCAGAACTTGACAGTAAGACCCACTTACTTAAGTGATAAGAAGTTATGCAATCAAGCTGGTACTAACTCACTCAGAAGCTGCATTCTTACTGGCTAGCTTTTGCAATGCTAGAAGATGCTCTGCCTGCTACTCAGTGAATAAAATAGGCATCGGTCTTACCAGCTGTGAATACTTTGAGATACAATAACTGTCCTGTAAAGTGCTTTAAATTAAACTGTCAACACTCTTCATAGAATTATTAGTCCTTTCAAGGGAGGGTCAGAGGAGCAGGATACAGAGATGAATGTCACTGAGTGATTCTTATACATCTAGGGCAGTATGCTACCCAAACCATGCCATCTTACAACCTCATCTTAAGGAATCGAAACCAAGGCAGGGAACATTTATGAGCTTGTATGTGGCACTTGACCTTGAGTTTTACAGGACTCAAGGCTTCATTAAATTCTAAATGGAAAAAATATTAGTTCAAAGTTCTTTTTTTTGTATTTTAGAAAAAAATGGCACATAAATTAAATGTCAACCTGTTTTCTCTTTCCAAATTAAATGTACACACCCAAGTCATTAATGGCCAAAGATTAGAGGCAGACTGATATATAGACATTCTATTTTCTTCTATTTGCAAAAGGAAAAATGAAACATCTGTTTGGTGAAACACAAGGGAAGGACTATGGTATTGGTTCCCACAGTGAGAAAAGCAGACACTTCTGGGTCATCAGAAATGACAAGCTGCAGAGTTCAAGATGGTGCATTAACTTGCAGAGGGAGGAAGGAAATTCATGCAGGTAACTTCCTAGTCTATCTGCAGCAGGAAACTTGAAGTAATTCTGAAGGGTGAGTTCAAAGAAATGGAGCCCTTTGGGACATGCTTTATCTGGAGAGCTAAACATGACCCTAACCCCACTGGCATAGTAATAGCACAGATAGCAGAGTTCCTTTTATTCTCTCTCTCTCTCTCTCTCTCTCTCTCTCTCTCTCTCTCTCTCTCTCTCTCTCCCCAGAATTGACATTAGGAAAGCACGTCTCAGGGCTAGACATCCTGGGTTTAAGTTTTGTCTTATTATTTATTAAATGTGGGAAGTGGCAGGAGAAGACATTTAATTCCTTTTAAATGAGACAGGTAGATTTGGAGAAGGGGACTACTCTTTTGTCAAGGTTTCCAGTGCAAGTGTGCATGTAAGTGGGTATACACACACACACACACACACACACACACACACACACACACGCACGCACGCACGCACGCACGCACGCACGCACACACACACTGCCCATCTACAAGCTGGTTTTGATAGGCAGCCAAGTTCGGATTTTCCACCTTAAGGATTAACATTTGCCACCATGCGGATAGTTGAATTTCTCCAGGCATGCCCAGCAGCTCTCATTCTGTAAGTCTTTTCACCTCCTGTCTGCACAGACTGTACTGTATCTGGCTAGTAGAGTGTTGACCCAGGGACTGATTCTTGTTCTCGCTTATTATTCCCACCAGTTCCCTTACCTCACCAAGTGAATTTCTCTGTGCTCATGTCTCCAACAAACATTGATTGCATTTCAGCTCATCTATCATGTCCTATCTTCTGCACAGTACATCTACCCATAAGTTTATATGCAACTTGATGTCAGGGATGAAGTCAAGTCATTCTTCCACACCTACATCCCCTGGAGTGTGGTAGATGCTCTGTGCAGGAACATCGTGTGAATTAATCTTCCTCTGTCAAGATCCTCTGCTGGTTTAGAGTTTTTATTAGGCAGGGTAAGGGTCGTTTAAATTCTCCTTGACTCTGCTGTGGCAGCAATGCTCCAGTGAAAAGTTTCAAATCCTCTTAACTTCTTGTTATTTAGCAATTTCCTCTGAGATGAAACATTCTATCATCGAGGGAAACTCAATAGAAGTGAGGAAGTAAATACCACTACAGGTTCAGGAAGTCCCTCAAACTGACCAACTCAATACAGTCTTCCCTCTCCAAGCTTATATAAGCTGTAAGGGTTGCTGAGAGATGGGGTCATACTAGCTGGGCTTCTGGGAAGAGCCAGAGACCAGCTGGACTACTTGCAAGAGACACTCTGACCTGTTGAGCTGTCTTCTAGTTCTACAGTGATGTCTAGGGGTCTGGCTTTTATGACCCATTGTCCAGGTTGGGATGAGCATTTGGGCATGAGCGCTCTTGAGTAATGCCTGATACTGAAAGTGACCCGTCACCCATAGTCCTTTTGGTTATCCTTAAGTCACTCAACTCAAAATTGGACTTTGCTAGTCTGTTATGGATTCCCTGTGTTGGGTGAGTTGCCATTAGTTTCCATCTCCTTGGGAATAGTGTCATACAACTCCTTTATGGAAAACATGTATATACTTAAAATTACAATGTGCAAATCAAATTTAAAATCCTGATGGTACTTCTGGATTCCTCAAGGCTTAGTAAACTTAGAATATGCTATTTTCTACTCAATACTGACCTCAACTATGAATGTAAACTCTTTATGAAAACTAATAATTGACTCCAACTGTGTTCTTTAGGGCCTTGCTGTAAATTTACCTTCACCATCTTTTAACTTTGTTCCTTGAGGGAGAAACTGCGTGCTCAAGAAGAAATCATCTTAAAATGTGCTTCTGAGGTTCAGCGTGCAATTCTTTGGGCTACATTTTCAAAGAATGTACTTTAAACATGTGTTAATACTCTGAAAATTTTCAAAGATCTGTCTGTGTAAGAAGGAGAGTGGAGAGAAGTGTTTCCCTTTGGTCTTCCATTTAATAAAGCTGTCTTCTAGCAGCCTCACTTTGCCTCTTCCAGTTTGCTCTGGGTGTGGCACGGTTTCTGTGGAGGGCCAGAAAAGAATGGAGCATGGAGTCTTCTAGAGGAAGAGGAGTTCTGTGACTCTCTGCCCTGGGAATGCAGCTCAGATGGCTTTGACAGAAAAGTCTGAATTAAAGCAGAAATCAAGATGCACTGGGTCCAGAGAGGCCTCTGGTGGGAGCAGTGGGTTCTTTGTATAAGGCGTGTCCTAAAGACATTAGCTATGAGTGGTGCTTACCTGGCTTCTGTGTATTTCAGTCTGTTGATCTGAGGTGGATAATCAGATAACTTTTCTCTCAGCTCTCAGAATAAATGGCTCACTTATTCCCTAATCTGCAGAGTTCTTTTCCTGCTTCCTGTCTAAGGACACTCTCCAGTTTAATTCAGAAATCCAGCTCCAAGTGTGCACACTCCAGTGATGACAAAGGAGGGGAAAAACAAACCAAACACCAAACCAAATCCAAAACCAAAAAAACAAAAAAAGAAACCGTGAGTCCCATGGAAGCTCCAGCAGCCTACTCATAGATGGTCCTCACAGGAAGGGCTACACGTGCTTGGAAACAAGGCTCAGCACACATCAGGAGGGCAGGAAATATGCAGGCTTTGTGATTGTGCTTGCCTGCATGATGGAGTCCAGTGGGATGCCCAGTGCTTTAGCGGCATTATCTTGGGAAGGAGAAAGTCATCCTTGCCAGGCAGGTCTGATCTGAGTGGTAATACAATGTTTTAAATTTTGCTACAGACACTGTTGCCTTGTTCCTACAAAAAAAGCTTAGAGCCTATCACAGCCCATGTGCCGTTGCATGGAAGGAACAATACCACTGCTTCCTGGGCCACTTGTAATGATATGTAAGTATGCTCATGACAGCGAGCCCCTGCAGTACCCACAGAGGGATTCAGATCACCTGGAGCTGGCGTTCCAGCTGTGAGAGTCTGATGTGGGTGTTAGGGTTTGAACTCAGGTCCTCTGGATAGTAGAGCAGGCTGACCCAGTTCCTCTGACCTAACCCACTATCATTGTTCACCCTTATCACAGAAGCATGTGTCCTATGGAATGGGTGTGGGTGTGGGTGTGGATTTGGCATGACTGTCCATGAACTGGATGCCAATATGAAAAATATGACCATGTTCACCCAGGAGTCAAAAGGCTACTCTAAACTCTTCAGCCTTAGTCACAGTTCTTTCTTGATATATATATTAAACCTTTCAAATTATGGTTTTGTGTTTGTATGTATGTGAGGGAGTATGAAGCCATGGCTCTAGTTCGTAGGACACTCTGTGGGAGTCAGGGCTCGCTCCATAATGTTGTCACTGGAGGTCAGACTCAGGTCATCATGTTTAGCAGCAAAAGCACCTTTCTCCCGTGAGCTGTCTGGGTGGCCCTTTCCTTCCTTGTAAATGATATAAGAGTTCCGTGCATGAGAGAAAAGAGATTAGTTCAAGCGGCTTGTGTTAATGAGCAGCGAGGAGAAGCCTCCAGGTAAAGAGTGTAAAAACATCTGACATTTCCTTCCACCAGAAAACTTGCCACTTATCAACTGCAGGAAGAACCTTTGTGCATGAGAAAGCCAGTTCTCCCCCATGAAATGTGTAGCTTCCCCTGGACAGGGTTGGACTGGCAGGGACTCTACAGTGTGCCATGCATACTTAAGATGTTTCTGTTAGTAATTCTCATGTTCATTCTTGCAATGAGAATAAATTATGGACTAGACCACTGAGGCATCTCTTGCTGCAACCCTGCCTGAAGGTATTTCTTGGATTTCTAGGTTCTGTCCTTTAATTAATTTACTATGTTTTAGATACTATAGTTTATTTCAATGGAGCTGTTAGATGATTTTTTTCATCCTTTTCTCACTTCTCTATCCCTCTCCTTTTTTCTCTCTCTGCCCCTCTCCTTTTTCTTCTTTTCTCTCCTTTCTTCTCTTTCTCTTCTCTTTCTCTCTCCTCTCCCAATCTCCTTTCCTACTTTCTCTCTGATTTTTTTGGATCAGAGTCTCTTATTTAGCTCAAACTGCTCTGAAGCTCATGACAAACCCAGCCACCATGTCTTCATGAATACATTTTTAGTTGTAGGGTGTGCAGGGCAATTATTGCTTTTATTTATTTTCCTCATCTCATTTACACTCATGTCTTCCCCAAATTATACAAAAATTGTCATTAACACTATTAAAACATATCATGTTTTGGACTTGTCTTCCTTTCCCTTAATAAATTTATTCAATTTATGAAATAAATTTAATTCAATTCAATTTATTTCATACCTAGGAACATACAAGGAACATTGAGGCGTCAGTAGTGGTTTCCTCCCTCTACATTCACAGGTCCATATGGCTAATAACCTACCTTTGAAGGAGGACAGGATCTCTGGTGACTTAGTTATCTTTGGCCATCATTTTATAAGCCTTTGGCAAAATACCCACCTAACTTGCCAATTAGTGGGTAGGCAGCAGGATCTGATTTTCAAATAACTTTTAAATGAGTCTTTGAAATTGATACACTCTAGTCACTATACAATCAGTTCGCGTAAGTGCGCTATCCAGTGCCTGGTATGGTGGCACATGCCTTTAATCCTAGCACTCAGATGGCAGAGGCAGAATACTGTAGGTGAGTTCAAGCCCACCCTGGTATACAAAGAGAATGTCCTGCCATCTAGGTATGCCATGCTACTCAGTGAGACATTTTTAAAAAGGCAAACAAACAAACAAACAAGAAACCAAATCCTAGAGGCAGTGTGATATGCCTTGTGCTTCCCAGGCTATTCATGTATGCATCATCTCAGTCTGTTTGGAACCATTCTTTCACTTCAAAGAGAAATTCACACATCCAACAATAGCCCAGGAATTATCTATTACTGTCATCCCTAATGGACCTCACCATTAATCTAATTTCTGTCTCCATAGATTTGTGTATGCTGCTAGTTTCTTATAAACGGGAGTCTATGACTGGTGTGCAACATTTCTAAGCTTTACTCCTACTGTAGAGTCTCTTGGTTTTTTTGTTCATTTTAGTACTGGGCACCTTTACTTTTTTTTTTTTTCCAAGAAGGTGCTTCTACACGAATCTCACTGTCTTCCGTCCTCCAGCAACATCTGAGGATTCTGTTCCCCATTGTCCCTTGTTTAGTCTAGTCATCCTTGTAGATGGGAGGTATCTTATCACTGGGGAATTAATTTGCATTTTCTTTATGGTGAACAACATCGAGTGTTTTCTCAAATGTCATGAGACATATGTGTATTTCCCTCAGGGAGCCAGCTATTGGAATTCTCTGCTGAATTTTTGTTATGCAATATCAGTCTTTCTTATTCTAATTTCCTTATTAACATAATATTGGCAAATATTCACTCCCATTCTGTAGGTTGTCATTTTACTTTTCCTGATGTGGGTGGGCTTTGAAGTGAAAGTTTTGATAGTGTCTAGTTTATTAATTTTTCTTATTTTGACCATGGTTTGCTGTCATATTTAAGAATATGTGACCCAATGCAAAGCTGTAGAGTGCCCCCACCCCATTTTCTTCTAATGCTTCCAAAATTTTATCTCTTTTGTGTATTCTGTGAATCAGTTTGAGCCTCTTTATCAAATGAAGAGTGATACATGGTTTAACATCTTTCTCTTATTTATTGAAAGGATTTATTTTTCTCAACTCAGGGATATTATAGTGCCTAGCAGAAATGAGTTGGCCATATGTGTGTGGCTTACTTTTGGACTCTCCTTTCTGTTGTGGCAATGTATATATTTATTATTATAAATATAAACATCATAAACAGTCTTTGTTACTGTTACTTTGAAATAATAAAATTAGTCTTCTATTTTCTTCCTATTCAGGATCCCATGATTGTGTGTGTGTGTGTGTGTGTGTGTGTGTATGTGTGTGTATTTGTGTATGTGTGTATTTCTGTGTCTGTGTGTATGTGTTTCTGTATGTGTGTTTGTGTGTTTGTGTTTCTCTGTATGTGTGTTTGTGTCTGTGTATATGTTTGTGTCTGTATTTATGTGTTTCTCTTTCTCTTCCATCTGAATGTAGAATATTACAATAAATTTTTACACAGAAACTATTTAGAGATATACACTAGAGTATATGTTGAGTCTCTAGCACTTCTTGGGCTGTCCCAATATCTTAATGATATTAGACTATCTGAGCAATTAACACAGAAAGTGACCATGGATTTAGAGACTTAATTTATTCATCAATATTTCAGTGTTTACATTTTCCCTGCTTTAAAGTTGTATTTCAAAGTATTTTATTCTTTTTGATGCTTTCAAAAGTGGAATTATTGTCTTAGTTACATCTTTGGACTTTGTTGGTTTATCACCACCCTATAGTTTTTTTATTTGTTCATTAGTGTTTTTACATGATCGTGCCAGTTTTAGGAACAGATATAGCTTTCTATGCAGATACTGAAGCTGTTCCCTTTAATATTGGTTGCTTTTATTTCTTCACTGATTCAATAATCCAGTTAGGCTAGTATGTCTGCAGGGAAGGAGTTAGGGCTACTGCTTTTCTCTTGTTTCTTAATTTTTGTTTAAACAATAATAACAACATCCTCCAGTTTTGCAACATTGAGATTGACATGAGTCTGATTTTTTTTTTGAACCTGTTATCGGACTTAGGAAACTCCCTTTCAGCTCTAATTTTTCTGAGTATTCTTGTTTTGTCATAGAGAACTGAATTTTGTCAGTTTTTTTTCCTTCTGTGTTAACTGCAGCAACCATGTGGCCCTTGTCTGACACTTAGCTGATGTGGCATCTTAGCATCATTTCTGTTACTACGATCAAAACAGCTTGAGATAAAACAGCTGAGGGGAGAAACAGGTTTATTTGGCTATGGTTCCAGGTAACAGGCCATCCATCCTCTGGGGAAAGTCAAGGCAGGGTCTTAGTGCATCACGTGCACAAAAAGGTAAAGGAGAGGGCATGTGCTGTCTTGATTTCTGCATATTTAATTCTCCTCACCCTTACTCAGTTCAAGATCCAGCCTTGAAAGGATGCAGGTTACTACTACAGGTCAGCCTGCTCTAGATCTTTCCTCAGCTGGGCTGAGCTCCAATAAACCTAGGTTGTGTCAAGATGAAAGTCTAAACCAACCATTACACACCACACACAGATATTGTATTAATTGATCATGGGCTACTGTAGGAGCATCACTTCCTTGTGGGGAAAAAAAGTCTCTTTTTGTCATGAGGTTGTCCTGCCCTGCTGCATTGCTGCATTTCATTTCTGACTAAGTTTTGAGGCCATTATCCATCCATATTCATAAGAAATAATGCCGTGGAGCTTTCTGTGCTTCTGATGTGTTTTTTTTTTCTAGTTTTGCTCTCAGGAACATTCTCCTCTCGTAGACAGGGTTGGGAAATGTTCTTCTGTTGGCTGCTTTTTAGGAGAGTCTGCAAGGAGCCGGTGTTAGGATTTAGCAGTGCACCATCTGGGCCTGAGCTTGCTTTGTGGGTAGTTTTTGGATTGCTAACTCAGTCTGATCACTTATTATAGGGTTTTCCAGATGGCCTATTTCTTTTTGAGCCAGTTTTGGTAGTTTGCGTCTTTCTAGGAATTTGTCCATTTGATCTACTTTATCTTAATTTATTTTTGTGGTGTGCTCACCATATTCCATCTTCCTTCTCTTTTATCTCCGAATATCTCCCCTTTTCATGTCTGGTTTTAGTAATTTAAGTCTTCTGTCTTTGTTCCTTGGTAAGTCTCACAAATATGTGCTAATTCTGTTGGCTATTTAAACAATGTTTCTTATAAATTGATAATTTATAATTCCGTGTTTTCTAAGATATAAAGTGATATTATGATTGATGAAAATAACATAGAATAATGAAGCCAAGCCACATATCTCTTACTGCCAAAAGGCAAAGGTCTTTGATGGTAAGATACTTTGAAATTTACTGTCTTAGAAGTGTGTGTGTGTGTGTGTGTGTGTGTGTACATATGTGCACATGTTCATATGTATGTGTATGTATGTGTAAAGGTTGAAGATGGATCTTCTTTAGTTACTTTTCATTTTACTTTCTGAGGCATGGTCTCTCACTGAAATTGCCCCTCACAAAGTTCTCTAGACTGGCTTGCTAGTGAGTCTAGGGATCTTCTTTCTCTGCCTCCACAGACACAGAGCACCTGACCAGAGTTCCTCACCCAGATACAGACTACTTGGCATTTTGCAGAGTTGGGAAATTGATTCTGGGCATTGATGCCAGATCCCTTTGGTTGCATGGCAAGAACTTTGCCAGCAGAGCCATCTCCCCTGTGCCCATCTCAGTGATTTAAATTTTACTATATTTAATTGTCCTCTATATTGACCATACTGTGTGTATGCTCCTGGGCTACCACCTCACCATTTTATTTTGTCTCTATTTTTTTATTATTCACTGATTTCCCCCATGTGCATCACATAAATTTATGTTTAATCTTTCCCATTTTCTTTCTTTCTGCTGTTTGTGATTTATTTTGGTATTATTTTTCCTTTAATCTTTGGCAGTACTTCCTGAGGAAGCTAAAGGTGGAAGGTCATCTTAGTGACTTGAGGTCTTTCTTATTACAGAGAGCATACATTTTCTGCTAATCAATGGTTTTCCTATATCCTGTGAGATATGATAGCTTACATCATCTTTTCTACCAATCCCAAAATACTTTCAAAATTTCTTTGTGAGTCATCTCCTGATATATTGATTATTTAGGATGATTTTTGTTTGTTTAATTTGCACATATTTGTGAGTTTTCTAAATTTCTTTTTTTGTTCTGGGTTCCATGCTCATACCTTGTGTGATTAGAGAATAGATTTGAATGTGTGTATATATATGTATACACACACACACATATATATGTGTGTGTGTGTATACATATATACACATATATATATGTATATATGCATATATATGTATATATACATATATATTTATTTCTCTTATAGCCCATATTGGACAGGTTTTATGTGCATCAGAAAGAATCTGTGTTTGGATAGTATCTGTTACGGCATTTTATACATGTTTATTAGACTTAGTTTGCTTAGGGAAATGTTAGAATTTCATACCCCCTGCCTGATCTGCCTAGTACACCTGTTCATTACTGGGACTGGGACAATGAGGTTCCAACCTGACTCTTGAGCCACTTATTCAACCCTTCAAGACTCTCAACATTGGCTTCATTACTTCTGGTGCCTTGAATTTGATGAATCAATTAATTATTACCTTATTTTTCTTCTTAATCTTTTAATCATTGCATAATATATATCTTAAGCTGTGGCAATGCTATTTTGTTTTTCTTTATTCATTTAGTTTGCTTCATTACTTTTAAAACTTGATCCAAGCACATAAAAATCATGGTTTGCTAATAAGTGATTGATGGTGCTCCAAAGGTTTGGTCTTTTTTAAAGGGTTTATTCGGCTTACACTTCCAGATCATAGTCCAATATTGGAAGAAGTCAGGACAGGAACTCAAGCAGGGCTGGAACTGGATGTAGGAACTGATGCAGAGGTGGTGAAGAAGTGATGCTTACTGGCTTGCTTCTCATGGCTTACTTAGCCTGCTTTCTTTTTTCTTTTCTTTTTCTTTTTTTAAATTGTTTTCTTTTAGTGGATATTTTCTTTATTTATATTTCAAATGTTATCCCATTTCCATGTTTTTCCTCCAGAAACCACCTACCCAGTCTCCCCTCCCCCTGCCTCTATGAGGGTGTTCTCCCCCCACCTCACCCACTCCCTGTTTTCCTCCTGGCATTCCTCTACACTGGGGCATTGAATCCTTCAGGTCCAAGGGCTGCTCCTCCCACTGATTCCCAGTCTGCCACATATACAGTCAGAGTCATGAGTCCCCCCATGTGTATTCTTTGGTTGGTGGTCCAGTCCCCAGGAGCTCTAGGGCGTCTGGCCAGTTGACACTGTTGCTTCCCCCTCAGGGCTACAAACCCCTCAACTCCTTCAATCCCTTCTGCAACTCCTGCATCAGTGACCCTGCATTCAATTCAATGATTGGCTGGAGGCATCCCCCTCTGTATTTGACAGGTTCTGGCAGAGTCTCTCAGGAGACACCCATATCAGGCTCCCAATAAGCAAGCATTTCCCAGCATCCACAATAGTGTCCAGGTTTGATGACTGTATATGGGATGTATCCCAGGTGGGGCAGTCTCTGGATGACCTTTCCTTCAGTCTCTGCTCCACACTTTGTTTCCACATTTCCTCCTGTGAGTATTTTGTTCGTCCTTCTAAGAAGCACTAAAGCATCCACACTTGGGTCTTTCTTCTTCATGAGCATCATATGGTCTGTAAATTATATCTTGGGTATTCTGAACTTTTGGGGTAATAATATCCACTTTTCAGTAAGTGAATACTGTGTGTTTTCTTTTGTTACTGGGTTACCTCACTCAGGATAATATTTTCAAGTTTCGTCCATTTGCTTGGGAATTTCATGAAGTTATTGTGTTTGATAGCTGAGTAGCATTCCATTGTGTAAATGTACCACATTTTCTGTATCCATTCCTCTGTTGAGGGACATCAGGGTTCTTTACAGCTTCTGGCTGCTATGAACATAGTGGAACAGGCATCCTTATTACATGTTGGAGCATCTTCTGGGTATATACCCAGGCATTGTATAGCTGGGTCCTCAGGTAGTATTATATCCAATTCTCTAAGGAATCACCAGGCTGATTTCCAGAGTGGTTGTACCAGCTTGCAATCCCACTAGCAATGGAGGAGTGTTCCTCTTTCTCCACATCCTCTCCAGCTTCTGCTGTCACCCGAGTTTTTGATCTTAGCCATTCTGACGGGTGTGAGGTGGAATCTCAGGCTCATTTTAATGTGCATTTCCGGATGACTAAGGATGTTGAACATTTCTTCTCAGCCCTTCCAGTTTCTTCAGTTGAGAATTTTCTGTTTAGTTCTGTTTCCCATTTTTAATAGGGTTATTTGTTTCTCTGGAGTCCATCTTCTTGAGTTCTTTGTATAAATTGGATATTAACCTTCTATTAGATGTAGAATTAATAAAGACCTTTCCCCAATTTGTTGGTTCCCATATTATCTTATTGACAGTGTCTTTTGCCTTATAGAAGCTTTGCAATTTTATGAGGTCCCATTTGTCAATTCTTGATCTTAGAGCATAAGCCATTAGTATTCTGTTCAGGAATATTTTCCCTGTGCCCATGTGTTCAAGGCTCTTCCCCACTTTCTCTTTTATTAGATTTGGTGTATATGTTTTTTATGGAGGTCCTTGATTCACTTTGTAGACCAGGCTGGCCTCGAACTCAGAAATCTGCCTGCCTCTGCCTCCCAAGTGCAGGGATTACAGGCGTGCGCCACCACGCCCGGCTCGGTGTATCTGTTTTTTATGGAGGTCCTTGATTCACTTAGGCTTGAGTTTTATACAGGGAGATACAAATGGAACAATTTTTCATTCTTCTACATGTTGAGCGACAGTTGAACCAGCACCATTTGTTGAAATTTTTCTCTTTTTTTTGACTGGATGGTTTTAGATCCTTTGTCAAAGATCAAGTGACCATAGCTGTGTGGGATCATTTCTGGGTCTTCAATTCTATTCCATTGCTTTACCTGCCTGTCACTGTACCAATACCATGCAGTTTTTATCACTGTTGCTCTGTAGTACAGCTTGAGGCCAGGATGGTCATTCCCTCAGAAGTTTTTATTGTTGGCAAT
Source organism: Apodemus agrarius (assembly GCA_964023405.1). Lineage (NCBI taxonomy): Eukaryota > Metazoa > Chordata > Mammalia > Rodentia > Muridae > Apodemus > Apodemus agrarius. The sequence continues at coordinate 97,795,261 of OZ030011.1, read as the reverse complement.
AGTTTTCACTATCCTGGATTTTTTGGTAATCCAAATGAATTTCAGAATTGCTCTTTCCAACTCTATGAAGAATTGAGTAAGAATTTTGATAGGAATTGCATTGAATCTGTAGATTGCTTTTAGGAATATGGCCATTTTCCACTCTACCAATCCTGCCAATCCATGAGCATGAAAGATCTTTCATACTTCTTACTATGAAAGATAAAAGTGGCTGTGTCTGCTGGGTTCTTTTTAAAAATATTTTCTTTATTTACATTTAAAATATTATTCCCTTTCCTGGATTTCCCTCCAAAAACACCCTATCCCATCCTTCCTCATCCCCACCCCCACCCTCCCACCCATGCTCACCAATCCACCCACTCCTGCTTCCCTCTCCTGCTATGCCCCCTATACTGGAGCATTGAGTCTTCTCAGGGCCAGGGACCTCTCCTTTCTTTGATGTTCAACAAGGCCCTCCTCTGCTACATATGTATTTTGAGCCATGGGTCCCTCCAAGTGTACTCTTTGGTTGGTAGTTTAGTCCCTGGGAGTACTGTGCATACTGGTTGGTTCATGTTGTGGTTCCTCCTATGGGGCTTCAAGCTCCTTCAGTTCCTTGTGTCCTTTCTCTAGCTCCTCCTTTGGGGACCTTGTACTTAGTTCAATGGTTGGCTGGGAGCACCCACCTCTGCATTTGTCAGGTACTGGCAGAGCCTCTCAGGAGACAGCTATGTCAGGCTCCTGTCAGCAGGCACTTGTTGGTGTCCACAATAGTGTCTGGGTTTGGTAACTGTATATGGGATGGAGCCCCAGGTGGGGCAGTCTCTGGATAGTCTTTCCTTCAGTCTCAGCTCCACGCTTTGTATCTCCTCCCATGGGTATTTTGTTCCTTCTTCTGTATCCATACTTTGGTCTTCCTTCTTTAGCTTCATGTGGTCTGTGAATTGTATCTTGGGTATTCCAAGCTTCTGGGCTAATATCCACCTATCAGTGAGTGCATACTGTGTGTGTTCTTTTGTGATTGGGTTACCTTACTCGGGATGATATTTTCTAGTTTCATCCATTTGCCTAAGAATTTCATGAACTCATTGTTTTTAATTGCTAAGTAGTATTTCATTGTGTAAATGTATCATATGTATCCATTCCTCTGTTGAGGGATATCAGGGTTCTTTCCAACTTCTGGCTATTATAAATAAGGCTGCTATGAACATAGTGGAGCATGTGTCCTTATTACATGTTGGAACATCTTCTGGGCATATGCTCAGGAGTGGTATAGCTGGGTCCTCTGATAATACTATGTCTAATTTTTTGATGCAACAAAATGATTTCCAGAGTGGTCTGCTGAGCTCTTTTTTTCTCTATATGTCTCATACATTTCTATTCTCTACTGTTTTTCTTTTTGCATTGGTGAACATTTTCTAACATAGCATTTTAGTTTGCTCAGTGGTATTTTCACTGATATGATATAATAGTTCCATAGTAAATTAGTACCCCAGTTCCTACCATGAACATCTTAGTTTATCAGAAAGAGCTTCAGGTTTATGCCAATGCTATTTCCAAACTATACAGAAGAATCATACCCACCCATCTCCATCCTGTTTCACTCTTTCCATTATTATTGTTACATGTGTGATACTTGTAGTTATTAAAGGTCAAATAATAAATTATTAAAATTTTATGTTTAAGGTTGTATGAAGAAAGTAAGGACAATAAATACATATTTGCTACTGTTGCCACCAAAGCCTCTGATTTGTCATTTTTGGATTTTCTCAGTTGTTTAACAATTCCAGTTATCACCTGAGAACAGTTCTTATGTCTGGAAAATGAAATTCTATTACCTGGTATGTTATTTTACTTTCTGTTGCTGCAATAAGACACCATGTCCAAAGCAACTTAGGGACGGGAAGGTTTGTTTGGGCTTACAGTTCCAGAGGGTTAGAGTCCACAGGTGTGGTCTTGTGGCACAGTGGCTGGAAGGTACAGGGAAGTTGAGAACTCGCTTCTGTAAACTAAAGTATGACGCAGAGCAAACTGAAAATAGGATCTGCCTATAGAATCCCAAAACCTGGCCTCACTTACATTTCTTCCAACCTCTTTTATAAAAAAAAATACTAATTAATTTATTTCTTTACACCCCATATTTTATTCCCACCTACCCCTGTTCACCTTCTGACTGTTCCACATCCCATATCTCCTCCCCACCCCCTGTCTCCACATGGATGTCCCCATCCCCTACTCCACCTGACCTGTAAACTCCTTGGGACCTCCAGTCTTTTGAGGGTTAGGTGCATCATCTCTGAATGAACACAGACCCAGCAGTCCTCTACTGTTTGCTCCCCAACCAGACAGCACTACCACCTGGGGACAAAGTGCTCAAATGCCTGAGCTTGAGGGATGTTTCTTATGAAAGCCACCATATCAAAACTGGATGCATTTCATATGTCTATTTTGAAGGTGGCTGTGCTGACCACAGGATTCTTGTTAAGCTTAAAGCAATTGTTATTTTAGTCTTTTGACTTTGTGTTTCTATTTTCTTTTCACCTTGAATCATTCCAGATGAGAAGTCAGTTGTCAATCTTATTGGAGTTTAACTCTAAGCAAAATCCCGACTTTACCTGGAAGTTTTTGAAACACTTTCCTTGTTTTTTTGTTTGTTTGTTTGTTTTTTGTTTTTTGTTTTGTTTTGTTTTTTTGGTTGGGGCTTTCAATAATTCTTGTAAATCTTTCTACTTTTTAAAAATATTCTGTTTGTTGTTCAAATATCTTTTCTGATTTTTTATTCCTAATCTCTAATTTATATAGTCACACTATGTGTCTAGAGGTGTGCTTAATGTTGTTTCACATTTCCTAAGCCCCCCTTTATTCTTTATCCTTTTGCCTAGATGATCCCCCTTGATCTTTTTACAAATTCACCAGTTTTTTTCAAAGAACACAGATCTATTGCTGATTTTCTTTCACACATTTTTCAACATTTATTTGAAATATTAGACTTTTAATCCCAGAGTTTTTGTGTTGTTCTCCAAACCCTCTGTACTTGAGCTCTTTGTATTTGATCTCTGGGATCTGACCATCCTGTAGCTCTGTTTGTTTTGCCTACACTTTCAATTTTCCAATGTCTGGGGCATCACTTTCTGTCACTTTGTATAACATGTGATTCAGTCAGTACACCAAGCAAGTAAGGTATTGCTCTCACTCTTGGCCTGGATTTTCCATTTTTAAAAAAAGCAATTACACATATTATTTTAATGACGTCTGTTTTCATCTTGTAAGATGAGGCATGTTATAGTGCTTATAAGAGAGCACTGGTTTGGATGTGTGTAGATTGACCCAGGGATTATTGGTAGAGTTAAACCTGGCCATCTCTGACATTCATCAACATTCACTGTTTATTCTACTACTGTGAGTGAACACACTTGTTTCTGACTACACCTGCCAGAGACTGATCTGCCCAATGTGATCTCCTAGAGAGGATTCTTCTGGTCAGTCAGCTTTATTGCTACCCTAGAAAGGTTTCTGAGTTCTTTTCAGAAAAAATAAACATCTTACAGCTCAGTGTAAACCTCCATGGGAAGTAGTGTCTATTTGGGGGAATCAAGTAATGCTTACACAGTACTCTGCATGACAAAGAACAACAATTTACACCGAGTGACTCTGCTCACTTTATTAAAGCAGCAGTTGGGCATTTTTGAACAGAAACACAAAGGCAAAAATGACTCTGCATCTTCTTTATACAAGTCAACAACCACCATATGTTCAGCACATACCCTGAGGCACAGCTGGTAAGTTATTTATTTATGCAAATAAAATATTGTCACTTATGAACTTTATAAATTAAGCAAGGAACACATGGACACAGGAGCATATCAAAACTGTGAACTTACTGACAGAAGATCTAAGAGTGAGGCAATTTCCTCAAAGGACACCTAGACCTGGGGTGGCAAGATACCCATTGGGCCATAATAAGGACATTGTCCCCAAGTTTTCTAGTGTTCACATCACAGGACTGACAGGTGACCAACTCCTTGATTTTCCCACTGGAGCTAGCATTATTCTGGAGTCCCTGACTACAGCTTGAGCCAGCTCTGCTCTCTGACAGCCCCACAGAACAGTCTCTGCCAGACTCTTCCTGACATGTGACCACCTGGGCTGACTCTCTTTGCCTCTGTATGACAATCTGCCTTTTCCTTCTCCATGACTCCTGTGATGACTTACCACTGCCACAACTTTTCCACATTACTACATGTAATTAAGCAATGTATTTAAGATGGATTTAAAGAAATAAATCTGCTTGCTGTATTTAAGATGTATTTAAAGAAAGAAATCTGTTTGCTGATGGCCACAAATATCTAGTAGAATAAGGAATATCTAGCTGGTGAGATGGCTTAGCACTTGCCACCAAGCTTGATGACCTGAGTTTAGCCCCTGGAGCCCACATGATAAGAGAGAAGACACTCTAACAAGTTGTCCTCCCTCCATTGTGGAGCTATTTGTACACTGTATCTGCTGTTGTCCAAAGGCTTTGCTAACTTTAGGAGGTGCTAAGGTGTGTGTGTGTGTGTGTGTGTGTGTGTGTGTGTGTGTTGGGGGGATCCAGGGCATAAGTGTTCTCAGCAGGTGCTTCCTGAATCCATATTTCACTGGGTCAGAAAAGCCTCACGGAGCAGATTGTGTACGACTTGTGTAATCACACCAAGAGAGCATATTATCCCTGAGAAGACAGACAGGCATGGGAGGCATTTAAGAAAGAAATGGAAGAGTGAAGGGAAAGCAGCAGAGGTGAGCAGAGCTTCCCCAGGCTGGAGGAGGAAACACTGAAGCAGATGATGTAAGGATCCCTTGCTGGGAGTGTTCCATCCCGCATTGCTGCTGCTACAGCTGCCAGGCTCCTGTCTTTCTCACTAGTGTGATGTAATGTCCTTCTTAGCTGCAACTCTGGTGTTAAACAAATTCCTCCCAGCTGTTAGATTTTGAAAGCTCTCCGCTCAGCAAGACCGCCAAACACATTTTCTTGTGTCTGAGATGTATGACATCCTCTGAACCCTGGCATTATGTGGTGAAATGTTTAATGGGATTCTTTCTTTCTGAAGTTATTTTGTCACATGCTAGCCACTATCATAATACAGCAAGGCCCTGTGGAGGGCCTCCATTTGCTACCGGCAAGATAATTTGGCGACTTGCAAAAGATGGAATTGCATATTCAGAAAAATGGAAATGAGGATCAGGGTCCCAAAGTCCAGCTGCTGAAATGGTGGCTGGGACTAAGCATAGGTTTATCAGAGGTGGAGAGCTCTGCAGAGCTCTACCCCCCAACTCCCAGGTACAGAAACAATGCCAGACTTCAAGTTAACCCCCAGCAATCATGAAAGGGGCAGGCCTGCTACTCCAAGCTGGAGGAGAGCATGGCACCTTAAACATGGTTCAGATGAATGCCAAGCTTAATCATCCTGAGATGTGCACTTCGGGGAGGTCACCCACAATTTTGGTCCTGCCATCCATAAATGCAAATGGGCATGCTATGTTATAAGGTAATTATGAAGATGAATGTTACAAATCGCGAGTGCCTATGAAAGATCAAGTTATTGTTACTTTAATACCTGTGATAAATCTATTTCAGAGTTTAAAGGATTATTCCTGGTGCCTGTGTTTTTACAATCTTTTAACCTAATTCCTCCTTGACAGGGCTCTGATTTCTGCTTTAACAACGGGCCATGCACAATAGGTTAGGGAAAGTGTTTAACATAGGGGGAACAAAATGGATCAAAGCAATGAATAATGGCCTTTAGATAATGAAATAATGTTAAAACCAGAGTGTGAAGTTTGAGACTCTGCTTTAAACACATCCCAGAATGAATTATAAGGCAGGGAAAGAGTGATGACAGGTGTCTCTAACAAGATCAGCCACATCACACACATGTATCCACACATACACAGCTGCACTAACACCCTTGGTATTCACAAAAGAGAAGGAAGACGACGGTTTAAACAGAAACTATGGAGTAAAAGCAGAGAGACAGAAATTTCTAGAATATTGCAGGGCCTCCATAAATATTCAAGGCTTATGCTTTCTATTCACTCTTAAGTCTTTAGTGGTTAAAGACAGAGAAAGGACCCAAGAAGCTGAAGGGGTTTGTAGGGCCATAGGAGGAACAATATGAAACACCCCCCCAGTACTCCCAGAGCTCCCAGGGACTAAACTACCAACCAACGAATACACATGGAGGGTCCCATGGCTCCAGCTGCATATGCAGCAGAGGATGGCCTTCTTGGACATCAAAGAGAGGAGAGGCTCTTGGTCCTGGGAAGGCTAGTTGCCCCAGTATAGGGGACTAGCAGAAGAGGGAAATGGGCGTGGGTAGATTGGTGAGCAGGGGTTGGGGGAATACATTAGGGTTTTTTTGGAGGGGGAAACCAGGAAAGGGGACCACATTTGAAATGTAAAAAAGGATATATCTAAAAAAAAAGATGGTAGTGGTGTCCAATCAACAGGATGAATTTTTAAAAGTTAATTATGTATGTATCTGTGTGTCTGTTTTTATGGTGTGTTATGTGTGTACACATGTGTGTGTGCTTGTGTGTATCTGTGTGAGGTTGAGTACACAAGAGGAAGGCATTAGGTTGAGCCTCTGGAGCTGGAGTTAGAGGAGGTTGTGAGCCACTCAACACAGGTGCAGGGAACATCTCTGGTCCTCTGTAAGAGCACTAAGCACTCCTAGTGGCTGAACCATCTTTCCATCCGTAGATGGCCTTGTAAGGAACAGCATGGGTCAGGGTCATGCTTTCTAGTTTTTTCCCATGTTTCACATACTACCTCAGTTTGAGAGTTTATTGAATTTCATTAATTCAAAAGTCATTCTCTTGGAGGAAGAGTCTGGATTTTTTATTCTGTCTACATATCTCTCCCCAAGTCTAGAACTGTAAGCTGCCATCTGTGGCTGGTGGTGGAGATGGTGGCCTGTTTCTCTGTTTCTGCTTTATAAGCAGCACTCCTCTGTCTGGAGTCGTTACTCAAGCCCCTTTCCTCACGTCTCTCTGGTGAGTTAAAGCAATGAACCTTGGAGCCATAGTATTCTCAGTGTGATGTGCCTGTCAAGGTCTTTCCTGTGAGTGCATCTCCAGCCTGCTTCCCTCAGTAAGCTGTGGCAAGCAGAAGTGCTGTGGGTGTTTCTCCTAATGAGCATTACCCTTTGATTGGGATCTGAAGCATGATAGAGACTTTGTTTTTTCTTGGCTATATGGACCCTGAGTGGAACATCCATCACAAACTGTGAAGGTGTAGGGGGCAGATATGAATTTTACAAGTAGACTTACTTTATTTCTTAATATTTAGTTGTGATAATATTTGCCATATTTGGAACATTTAATTCATTATATTGGGCACACTGATATTCTCACGTATTTCTTGTAATTGATTTTTTTTGTTTACTCTCCCTTCTGCAGATACCTTAGTTTATTTTCTATGAAGCTGCTTCTAGTTTTACAAATGCTCTTCCAAATCCAATCTGTTGCCACACTCACCTAATGTGTTCTTATTTTCCAAAGCTGTATATTTTTCAGCTTTGTAGTTCTCATTTAATTATTTAGTTTTATAGTCTCTTCTGGTTATTAGCCACATTGCCCATCTCTCTTTCAGATGCTCATCTTCCATCATATTTTAGATACTGTACATGACATGAATTACATAATCTTCTAAAAATGCTTTTCTTTTTTAATTTTAGGTTGACCGCATGGCAGGCCACTCTGATGAGGTACAACCTTTACTTTAGACTTTCCCAGAACAGGTTTTTCTCAGGCTTTTAACAGACTCTTGCTGGGATCTGGCCCTTAGTCTTAGATGAATTTTTAGGTCATTTTTATTGGATATTTTATTTATTTACATTTCAAATGTTATGCCCTTTCCCGATTCAACGCCCCTCCTAGAAACTCCCTATTCCATCTCCCATTCTCCTGCTTCTATGAGGGTGTGCCCCCCACCTCCCCACTTCTGCCTCCCTGCCCTCACATTTCCCTACACTGGGGCATGGAGCCTTCATGGGACCAAGGGCCTCTTCTTCCATTGATACTCAATAAGGCCATCCTCTGCTACATATATGGCTGGAGCCATGGGTCCTTCCATGTGTACTCCTTGGTTGGTGGTTTAGACCCTGGGAGCTCTGGTTGGTTGACATTGTTGTTCTTCCTATAGGGTTGCAAACCACTTCTGCTCCTTCAGTCCTTTCTCTAACTCCTCCATTGGACACCCATGCAATTCTTAACTTTTGGGCTTTGCCTTAATATTTTGGTCCCAACTGGGGTCTGAATGGGCCCAATGTTCATCTAAGGTGGAGTATGTCTTGAGCTCCTCCTCCAGCCCCTTGTGCCTCCTGTGTTTAGAGGAGCACAGAAGTTAACCACAGAGCAGAAGCATACTTCTTGCAGCCTCCTTTGGGGCTTTCTCTTTTCTTTTTGCTACCTCCATCACTAGCTATTACCCCCATGAGTTGCAGTACAATTCTACCAGCAGACATCTGCTTTGTTTAACTTCTTTTTATCTCCCAGTGTGGATATTAGAAAATGCTCCGGAGATAAACGAAAATGAATTTGTTGCTCATTTATTTAATTCTCTTCTATCTGAACCTTAAGGCAACCCCATTTGCCTCATTGCTTACAAACTATTGTTTTCCATAGTAGTCAAATGCTTTCCACCACATACACAGTAGGGACGTGTGCACCAGCTACCTGTGCAGAGACCTTAGCTGATAGTGAAAGCCAGGAGATTGGAGGTGATTCTTAAGCGTGTGCTGAAATACAGAGCAGAGAAACACAGGACAGTGCCTTGGGTTTGCTTTCCTCAAAAGCTGAAGGGCAAGTGGAGAGCTTATCTAAGGAAAATGAAGAAAGATTAACATGGGATAAAGGGATGAGAGAGAGATGTTCTAGAAGACAAGTATCCAGACAAAGACATTACCTGTAGCTTCAAATGCTGCTGCTAGGTCTATGAAACATGAGCATTGAGAACTAAGTATTTAATTGAACAACCAGACCCCTGCCTCTGCAAGTTAGCCTCTGAGTCCATTTAGAGAGAGAAGGCCATGTTTGTTTTTCAGCAAAGGACCCTTTTTTATCTTATTTGAAGTTTCAGAAATGGAGAGTGCTCATGTCGGCATTGAGGTCAGCAATAGTAGAATATTCGGGAAGTTTAGTTGCTGATTCTCTGTTGCTGTAATCATTTCTTTCCCCCGCTTTTCTCTAGCTTCTTTTACCACCGATCCCTAAGCCAGATTTAAAATAAGCACATGGGATTTGGATGTATTTTGCTTTTCTGGAAGTTGTGGAATCTTCCATTTTTTCCCCTGTTGTGTTCATTGCCATGTGGCTGGTACCCACAACCTTCTGGTATACAGAAGGCAGAGAGAGAGAGAGAGCTACCTGAGTGGGTTATGCTAAGGTCACTGCTGTAGTTTTGATGTGTATTCCCAGTGGGTCACCGTTTATGAGTTACTGATCTGTCCTTATGCTTTCTTCATGACTAGTAAGCCTTCACTTGATTTTAGCCAAAAGGCCAAGAAGGGCTAGTAAGACTTAAACATCAAGCCTGAGTTTATCTTTACCATCAAAGAGAGCAAGTATACAGAAATAGAAGGAGCTTCTATTTATGGTCTTCATTTTATGTAGCACATCAAGTCTTTGGCATTGTTCTACCAACTAAGTTCTTGTCTTCCTTCATAAGGCAGTTAGTTGTCTCTTGCTGTCTGTCAAGTGGATGAATGAAAATATAAGCCATAATTATGCTCTTGCTTTAATACTGGCATTCAAGTTCATTTTCCTGAATGATGTTATGCAACCAGAACCTTAATTCAGCCAGGGATCACTGGCAAGTTCTGTTCTACTTAGGTCTCAGCAAAGCGTTACTCAACAGCTGCAAGCTCCTTGCTTTGTCTTATGATTTGAAGAACTCAGGGCTCCTCAGATGGAACTGCTAGCAGATGACACTGCCTTCAGGTCTCTCTTCATAATCCCAGCGTTCAATTGCATGTGTCACTGTTAATACTCTACCTCACCTTTCCTTCTTGCCCTTTGTGTGCCTGTGTGTGTGTGTGTGTGTATGTGTGTGTGTGTGTCTTCATGTGAATGTGGATGTATGCCTGCACAGGTGCATGTGAAGGCTAGAGGACAGCCTTGGGTGTTGTTACTTAGGAAGTGTCCACCTTTCTATTTTTTATTATTATTTTTGAGTTTTACATGTATGTTTAGTATGCTTGCATGTAGGTATGTTCACACATGTGTGGGCATGTGTCTCTCTGTGTGTATAAGTACATATGTGTAGATACATGTGGAAGATGGAGGTTGTGTCAGGTGTCTTCCTCAATTGCTCGCCACCTTATAAATTGATGCAGGGGCCCTGGCTTGAACCCACAGCTCCCTGATTTAGTTAACTTGTCTAGTTAGCTTGCTCCAGGGATGCTCTGCTACTCTCTTCTGTGTGCTGGGATTCAGGTGGGTCCCTGGAACTATTTGACTTCTACATGAATGCTGGGGATCTGAACTCTGGTCTTTGTGCTTGCATGGAAAGCATTTTATTCACTCAGCCATTCTTTTTTCTCCTTCCTTCCTTCCTTCCTTCCTTCCTTCCTTCCTTCCTTCCTTCCTTCCTTCCTTCTTCCTTCCTTCCTTCATTTTTTTTCCTTCGTTCCTTCCTTCATTCCTTCCTTCAGTTCTTTCTTCTCTCTCCCTCCCTCCCTCCCTCCCTCCCTCCCTCCCTCCCTTCTTTCTTTCTTTCTTTCTTTCTTTCTTTCTTTCTTTTCTCTCTTCCTTCCTTCCTTCCTTCTTTCTTTCTTTCTTTCCTCTCTTCCTTCCTTCCTTCATTTTTTCTTCCTTCGTTCCTTCCTTCAGTTCTTTCTTTCCTTCCTTCCTTCCTTCCTTCCTTCCTTCCTTCTTTCTTTCTTTCTTTCTCTTTCTTTCTTTTTTTCTTTCTTTCTTTTCTCTCTCCCTCCCTCCCTCCCTCCCCCTCTCTCTTTCTTTCTTTCTTTCTTTCTTTCTTTCTTTCTTTCTTTCTTTCTTTCTTTCTCTCCTGGAAAGGTTGTCTGAGACTTACTAATTTAGCAATGCTGGTAGCCAGTGGTTCCCCAGGATCCACCAGTCTCTGCCTTCCTCAGTGTTAAAATTTCAAACCTATGCCACTACATCCACTTTGATGACCAAACCTCTTGATTGATCCAACCTCTTGATTTATCAGAGAAGAGTATGTCCCATGGATGAAAGATATGTAGGTAACAATATATTTAAGCAGATTGCTGTACTTGGGTATGGATTTGGTTATTCATTATCACTCTGTAAGGAAAGTGACTGAAGAAAACTTAAAACTGTTCTTCACCTTCAATAGGCAAATGTTCTGTGGATAAATAACTTATCACATACCAGCCTATGCAATTTAATATATTTGTCAATGGTGAACCAGCAGTCAATGGTCTTGTAACCAATAGAGAACAATGTGCTCTATCCATTTAATAGTTACTGAGTCTTTCCTACATAGAGGCCAGTACACTCTTGGGGACATAGTGATGAGCAAATCCCAGCTGACAATCACCTGATAGGCACTTCAGTGGAAATGGCAACAGACATTAAGAAATACTTCCGTACAAAAATAGATCTTTCTGGAAACAAGTCTTTCAGACTGTACTTTGACATTCCACATAAAGCATTAAGTTTATCATATCCTCTTGTGTAATACTATTAGTTGCTGGTTCTCCACTCAAAAATATATTAAATTGTATAAGCTGGTGTTTTAGATGGAGTTTTATTTCTGTGAAGAGACACTGTGACCAAGGCAACTTTTATAAAGGCACACATTTAATTTACAGTTTCAGAGGTTCAGTCCATTATCATTATACTGAGAAGCATGGCAGCAACCAGGTAGACATGGTGCTAGAGGAGTTGAGAGTTCTATGTCTTGATCAGAAGGCAGGTATCTTGTTCACTGGACAGAGCTTGAGTACCAGAAAACTTTAAATTTTCTACAAAAAAGGCCACACCTATTCCAACAAGGCTACATCTTCTTTCCCACAGGTCAGCATATTCAAACTATCACATTCCACTCCTTGGCCTCTATAAGCTTGTTCAAACACACGAGTCTATGGGGTCCATGCATGGCCATAGAATAATGAAAAATACATTTAGTTCAACTTTAAAAGTCCCCATAGTCTATAACAGTCTCAACAATGTTTAAATGTCCAAAGTTCAAAGTATCTTCATTCAATTTCTTAACTTGTAATCCCCTATAAAGTAAAAATCAAAAAGCAGATTACATACTTCCAACATTATAGGATATACGTTACCATTCTAAAAGTCATAGTGAAATACTGGACCAAAGCAAGAGAAAAAACAGGTGGAACAACTTCAAACTCTGCATCTGTTTCTGATGTCAAAGGACTCTTCACATTTCCAACTCCATTCATCTTTGTTGAGTACAACAAGCTTCTTTCTCTTAGGCTGGTTTCACTCCTTGTTAACAGCTTTCCTATTAGCAGATATCCCACAGTTCTGACATCACTAACATTTTGGGGTATACAAGGCAACTTCAACTTTATACTTCTTGGTTCAATGTTTGTGATTCACACATAATCTTCTGGATTGTCCAGAGAGCTTGTGTCACTTTTCCAGCTCTACCTTCTGTAGAATTCTTGGTTCTGGCTGACTCTACTGCTGCTACTGTTCTTGATGGTGCTTTCATGGTACTGGCATCTCAAACAAGCTGTGGTCTTTCACTGCAACTAGGCTTTACTAAAAGCCTCTCATAGGCTGTCTTCATGGTGCCAAGTCTCAACTTCTTTGCATGATCCCTTCAGTCCTGGGCCTTCAACTGCCACTTAGGCTTCACCTTGAAAGGCCTTTCCTGGCCTTTCAAGCCCAAGACTCAGATGGTTTCTATGACTGCTTTATATTTTTAAAACCACCACTACCTGGGTGACTTTTATACATTACCAAGTCCAACTACCAATATAAGGTAAAACCTTGGCTGCTTCTAAACCCAAGCTTCTTTGTGTTCTGGAAACACTTCCCAGAAGATTTGGCCTCAGTCATGCCAATCTCTTCTTAATCACTATTGTTTTATTAGCTGGAACAAAGCAGCATTAATAGTTGCAGTAACCCCTTCTATTCTTGACTCTAAAGCCAAAACCACATGGCCAAAGCTGCCAAGTTCTACTGGGGCTGGAATATGCCCCAGTCGATGATTACATCATCACCAGCGTTCAGAAAACTGGCCATTCAGAGAGGAGGAAAAGGTATCAGTTTCCTTTGGTCTCCCTTTGGAGTGATAATAGTAAGCAAATCAACACCCAAATACAACAGTATGTTAATATATAGTTACCCCTCTCCCCCACTCAGAAACACACCAACTTCCAATTTATGAAATACCCTCTCTCATTCCATGACATACCAACCCTGTATACTTGCACCTGGTTGGGTCTAGGACTCTGGATAATGCAAATGTTTAAACTCTTAGCTTTGTCACAAAGAGATCACTTTGGACACTGTCATTCATAGTTTTGGAAATGCTTTTAGCTCCACAGCCTCATTGTAATGGAGTCAAGAACTATGTTTTTCAATTATATTGAAATTATTTGATCCTTAAATTCTAATTTACTTTATGGGTCAATAACCATTTTGAGAGGGTTAAAAAAATCATGAGGTTTTTCATGTGTCTTCTATGTATCTATGTATCTATGTGTCTATGTGTCTATGTATCTAAATATCTATGTATCTGTATGTCTATATGTCTATGCATCTATGTATTTATGTGTCAATGTATGCATGTATGTATGTATGTATGTATGTATCCATCTATCTATCTATCTATCTATCTATCTATCTATCTATCTTCTATCTCTATCATTAATGCTATCACCTAGCTGTCTATAACTATCTTCCTTCTCACCTATTTAATCTAATCTGCCATTTACCTCCTTCCATAAATTTTTCTGACTGCTTGTCTTGTACCTTGTGTTTCCAGGTACCTGTATGGGTGCTCACTCTTGTGACTGCCCCAAGTTTATCTAAATCACATAGCTTAAGCTTATTTTATGTATTTTTCTGATGATAAGATCAAAGTCTCTGCCTCATATGTATGCTAACTATAACATAAGTTTTTAAACTATAATAATGTGTGGAAGTCTGTATCTGGCTATAAACTGTCAGCATCCACAGAAGCCAAGAACATCAAATAAACCTCTGAAAGTGAAGTTACAGGTGGCTGTGACCCACCTGAAATGGATTCTGGGAATTGAACTTTGGCCCTCTTCACAAGCCTGAGCCATCTCACCAACCTACCTAGCATTAACTTTTAGGGCACAGTCTCAAACCAAGTCTTCAGGTCCTTTTTATCCTCTTTTCTGCCTCTTCTTTATTTCATCCATGGCTGGCGAAGGCTGCCAGTGTGGATATACAAGCAGAGTTGATGTCAGTTAGGGAATCTGATTTTTATATAGTTTGAGTTTAAATTTTACTGGGTTATTGCACGCGTGCATACACGTGTTTGTGTGTGTGTGTGTGTGTGTGTGTGTGTGTGTGTACAACCATACATAGGAGAGTGTAGCACATTAATTATTGAGATAGCCTTATTAATTTTATTAAGAAAACAACCCATATGTCATTTTCTTTTGACAGTAATAAATGGCATCCCCCTAAAGTGATCATCAGGATGGGGGTTAGTTTTGATGAAATTCTTGTCCATAACAGCAGTTGAGGGTGGGAGATGGGATATTCAGCAAAGAGTGAGATTTCCTTCCTTTAGTCTGGTGGGTAATTAGGGAATCCAGGGCCCAGGTCTTCACAGGATTCCCCTTTGCTGGATACTCATGCACCTTCCACTGATGTGAACAGATTTCATCACCCAAATGTTGCCCAGCCCCGTGAAGACTGATCTATTGTTTGTTGCTACTTGTGAACCAAAGTCTTCTTGGATTTTCCTCGAAGCAGAACAAGCATTTTGGACTGTCTTGTGTCTCCTCCTCCTCTTCTTCCTTTTCTTCTTCTTTTCTTTACCCATGTGGTAGTAAGCATGAAGAATACACTACTTTTATGATTTTTGATTTGTGAGTAGGATTCTAATTGCTAATTTCTTAGGAGCATGCTTATTTATCTGATGATGCATGGTTGGATTGATCTTTTTTTGTTCTTTTAAAAGTAAATCTGGTTTTTGTTTTACATGATTTAGCTTATTGTGGATCCATACATAAATGTACATGCATAGTTTTTTATGCATACATCTTTATATTTTTCAGGTAAATACTAAGAGGTGAGGTTCCTGGGGCATATAGAAAGTATATATAAAACTTTGTTAAAAACTACTAAGCTGTTTCCTAGCTGGTTATGCATTTGGAAGTCCCACAGTTGTGAGAAAGCACTCCAGTGGCTGTGTTTGCCAAGGTGGGCCATTGCTGATGTTTTTACTTTCTTCTTTGAACATATTTAGATATTCTGATGCATATCGATTGGGATAATTTAAGTTTTCATTTCTGTAGCAAATTTCAGCCTATTGCCCAGTGCAGTGGCTCATTGTTGATGACTTCAGTGTGCAGAAAGGGCAATCACCATCTACACAGCTACAGTATAATGGTTTGGTTTGGTTTTGTTTTTTTGGTTTTTCAAGACAGGGTTTCTCTGTGTAGCCCTGGCTGTCCTGGAACTCACTCTGTAGACCAGGCTGGCCTCGAACTCAGAAATCCGCCTGCCTCTGCCTCCCGAGTGCTGGGATTACAGGCGTGCGCCACCACGCCCAGCTGCTACAGGATAATGGAATGGTGACATGCCAGGAGGGACAAAAGAATTTTTCTTTTAAAATAAATACAGAGACAGGGATGATGGCCCAGTGTGTAAAGGGAACTGATGCCAAGCCCGAAGACCTGAGCTGAAATCTCAGCATCTACATGTTGAAAGGAGAGACTGGAGTTGCCACATTGTACTCTGACTTTTACATGTGTACCATACCATCAGCAACAATAAAGAAACAGTGTAAAATAATACATAAACCAACTACCCAAACCAATAAGATATGCAGTAGAGATGAGAGATGTAGTTTTTCAATTCAATTCAATTTCAACTACCCAAACCAATAAGATATGCAGTAGAGATGAGAGATGTAGTTTTTCAATTTCAATTCCTTCTCATCTCCCTTCCTTCTGGTTCCATTTTGTGTCAATCACACCTGTCCTGGACTGGATCTCTCTCTCTCTCTCTCTCTCTCTCTCTCTCTCTCTCTCTCTCTCTCTCTCTCTCTCTCTCTCTCCCTTCCTCCCTCCCTCCCTCCCTCTTCTCTCTCTCTCCTTCCTCTCTCTCCCTCCCTCTCCCCTCTCTCCTTCCTTGTTTCTTTCTCTCTCTTTTCTTCCTTCATTCCTTCTTTCTGTTCTTTCTTCCTCCCTTTCCCTTCCTTCCTTCCTTCCTTCCTTCCTTCCTTCCTTCCTTCCTTTCTTTCTTTCTTTCTTTCTCAACTTGACATCAGATAGTCATTTGACAGACCCTCATTTGAGAAAACGTTCTAAATAGATTAGCCTTTAGGAAGCCTTTGGGGCATTTTATTGATTAATGATTGATGTTGGGGAACCTAGACACATTGCGGACATTGGCACTACTGGGCTGGTGGTCCTGGTTGTACAAGAAGCCAGAAGGCAGTGTTTCTTCATGGCTTCTGCTTTTGGTTCCTGCCTCCAGATTTCCCTCAGTCGTGGACAGCATGGCATATTATCACAGTAATAGAATCTCTAAGACAAGTCCATAATGATGCAACTTGCTCAGCTGACTCTACTCTTGCTGGTTTCTTACTCTAGTGCCATTCTGTCAGTGTTCCCTTAGCCATGGTTTCCAGGGCACTGGATTCAGAGTATGTTAGAGATACATTGCTCATTAAGCGATCACTTACAGGCTCAGGGAGTGCGCGACCTATCTCTCCTTCCCTTAAAAGAGTCCACACTCTTGCCAGTACTTGGGGGAGTTCCAGGTGGCCTCCTGGAGAATCATTAAAGGCACATCCCAATGCTTGCACACTTTGTTTTTCTGTAGAATGTTAGTTTAATGAAAACCAGATTTTGCTTCTTCACTGTGGCTTTATTTGGAGCGACTCTGCATGCACTGAGGACTCATCAAATCAGCAAAAATATCAGCATTTTTTATTTTTATTTTTTTTGTTTAAGGCTGACATGAACCAATTCCTCAGAAAACAATATTTGGAATAGCCGTACTAGGCAGACTTGGCTTAGTGAACTGTAAGAATACATTGCTGAAAACATTCTGCACAGACAGGATTGCTCAGTGGAGTTTTACAAACCAGCTTAGATGGAACTCAGATTGTACACTACTGTGCTCTGCTAATCTATATTCATGGGATTGAAGCTTGCCTCTCAATAGGTTTTTAGAGTCACCAGCTATGGGGAGGTATTGAGAAAGGGACTCTGTGAAGACTCACTGGCAGGCATCCTGTCCCTATCCTAATGAGATCTCACAGCTGAGAAATGAGCTAGCTATCCCTGCAATAGGCCCTGTCTTCCAGAGCACACACTCGTGTTTCCACAGGCCTCTGTCATGGCTGGCCACCAGGGAGAGGAGGGCAACAATAGCTAGAGATTAGAGAAAGGAGGAGGGGCAAAGTGTGGAGAGATTCAATGAATGCAATAGAGGAATGAAAATGCTCCCAGAATTTCCCCTGAGTTGTGAATAAGCTTGTTGGTTTCAAAGACGTGGGTATAGAGAGACAGGGTGGTTCAGATCAGAAGTGGAGACATGGTAAAATAAGGTAGACATATTAACAAAGAAGGATGCAGCAGGAAGATGTCTGCATCTGCTTTGTACCCAACCCTGTCTCATGAGTTCCATTTCCTGTGAAGCTTGTCATCCCAGTCCCTCTCTGAAGACTGTGGTGGGACTCACTCCTAGAACCATCACCTCCTCCTTCTTTAAGTCTTTTTATTTGTTCTATTTTTAAAGTAAGTCTTACGTGCATGAACATTTTGCTTCCATATGTCTGTGCTCCATGTGCATTTCTAGTGCTGGCAGAGGCCAGAAGAGGGTGTTGGATGTCTGACAGACTGGAGTGAAAGATGAGTGTGAGCTGCCTTTTTGAGTGCTGGGGAACTAACCAGAGTCCTGGAAGAAGAACCAGAGCCTTTAACAGCTAAACTACCTCTCAGGCTCCTCCTTAGTGCTATGATCTTAGTGAGCTGAACATGAATTTCCTCTTCAGTAAAGCACAGGTTATAATCAGCAGGTGTCCTGAGGAATGAATAAGGAGTGTCACTGTGCTTTTCAGGCCATGAAGCAATATATTAGTTACTACAGAGAGAAAGAGGAGGAAGACAGACAGACAGACACATACACACATACACATATCTATCTATCTATCTATCTATCTATCTATCTATCTATCTTTCTGTCTGTCTGTCTGTCTCTGTCTGTCTGTCTGTTTATCTATCTATCTATCTATCTATCTATCTATCTATCTATCTATCTATCTATCCATCTACCTTTCTATCTATAGAGAGAGCATGAACACCTGACCCACATGTTAATCTTACAAATGAGGAGATGAAGATCGTGCACATAACATCACCTCTCCACCAAGATTTGCTTTCCACTACACATTTTGGCATGTACCTTGAATAACTGTGGCTTCTCTTTGCACATCAGCTGAATTTAAGTGCTACAGCTCCTACAGTCAGGCTAAACACTATCTCCCCATTATGACCTGTATTCTCACTCACCAGAAACATCTTAGTGAGGTGAACAGAAATGGGCAGTGAAGAAGGAATAGATAAAAAGGAGGTTACCTCCAATGAAGATGCATGCTGTCCAGCTCGCCATGTTCTTGAAGGCCTCTTGGTGCCCATGCATGTGACTATTCTAACTCCAGAGATCTTTATGCCCTTAAATTTCTGCTTATGCACTATGAATACTCACCATGAACAAATCATGATAAAGAGTATTGATTCCCTGGAACCTGAAGGTATGAGCTCAGGCAGTAATAGCATCTTTCCTGGCAGTCTTTGATGATGGCCTCAACAAGAATTTGCTCCTTGTGGGAATAAAAGGTCTGCTTTGCAGGGATAACTATTAATGGAATGATACATCCCTATAATAAGGTTGGTTTCATATGACTGTGGACTCCAGGGGTCTAGAGAAATTTCTTTCCTTGAAAGGGGATTTTTATATTATTTGAATTTCAGAGACACTGTAACACATCTGGGACAGTTTATTTCAGAACACAAAGTAACAAAAATATCTTGGATTGCTCTTTATTTATTTGTCTGCTTATATGCTTTATCTTATGCTGGGGTCCAAGTCTGTTTTCCCCAGAGGATCAATCATAGACTATAACCCTCTCACCCTCCCACATGAAGCTTCAGAACACAACTCCCTTTGACGTGGAGTAATTCCTTTCTAGACTGTAAAGGGTCCAGCAAATGTTTGCTAAGGCCATGGCGAATCAGTTAGTGTTGTCACGGGTTTTGCACTAATCTAAAAATCTTACTGCATTGAAGTGGGGATGGGTTTGAGTCATCAAGTAGGCAGTGTAAGCCATGCAATATTGTACTGTGTTCTTTCAATCTAATTAAGCCAGACTCCAAGTGTACACGATATTAAGGTGATTCAGCTTTATGGAGCTCATAGAGCTCCTTTTCCAACATTGAAAAGGCTTCAGTATCCTTATAATGTGAGCCATTCTGGAAGAACCTCTGGGCATCATCCCATAGGCACCAAGAACCTACAGGCCTGCTAGCAAGGAAGTACTGAGAAATCTGTGTCACTGATGGGGCCTGTTGGACTCTTCGCTGAGACCATGAATCTATCAGTTGGGACTGATCTGCCTGTTTGCTCATAGCAGCTGTGTTCCTTTGAGATATAGGAGTGTATTTAGGAAGAAGGCTGGCTGTGAATCCTGCTTCCTACTGTGGAACTCTAAGACAGACAATGCTCGAGACAACTCTGTACCTGTCATCTATTCCCTTTGAACTTTTTTCCATTAAAAGACTTCCCTGCCTTCTCTTCTGAGCTACCAAGTATATTTTTTTTTAATAATTGAAGCAT
The DNA here is from genome assembly GCA_964023405.1 of Apodemus agrarius. Taxonomy (NCBI): domain Eukaryota; kingdom Metazoa; phylum Chordata; class Mammalia; order Rodentia; family Muridae; genus Apodemus; species Apodemus agrarius. The sequence continues at coordinate 97,775,233 of OZ030011.1, read as the reverse complement.
GTTAGGCTGTCTCTGAAATTCAGAGGATCTGCTTATGCATACATCATTCAAACCCATTGTTGCTTTGATTGCCTATGCTCCAGCTTGAATCTCATGAGTCTTTGGGGGTTCTTCTTTATCTGGATTATACAAGAGCAAAGAAAACAATAGGGAAACTGGGAGCTCTGAAAGGGATTCTAATGATTCCTCATGGTGACTGTCATCAACATGCCCAAGACCTCCCTATTCATAAGTCTACTCAACTGTGTGACTATTTTGTTTTGGAACATGGACACAAACCTTGGCATCCAGACCCAGCTAACTTCTGAGGTCCTCTGTTCTCTGTATCACTAGAAAGATGTTCCTGAGTTAGTGTGGTTTCTGTAGGGAAACAAGCCACAGAACCGTGGCTCACTTGATGATACTCATAGCCCTTGAAGCATCTGGAATTCCACACCACTGGCTTTTGTTCCTGCCACAACCTTTCACTTCTGATGCCTTTACTGAACATCATTTGAGGCAGAGGACCACAATGCCTGACTCGATGACAAGCAATGGGAAAAAAAAACAAAAAACAGGAAAACCGAGAAGTAATATCATTGAGGAGATTCTTCAGTTAGATCATTCTAAGTAGAGTGTTAGCCATGAACTCTGTTGTTCTTGTTGGGATGTGAAGGTGATGTTTAATAGTAGATTATCACAATTCAAAAGAACACCCCAGCCTTTGGGGACTCAGGCCTTGAGCAGGAGCTGCACACAGAGCAGTGGTTTTGGGGGCCCCCAGCCAAGCCTGGGCTCTGTGCCCTGAAGGTGGACCCCGTACTCCCTGCAGCCTCCGCCATCTTCCCAGCTGTTTTGATCCAGCTGGGGGAACCAGCCTCCGCCATCTTCCCAACTGTTTCAATCCACCCGGCAGAACCAGGTACCTGAGATATCCTGAGTTTAAGACCTTTGGGGACTCAGGCCTTGAGCAGGAGCTGCGCACAGAACATCAGTTTGGGGTGCCCCAGCCAAACCTGGGCTCTGTGCCCTGGAGGTGGACCCCGTACTCCCTGCAGCCTCCACCACCTTCCCAGCTGTTTCAATCCAGCCAGTGGATCCAGGTACCCAAGATATCCCAAGTTTAAGACCTCGGGGGACTCAGGCCACCTGTCAGCAATCTGTGAGCAGGATCCGTGCAGGGCAGTGGTTCAGGTGTCCCAGTCATGGGGAAATAGCCTTACCAGCCCACAGGAGGTTCAAGCACAAGCTAGCAACTACAGGACCAACTATCACCAGAGGTAACCAGATGGCAAAAGGCAAACGTAAGATCTTTACTAACAGAAATCAAGGCAATATGGCAGCATCCGAACCCAGTTCCCCGACAGCAATAAGTCTCGGATACCCCAACACACCAGAAAAACAAGACTCAGATCTAAAATCACTGGTCAGGATGCTGATAGAGGAACACTTAGATAAATCTCTTAAAGTAATACAGGAGAAAATGGATCAAACGCTAGAATCCCTTACAAGACAAACACAAAAATCACTTAAAGGAATTCAGGAAAATATGAATCAAAAATGGATGCCATTAAGGGGGAAACACAAAGAAACCTTAAAGAAATACAAGAGAACCTGGGTCAACAAGTAGAAATCATAAAAGAGGAAACACAAAAATCCCTTAAAGAATTACAGGAAAACACAAACAAGCAAGTGAAAGATCTGAGCAAAACCATCCAGAATCTCAAAACAGAAGTAGAAACAACTAAGAAATCGCAAAGGGAGACAATGTTGGAGATAGAAAACCTTGGGAAGAAATCAGGAGTCATAGATTCAAATATCAACAATAGAATACAAGAGATAGAAGACAGAATCTCAGATGCTGAAGATACCAAAGGAACCATGGACTCAACAATTAAAGAAAATGCAAAATCCACAAAACTGGTAACCCAAAACATTCAGGAAATCCAGGAAACAATGAGAAGACCAAACCTAAGGATTATAGGTATAGATGAGAGTGAAGATCTACAACTTAAAGGGCCAGGAAATATCTTCTAGAAAATTATGGAAGAAAACTTCCCCAACCTAAAGAGAGAGATGCCCATGAATATACAAGAAGCCTACAGAACCCCAAACAGACTGGACCAGAATAGAAATACTTCCCATCACATAATAATCAAAACCCCAAATTTACTAAACAAAGAAAGAATATTAAAGGCAGTAAGAGAAAAAGGCCAAGTAACATATGAAGGAAGACCTATCAGAATTACACCAGACTTCTCACCTGAGACCATGAAAGCTAGAAGATGTTGGGCAGATCACATGCTGACTTTAAGAGAACACAAACTTCAGCCAAAACTACTATACCCAGCAAAACTCTCAATCGCCATAGATTGGCAAACCAAGGTATTCCATGACAAAACCAAATTTGCACAATATCTATCTACAAACCCAGCCCTACAAAGGATAATAGGGGAAAAATACCAACACAAGGGGGAAAACTACACCCCAGAAGAAGCAAGATAGAAACCCCCTCCCATCAAACCCAAAAGAAGAGAACCACTCAAATATAAAAAATAACACCCAAAATGTCAGGAAGTAATAATTACTATTCCTTAATATCATTTAACATCAATGGACTCAATTCCCCAATAAAAAGACATAGACTAACAGACTGGATACGGAAACAGGACCCTATATTTTGCTGCATACAGGAAACACATCTCAGTGTCAAAGACAAACACTACCTTAGAGTAAAAGGCTGGAAGACAATTTTACAAGCAAACGATCTCAGGAAATGAGCCAGAGTAGCCATTCTAATATCAGATAAAATTGACTTTCAACCTAAAGTTATCAAAAGAGACACAGAAGGTCACTTCTTGCTTGTCAAAGGGAAAACCCAACAAGAAGAATTCTCAATACTGAACATCTATGCTCCAAATGTAAGAGCACCCTCATTCATAAAAGAAACTTTACTAAAGCTTAAAGCACATATTGCACCTAACACAATGATTATAGGCGACGTCAACACTCCACTCTCCTCAAAGGACCGATCAGGAAAGCAGAAACTAAACAGGGGCACAGTGAAACTAATTGAAGCTTTGGACCAATTGGATTTAACACACACACACACACACACACACACACACATATATATATGTTAAATATATGTTATATGTTTATATATATGTTATATATAACATATATGATATATATGTTATATATATAACATATATAAGATATATAAAATATATAAAATATATATTTTATATATATAAAATATATATAAACATATATATATATATATATATATATATATATATATATAAAAACATTTCATCCTAAAGCAAAAGTATATGCCTTTTTCTCAGTGCCATATGGTACCTTCTCCAAAATTGATCATATATTTGGTCACAAGGCAGACCTCAACAAATACAAGAAGACCAAACTAATCCCATGCCTCCTATCAGATCACTATGGAGTAAAAGTGGTCTTCAATAGCAAGAAGAACAACAGAAAGACTACATATACATGGAAACTGAACAATACTCTACTCAGTGACACCTTGGTCAAGGAAGAAATAAAGAAGAAATCAAAGACTTTTTAGAATTCAATGAAAATGAAGGTAAGACCTTCCCAAATGTATGGGGCACAATGAAAGCAGTGCTAAGAGGAAAACTCATAGCCCTGAGTGCCTCCAAAAAGAAACTGGAGAGAGCATACACTAGCAACTTAACAGCACACCTGAAGTTCCTGGAACAAAAAGAAGCTAATTCACCCAGGAGGAGTAGAAGACAGAAAATCATCAAACTAAGGGCTGAACTCAATCAAGTAGAAACAAAGAGAACCATAGAAAACCAAGAGCTGGTTCTTTGAGAAAATCAACAAGATAGACAAACCCTTAGCTAGACTAACCAAAGGGCAAAGAGACAGTATCCAAATTAACAAAATTAGAAATGAAAAGGGGGTTATAACAACAGAAACAGGAAATTCAAAAAATCATCAGATCATACTACAAAAGCCTATACTCAACACAACTGGAGAATCTGAAGGAAATGGACAATTTCCTAGACAGATACCAAATACCAAAATTAAACCAGGATCAATTAGATCAGCTAAACAGTCCCATAACCCCTAGAGAAATAGAAGGGGTTATACAAAGTCTCCCAACCAAAAAAAAGTACGGGACCAGGTGGTTTTAGTGCAGAATTCTATCAGACCTTCAAAGAAGACCTAACACCAATACTCTTCAAACTATTCCACAAAATAGAAACAGAAGGAACACTGCCCAACTCATTCTATGAAGCCACAATAACACTGATATGAAAAGCACACAAAGATCCTACAAAGAAAGAGAACTACAGGCCAATTTCCCTTATGAATATTGATGCAAAAATACTAAATAAAATTCTTGCCAACCGAATCCAAGAGCACATCAAAACAATCATTCACCATGATCAAGTAGGCTTCATCCGAGGGATGAGAAAGAAATTAGGGAAATAACACCCTTCACAATAGCCACAAACAATATAAAGTATCTTGGCGTGACTTTAACCATACAAGTGAAAGATCTGTATGAGAAGAACTTCAAGTCCTTGAAGAAAGAAATCAAAGAAGACCTCAGAAGATGGAAAAATATTCCATGCTCTTGGATTGGCAGGATCAATATAGTAAAAATGGCCATCTTGCCCAAAGCAGTCTACAGATTCAACGCAATCCCCATCAAAATCCCAAATCAATTCTTCATAGATCTAGAAAGAGCAAGTCTCAAATTCATCTGGAGTACCAAAAAGCCCAGGATAGCTAAAACTATTCTCAACAATAAAAGGACTTCTGGGGGAATCAATATCCCTGATCTCAAGCAGTACTACAGAACAATTTTGCTAAAAACTGCATGGTATTGGTAAAGCCACAGGCAAGTAGATCAATGGAATAGAATTGACGACCCAGAAATGAACCCACAGACTTATGGTCACTTGATCTTTTACTTTTTTTATTTTTTTATTTTTTACTTTTAAATTTTTTTGTCTTTTTTTGTCTTTTTTTAATTTTTATTTTCTATATTCTTTTTTTACATTCCAAAGGCTTTCCCCTTTCCCAGTTCCCGCCCCCACCATACGTCCCATAAATCCTCTCCACCCAACTATTCCCCAATCATCTGCCCCCACCATTTCTCTGTTCTGGGTCTACAAAACTGGATCCAATCTTTTCAGGCCCAGGGTCCTCAACTTTCTTCTTGGGAATCATTTGACTTGCTAATTATGCCTTGAGTAATTAGAGCTTCTGGGCTCATTAATATCCACTTATCAGTGATTGTATTTCATGTGTATTCTTTAGAGATTGGGTTAACTCACATAGGATGATATTTTCCAGATCTAACCATTTACCCACAAATTGCATGAATTCATTATTTTTAATTGCTGAATAGTATTCCATTGTATAAATATACCACATTTTCTGTATCCATTCCTCCTTTGAGGGATATCTGGGCTCCTTCCAATTTCTGGCTATTATAAACAAGGCTGCTATAAACATAGTGGAGCATGTGTCTTTATTGTATGCAGGGGAATCCTCTGGGTATATGCCCAGGAGTGGTATGCCAGGGTCCTCTGGAAGTGTCAGGCCCAATTTTCTGAGGAACTGCCAAACTGATTTCCAGAGCGGTTTTTCCATTTTGCCATCCCACCAACAGTGGAGGAGTGTCCCTTTGATCTTTTATAAAGGAGCTACAACCATCCAGTGGATAAAAGATAGCCTTTTCAACAAATGGTGCTGGTTCAACTAGGGGTCAACATGCAGAAGAATGCGAATTGACCCACTCTTATCTCCTTGTACTAAGATCAACTCCAAGTGGATCAAGGACCTCCACATAAAACCAGACACACTGAAACTAATAGAAAAGAAACTGGGGAAGACCCTGGAGGACATGGGCACAGGGGGAAAGTTCCTGAACAGAACACTATTAGCTTATGCTCTAAGATCAAGAATTGACAAATTGGACCTCATTACAAAGTTTCTGTAAGGCAAAGGACACTGTCAGAAGGACAAAACAGCAACCAACAAATTGGGAAAAGATCTTCACCAACCCCACATCTGACAGAGGGCTAATATCCAATAATATACAAAGAACTCAAGAAGTTAGACCCCAAAGAAACAAATAACCCTAACAAAAAATGGGGTACAGGGCTAAACAAAGAATTTTCACCAGAAGACATTCGGACGGCTGAGAAGCACCTTAAGAGATGTTCATTAGTCATCAGGGAAATGTAAATCAAAACAACCCTGGGATTTCACCTCACACCACTCAGAATGGCTAAGATTAAAACTCAAGGGACAACAGGTGCTGGCGAGGATGTGGAGAAAAAGGAACACTCCTACACTGTTGGTGGGATTGCATGATGGTACAACCGCTCTGGAAATCAGTAGGTGGTTCCTCAGAAAATTGGGCATGACACTTCCAGAGGACCCTGTCATACCACTCCTGAGCATATACCCAGCGGAATCCCCTGCATACAATTAAGACACATGCTCCACTATGTTCATAACAACCTTATTTATAATAGCCAGAAGTTGGAAGGAGCCCAGATGTCCCTCAAAGGAGGAATGGATACAGATATTGTGGTATATTTATACAATGGAATACTACTCAGCAATTAAAAATAATGAATTCATGCAATTTGTAGGCAAATGGTTGGATCTGGAAAATATCATCCTAAGTGAGTTAACCCAATCACAAAAGAATACACATGAAATGCAATCACTGATAAGTGGATATTAATGAGCCCAAAAGCTCTGAATACTCAAGGCACAATTAGCAAATCAAAAGATTCCCACGAAGAAGGAAGGAAAGGACCCTGGTCCTGAAAAGACTGGATCCAGTTTTGTAGGAGAGTATCAGAACAGAGAAATGGCGGGGGGTGGGGGGCGTGGGGGGTGGGGGGATGGGGGTTGGGTGTGATTGGGGAATGGGTGGAGGGAAGAGGACTTATGGGACATATGGTGAGGGGGGAACTGGGAAAGGGGAAAGCCTTTGGAATGTAAACAAAGAATATAGAAAATAAAATAAAAAATAATAAAAAAAGAACACCCCAATATAATCCTGCATTCATTCAGGTAGTCACTTCTAAGACTGTTGATGTCTAGCATGCGAAGGAAAATGGTAAGAAGTGGAGACACCCCTTGCAAGGGAAAACAAGTAGATCATGATGGTGCAGTTTGTCTTGTCATCTACTAGACCTACAGGAAATATGGGGATTGCCTGACCTGTGTTAAAACAGAACTCTACCACTTGTCCTGAATTCAACCACTGAGTTCCTGACTGATTCTCAGTGGGAGCCACTTGGATCCATGAGTCGGTTCAGGCTCCAGAGTAAGTGCTCACCTCTCCTCTTCTACTGAAAAGAGTCAGGCTTTATCACAAAGTATGTCACATGCTTTGTCCATCTAAGAAATGTGTCAGGAAATGCTTTTACATTCAGGTTTCTGCTCCTTTTGTCTAGTATACTTTATGGAAACTAAGGACTATGTTTTCTAGTGCATTTAAAAAAAAACTGCCCGTAAATGTTAAAATTGAAGGGCTTCTTTGTTGTCAAGCGAACTTATCTGCATATTGTTTCCTCAATTATCACTGCTTGTGGAGTTATCACTAAGCAGACTAGACAGCAGATGCAAAGCCCCCAATTTCTCAGAATATCTTCCTCTGGTCTGTCTTCTCTGGTTTCTTTTGGTTATCTTCATGTATTGTATGTTTGATTACTCTCTGGGATCCTAAGTTTATTCACAACTGCCCTCTTAACATACAGCCTTCTTTGACTTCACAGTCCAGCATCTCCTCTGTGCTTTTTGCATGCCCACCTTCTTTCCACCTCCATTACTGTGCTATCTATGAAACTGTGCATCTAGACCCCCAAGTTAGGAGCTCTCTTTCAAGAAGGGAGCATGGTTGTTCACTCAGTGTCTTCTTTCTCCCAGTTTCCAATCCCTATACACAAAAGATGCTTATTTGATTAGACATTTCTTGAATCACTGTGGGATTCACAGGAGAAAAGTCTTACTCAAGAAAGGTCACCAGGAACCTATTTATATCGTGACATATTTGGATTCACAGCTCCTTAAAACATGCGAGGAGCTGGTGAGACCTTTTAGGTAATAGGCTACCTTGTCTAAGCCCCAGACATCAGAAGTCCCTGCTGCAGCCTTTCTTGCAGGAATTTTCTTTGCTCTGTTTTTCTTTGCTTGTCACTGGAATTTTGTCTTTTTTATTTATTGTCTGCTCAGTCATCTTTCTTCTCATCAGAATTAGTGCCACCCATTTTTCATGGCGTCTTCTAATGCATGAATTCAACAAATATATATTTGTTGAAGGATTGATTTAATAGGTAAATAACAACTTGAATACACATTTGATTTCTGCCAATGTCGGACTGCCAATAGAAGTCTAGGGGTAAACCTTCAAGCTCTTTTTAGGGCATTGTGGGATTTTTAATTGTTGTTGTTGGTTTTTTTTTTTAATTATTTGTTTGAGACAGAGTCTCACTGGGTAGTCCTGGCTGACTTGGAACTCATTTTATAGACCTAGCTGGCCTTAAATTCACATAGCTCTACCTGCTTCTGCTTCCTGATTCCTTGGATTAAAGGTATACATCGTGAACATTGACTGCAAGCTCTTTTTTGGAACATGACTTCCCTTTTTGCAAAATGGGACATAGAGAATTCTTTTAGACAGCATATTCCAAAACATGCTACTATAGAAAAAACTAATTGAATTATTTACCATAGGAAGAAAGAAGAGAGGGTGGTGGTGTTGGAGGAGGAGGAGAAAGAGGAGGAGGAGGAAAAAGAAGAATGACAACAACAACAGCAACAACAAGGAAGGAGGAGGGGGAAGAGAAAGAGGATGAGAAGGAAGAAGAAGAAACCAAAGAGGAGGAAGTACAAAGCCAAATGATTGTTTGACCATGAAACTAACTTTTTTTTTTTCTGGACAATACCTGTCAATATTAGAGTTGATTTTAAAAAAAATAATCTTTTATATAGTAATCATTTTCTGCCATATAAAATGATTCATGGTGTTTTCTTAAAGGATTTTCTAAAACACAGTAAATTTAAATGTGAGTGTTCTGAGCGTTCTGGTTATGGGAGAAATCCTCAGCACTCTTCTTTGGTAACTGGGCTTCTCTTGTAAAAGGACAAGCTTCAGTGGTACATTGGCTGGGAATGTCAGTGTAGCCTATCCTTTGCTCTGACATCTCTTCCCTGCTCTCCTTAGGGCTGCCTAGGCAACATCCTCCAAAATACCTTTAAAATCTGTAATGGACAAATCAATTTTGTATAGGTCTTCTTTAGGGTATATTCAAATTCAGCAAGAAATAATGAATGAGAGAATAATGAGCATTTATTTCTCTGTGTGTAACCGTAACACTGCCTCTCCACTCACAATTTATGCCTAGGAAGGGATTTGTGTGTGTGTGTGTGTGTGTGTGTGTGTGTGTGTGATATGTATTATGTTAGGAAAAAATTAATGGCCATCTGTAAACATGGGGATGGTTGGGAATTCTATTATGTATGTCATAATAAAAATGGTTTATTGGGCTATTAAATGCAGGCATGGAAGCCAAAACTGTAGCCTTTACTGGGTCTTCTCATACAAGAATCTATCTGTATATACTTCTGTTCTTCTGGACCAGCCTGAAGGACTTATACTTTTTATTGAAATTGGCACCTTTTGAGATGTTGATCCTTGGATGTGTAGATTCTGCTTTTGGGCTCTAGAGTCCCAATCTGAAAAAGCAAAATTGGTCCACACACACTGATTTTTGGGAAACTGTTTTTTTTTCTCCTCTTCAAATAGGAGGAAGTTCATAATTCTTTTTGGAGATGAAGTTTAAAACCTAGTTAGGCAGGATTAGCTTTCATTTCTTGCTGTGTAGAAACAAAGGGCATGCGCTTTTGCCATCTTCAGATTCAGAAAAGGAGGTAGTGTCCAGGAAATGAACACCTGCCACAAGGTTCAGGGTCAGCTCCAAGGAGAATCCACTGGCCACAGTTCAGACTGGTATAGGATCTGAACTTCAAATGACAAGGACAGTGACGACTCAGGTGGGACTAAGTAAATAAAGAGAAAAATCTGTCAGGCCATGTTGACTTCAGCCAGTTAGAAGCATATGACATTACCTGTGCCATCTTGGTTCAGATGTTGTCTGCTGAGTTTCTCAGCACATAGCAAATTATTTTTTTTTCATGGCATAATGCAATGACAGTGAGAGTATATGAATCTTCTGTTTTCTATCAAATCTGTATAAATAGCCCAAACCTATGACTATCTCATTGCTACAGTGGTTGCTACTTAGTGACTTTGTCATTCTAACCTTTGTACTTGTGATTTGACTTTCTTTTTTTTTCTTTCTATTTTCTGTTTTTGTTTTGTGTTTTTTGTTTTTGTTTTGTTTTTGTTTTTGTTTTTGTTTTGAGACAAGGTTTCTCTGTGTAGCCCTGGCTGTCCTGGAACTCACTCTGTAGACCAGGCTGGCCTCAAACTCAGAAATCTGCCTGTCTCTGCCTCCCAAGTTCTGGGATTAAAGGCGTGTACCACCACTGCCCAGCTGTGAGTTGACTTTCTGCTCTAAGTCACAAACTCAGGTAAACACCAAAAAGAAGGTCTCTTCTTCATTTTTCTATTTTACTGTAGTGTGGAATTTTTTTCCTTCAGGAGCTTGTATGCATATGTGTACATACATGTATTTACTACATGTATGTAATATGCAAATATTTGTATGTATGTGTAAAGGTGCACATGTGTCTACATGTATACCTGTGTGTGCATGTGGAGGCCAAAGGACAACCTCAGATGTTTCTTTTCTCTCTTCAGGTGTCATCCTCTCTTTTCCATCTTTTCAACACACATTTTTTAAATTTGTAATTACATGTATATGTTTGTCTCTCTGTGGAAATGTGCTGCACATGAGAACTGTCCCTAGAACAATGGTGTTGGATCTTTTGCAGCTGGATGTTCAGGCAGTTGCAAGCAGTCTGATGTGGGAGATAGTAAAGGAACTTGGGTCCTCTAGAAAAGGCGTGGCAGCTCTTAAACACTGAGGAGTCTCTCTGGCCTTCCCTATTTTTAAATTATTTTTAAAATTGAGACAGGGTGGTATTGTAGTAACCTAGTTCTTGTCAAGCATGCTAGGTTGGCTGTTGAGAGAAACCTCAGGGGCCCTTAAGTTTCTGCCTTTCCAGCACTGAAATTACGAACATCCAATACCCTTTTTTAAAAGTGGATTCTGTGAATCAAACTCAGTTCTCCGAACTTTCAAAGCAAGTGCTTCAGTAGCTAAGATATTCCCCTAGCCCCTGCTTCAAATTATTTGAAAATAAAATGTTTAAAGAAGACATACACCTCTTTATTGGCAGACTAGCATCAGCTGGTTTCCTGTCTGAAACAGGCCTAGGTTCCCTTACAGTTTCTATTTCACTACAGACACAAGATCTCCCAGTGACTCACAACCTGAGAGCAGAGTTTAGTCCACTACAAGAGAATAGTAGCATTTTTCTAGCTGTGACTAGCTACTGCACAGCTACAAAAACATCAATATTTATACAATGGAATACTACTCAGCAATTAAAAATAATGAATTCATGCAATTTGTAGGTAAATGGTTAGACCTGGAAAATATCATCCTGAGTGAATTAACCCAATCACAAAAGAATGCACATGAAATGCAATCACTGATAAGTGGATATTAATGAGCCCAGAAGCCCTAAATACTCAAGACACAAATAGCAAGTCAAATGATTCCCAAGAAGAAGAAAGGAGAGGGCCCTGGGCCTGTAAAGATTGCATCCAGTTTAGTAAAGAAACCGAGGGGGGAGGGGGAATGATTGGGGAATAGTTGGGGGGGAGAGGAACTATGGGAACTATGGTGTGTGGGAACTGGGAAAGGGGAAAGCCTTTGGAATGTAAACATAGGATATAGAAAATAAAAATAAAAATAAAAATAAAAATAAAAAAAACATAACCAGACCAAACTAAAACAAACTAAAACAAAACAAAACAAAACAAAACAAAACAAAGCAAAACAAAACAAAACAAAAAATAACCAACATAGTTCCTTTTGGTCCTTGGGTGAAAGTCAAACAGTCCCAGGAGGAGTGTTTTAAAAGCCTGGACCATTTCTACCACGCAGCAGGAGAACTAATAACCCAGTGTTCTCTAGGGTGTGATATCCAGGCCTCGTGTCTGCTTATAGTCAGACATATTCTTTGCTTTAACAATTGCCTTCTGTATGCTTTGGTTGGCCACATCCTTGATGATCCCTGTGTCTCTTGTTAAATGAGCACAAGATAGACTATTTCATACCCTAAGATCTAGGTGTTATTGTCCTGTTGAACTCTTGAGATGGCATTGGAAGTAATCCCTCAGGAAACAATTTGATCATGAAGGGAGAACCCTCCTGAGATTAGTGTTCAGGAGGAGATCCGAGAGCTTCCTTGTTCTTTCCATCTCTGAGTATTGTGTGGAAAGGTGAAATCTATTGGCTAGGTGTCAGGCATCAAATCTGAAGACCCTGTGAATTGGTCTTCCAAGCATGAGAGATCCTGTTGTTCACAGACACCAATTTGTGGCACTTTGTGATCACAGCCAAAATGAAGTAAACCATAGGTTCTTGACAGTTATAAAAGATTTCAGAGTCTAATGGTGCCTCCGTGCCCTGTCCTGGAGCACCAGTGAGACAAGGGAGGAAGTGACCACTAAGAATCTGAGGACAATCTGTGTGGTCCAGAGCTATCAGCCCCCCAATAAATGGGGCCTCTGGGTCATGTATGTTTACTAATCTTATTGCCCAGTTTCCTCTGTAATAGCTGACTTTAAGTTCCAAGGAAAAATGATACTGATTTACCTGAGAGTAGAATTCATAAGACTACTTTTTAAAATAAGAAAGTAACAGGTCTTGATCCATTTGGAGTTGAGCTTAGTACAAGGAGATAAGAATGGATCAATCTGCATTCTTCTGCACATAAAACCAAACACACTGATACTAATAGAAAAGAAACTAGGGGAGAGCATTGAGCACATGGGCACAGGGGAAATTTTCCTGAACAGAACACCAATAGCTTATGCTATTAAGATCAAGAATTGACAAATGGAACCTCCTGAAATTACAAAGTTTCTGTAAGGCAAAGGACACTGTGAAAAGGACAAGACGGCAACCAACAAACTGGGAAAAGGTCTTCACCAACCCTACATCCGACAGAGGGCTCATATCCAATATATACAAAGAACTCAAGAACTTAGACTCTAGAGAGGCAAATAACCGTAATAAAAATGGGGTACAGAGCTAAACAAAGAATTTTCACCTGAAGAATTTTGAATGGCTGAGAAGCACCTTAAGAAATGTTCAGCATCATTAGTTATTGAGGTTTTATGGGACTTATGGGGAGGGGGAAACTGGGAAAGGAAAAATCATCTGGAATGTAAACAAAGACTATAGAAAATAAAAAAAAATAAAATAATGCAAATCAAAACAATCCTGAGATTTCACCTCACACCAGTCAGAATGGCTAAGATTAAAAACTTAGGAAACAGCAGGTGTTGGCAAGGATGTGGAGAAAGAGGAACACTCCTCCACTGCTAGTGGGATTGCAAGCTGGTACAACCACTCTGGAAATCAGTCTGGCGGTTCCTCAGAAAACTGGGCATGACACTTCTGGAGGACCCTACCATACCACTCCTGGGCATATACCCAGAGGATTCCCTGGCATGCAATAAGGACACATGCTCCACTATGTTCATAGCAGCCTTGTTTATAATAGCCAGAAGCTGGAAAGAACCCAGATGTCCCTCAATGGAGGAATGGATAAAGAGAATGTGGTATATTTACACAATGGAATACTACTCAGCAATTAAAAGCAATGAATTCATGAAATTCTTAGGCAAATGGTTGGAACTGGAAAATATCATCCTAAGTGAGGTAACCCAATCACAAAAGGACACACATGGAATGCAGTCACTGATTAGTGCATATTAGCCCATAAGCTCTGAATACCCAAGACACAATTCACATATCAAATGATTCCCAAAAAGAAGGAAGGAGAGGGCCCTGATCCTGGAAAGGCTTGATGCAGCAATGTAGGAGATTACCAGGACAGAGAAGTGGGAGGGGGTTGATTGGGGAATGGGTGGAGGGAAGAGGTTTTATGGGACTTATGGGGAGAGGGAAACTGGGAAAGGGAAAATCATCTGGAATGTAAACAAAGAATATAGAAAATAAAAAAATAAAATAAAATAAAAAGAAAGTAACAGCTTATACCTGTTGTCCTATTAATGTCTACCTTTTATGCTCATGAGAATATCTCTTTAGATGACATATCCATGCTTTAGTAAAACAACTCAAAGGGGACATTTGGCTCGGACAGTCAACTTTGACTCGTCTAATTTTCATACTCACTCCAGATGCCTGGGGAGTGAGCTAAGACTTAGGAACACACTGTGGACTGGGCTGTTTGTGAGCAGGGGTCATATACCATCTCCTATCACTCTCTATTTTTCTTCCAGAGGAAAAATTAATAGAGTAAAATGGAAAGGGAAGGAGAAAGCAAGTTTTCTATGGCAGTCACAGCCTTGGGATCTTAGAAGAACATCATGGGGGCTTGGGGAGATGGGTGTATAGGTGTGTATTCAACATAACTCTCCAAAGCTTTTCTGTGATCTGGGCTCTATAGGCCACAGAAACTTGCTGAGTGGCTGTCTGAGTAAAGGAGAAGAGATCCTACAGTGTCTATCTAGAAAATTCCGAAATTTAGGCCCACATGGAGGGCCTAGGAACAAATACCTTCTGAGGGCATAGAGGAAGCACCAGCTAAAGGAGCCAGAGTCAATGGCTTATGCGCTTTCATCCAGGAGCCAATTATCTTGCTTCTTAGAAGGGATTCAGTGTGTGTGTGTGTGGGGGAGCTTGGTTTTGTTGACTACATCCATTGAACTAAAAAACCTGGCTAAGAGCTGGCGGGATTTGTGTCTTAGTAGAATACTTAAATGGGTGAGCGTGAAACTCAGGTTTGATTCCCAGCACCTATATAAAAAGCTAAGTGGGAAGGAGTGTGCTGTAAACCCACTGCTGGAGAAGCAAAGACAGGGGCATTCTCAGGGTTTCCTGGCCAATAAGGCTAGCCTAATTGTGAGCTCTGGAGCAGTGAAACTCTACAAAAACCAAGGTCAATGGCATCTGAGGAGAAACGACATGCAGGGTGGTCCTCTCCGCTCCCACATGTAGGTGACTACACATGCACTCATAAATGCATAACCATGATAGGTCTAGGTATGACTGGCGATGTGAGTATAATGTAGAACTTAGCCATGCAATGCTGAGATGTGAGTTGCTAAAGGGCAGGCATCTATTCTAATCAGTGTGATTCATTCCTGCTTTGAGGAGCCCTTTGTTTCTTAGGCCTGTTATTTGAGATTGTACAGGTTTGCTGTACCCCTTACTGGTGTGTGCCTGGAGTAGATTAGCCCTGCAGAGGTGGTAGGCTTCCCCTGCAGGACCTCCCCCACCCCATGATGCAGGAGTTGGAGCAAGAAAAGTTGCTTCCAGTACTCTGTTTTTTTTTTTTTTCAGCCTAGTGGGAAGCAGAGGTCAGATTTACCCAGGCTTGGAGATTTGTAAATTCTCCTGTGAAGTGCAGACTAGATTCTGTGATGATGTCTCTCTACTTCTATAAAGTCAATCATGAAACATCAGCCTGGGCAGAAGATTTGCATTGTGGTTTCGGCTCAGCGACCTGGAAGCGCCACGTACAAAAAAGGAAAATTCACACATTGCAATGCTTACTATATGACCCGTTGTGACATCACATCCATAATTTATTCTGTGTCCATTTATTAACCTCCACTGTGGACCTGGTGCTAAGCTGTGTCCTGGCTGTAAGCAAGTCAGCAAGATGTACGCAAAACATAATTCTCACTGAATCCCCAGGAGTGGAAGTGTGTGTGTGTGTGTGTGTGTGTGTGTGTGTTCATGTGTGTGTGTTTATTGGGTAATCATTGCTTAGTTTTGGACCCTGGGACAAGGGACCGGAGGTATGTATTTTACATACCCTACCAGACCTGGCCTCCAGGTTCTCCCAGCATCGCTCAGCTTCTACCTGTCATACCCTGCCCGCAACATTAAATTTTCCAGTCCAGGGGGATAGGCTGCCCTTCCCCCAGAGTCTCTTCCCTGTGTAATCCAGACATTTAGGTCCTCAGTCTGTGTGCGTTTCTCCTCTCCTCTCTCTGTGCACATACTTTTTTTCTCTTCTCCCTCTTCACTCTCCCTTCCCATAGCAATTTCCTGGCTGGTTAACACACAGAGCATTACAAACTCCCTGTAATTTTTCCAAGACACATTGAGGACATACCTCATCCCTATGCAGATGGGAGAATGGAAGCTAGTGTCTAGGGGTTCATGAAGGAATTCTAAGTATGACAACCTTGGCCTTTCTCAACTTGTAAGTAGAACACAGACGAGTTTGTCATGGATACAAACTTGAACACGACTGTAGCAAGCAAAGAAGATGAGGCTCACTCACAGTAGCGTGGTCCAATGGAGACTTGGCAGAGTGTAGTTACAGTGCTCTCTTCTGAGCGACTGAGCACCAAATCCTGTGAATTTCCAGACTGCAGACCTGTTAGCTCAAGTACAACCCAGACTAAAGTAGAACATGGCTGTCTTTAGATAGGGAGAGCTCTTAACTCTACCCCAGAGCTTCCTCCTCCAAACAGCCTTATAACCACTTTTTGGCCTCTGTCTGGCCTTGGAGAGTCATTTGTGAGTCTCTGGTGTAGCAGAAAGGGTTGAGTGGAGCAGAAGCACACAACGCGGCAAGAAAACATCTAATCCACTGTACCGGCCAGAAGGCTCTCCCTGCCTTATGACCTTGGCTCATTCTCTACTCTGAACTATTCCATGTGAAAAGCTAAGCAATGGCCTCCAGAGGCCTCTTTTATTTATTTGAGATTAAACACATGTAGGAAGAGCACAGAGTTATAGTCATTTTGTTCTCAGTAAGGAGATCATTAATTGGAATCTTCTTTTGAAAAATGTAATTAGCAGGTAAGGTATTCCACATTATGGAAACACAGTGTTTACATTGATGATTTCCCCACTCATCTTGCAGCAGTCTTGAGCCTACCTTGTGTCTCCCCAGTCTCCTTGGGTAACGTGTATCCTTTTGCCCATCCTCTTTCATCAGTGCCTCTCTTGGTCCTTTTTAAACCATATACTTTTTCTATAATATGTGAATCCTAGCTTTAATTTGTACACTGAATATACAGTGGGTGCAGATGTATATGTACAGCTTAGATGGAACCCTTTATATGACACAGGAAGCCAGACATGGGTCCAATATGTCTTAGACTGTTCAGTCACTATAACAAAACACCACAGACTGGACTATTTAAACAACATGCTTTTTCCCACACCCTGGCAATTATGGGGATAAAGGCACACTTGAAATCTAGGGAGGTCCTGCTTCCTCGCAGAGGTCATATTTCTTGTGTCCTTACAGAAAAGCAGGTACCTGTGAAGGTTTGAATGAGACATGACCCCTCATAGGCTCACACATGGAACACTGGTCCCAGTGCTGCTGGTGTTTGAGAGGTCATGGAACCTTTAGGAGGCGGAGCTGAACTCTGGAGGATGGATGTCACAGGTTTGCCTTGACAACTCACAGACTTATTCTATTCTCTCTTCTCTCTCTCTCTCTCTCTCTCTCTCTCTCTCTCTCTCTCTTTCTCTCTCTCTCTCTCTGTATGTGTGTGTGTGTATGTGTGTATGTGTGTATACCTGTAATGTGATTTCTCTGCTTCATACTTCTGTTATCATGCCATACTTTCTTGGGCATGATGGATTCTATCCCTCTGGAAGCATGGGTCAACATAGACTTGCTTTGGTCATCACAGCAACAGAAAGGCAACTGGTTCAGAATCTAAGCTTTCATGATTCTATTTAAGCCAAGACAGTGATCCCATTCACCAGGGTTCCACTTTTGGGACATAATTAGCTCCCCAAAATATGTTTCCTAAGAGTGTCACTGAAGGGTCAGGCTTCCAGCGTAGGAATTGGGTGTGTGTGTGGGGGGGCATAACTTCAGACCCAGCAGGCTGTTATATCTGTATGTTCACTTCAGCACTTATCAAGCACTTAATATGTGTTTGTCACTGTGCCACAACTATTCCCTCACTCTGGTAACTGTAGTGTACTACAAGAGCCTCTGATAGCCCTACACTCCCAGTTTTATGCACATAACGGAGAAACTGCCTAGCCTGGGAGGAGTGTGCATCTCTGTTCATACCCTGCTCTAGTCTGGACAGCATGCACGTAATTAGTCCATTTTCTTCCCAGGCTCTTTGTTTAAGAGGATTTGGTAGATCTGCTAATTCAGTTGCTTGTGTGCAGCTCTTGTCACACAGTCAATTATGGAGGCCTTTGAATAGCATAACTGAAATCATGTTCGGCTTAATCACTTCTGACAGCAGCGGGGTTGCGGCTGAGCGCCAGCACACGTTACACAGGAATGCCATTAGCAGGCTGGTCTCAGGGCACACGCCGGTCCTTCTGTGTGTTATCAAACTGGCAAGCATCACCTCTGTATGAACTGCTGGACCACCTCAGCCAGCACATTAGAAACAATTGGCCTGACAAAAATTAGAGGAGCCCAGGGAGTTTCCTCCATCCAGAACTGTAGCAGGGGCCACCGGCGCTGCCAAGAAGCTCCATGTAGTCACTCTACTCAGTGGCACCCAGGAAGACTGGATTCAGGGCACCTGGACATGCTTCAAACAACCATAATGCCACCTTCCTGTTGTGGAGCCTGAGGTCGGAAGCTTAGCCCCTCTGGAGCTCCTCTATCTTCTGTATAAAAATGGTCTGTGAAAGAATAGAATGCATTTCAGAAGTGGAGGGCATGCTAATTACTTCATGGTCCATGTGAAGCACTTGGTTCAACCCCTGCCTCATAGTCAGCCCTAAAAAAATTATGTGACCAGTTGTTGTCTTTTCTTGGTCTAGACACAGAGATCATTGCTTGATTCATGTTTATAGTAGCACAATCACTGAAAGTACTAAGAACCCCCTTCTCAGTGGATGTCCTCCAACTATCGTATATGTATGAAGTCAATCTGATCTTTAGGCAAGCTGGAGGAAGGGAAAGCATGTTTCTCTTGGATAACAGAGGACTCTAAATGGAGTTCGAGCTTGAGCCTCCTGTTTATCTGGGACTAGGCTTGCGGCTGTGAGGTTGACAGCAGCCACTCAGGACTCACACTGGTAGCTTGCCAGCGTGCTCTAGACCAGTGTCCTCGTAATGGAAGTTCGCCTGCTCCTTTATAAGCAGGGATGAAACAGCCATTGCTTCAAAAGCATTAGCTACTACTTAGATATGTCTGGGCCTCAGAAGTTGGAACATAGAGATATATAGATCATCCTCTTCTCCATATTCTTCCTCATATTCTTCTTCCTCTTCCTCTTCTTCTTCTTCCTCCTTCTCCCCTTCCTCCTTTTTCTACTTCCACTTCTGGATCATCATCTTCATCATCATCATCATCATCATCATCATCATCATCAATTAGCCATTTCCATTCTGTTGATTGAGCAATATTAGAGTTTGTTTGGATCATGTATTCCTTAGAGTAATGTGCTCAATACAGACCCAGATGGTCTAGAACCTCAATACTAACAATACTCAACAATCTGGCAGTGTTGGTGTCTTATGAACACTTATTAGGACTACTAACTCTCAGACTTCACCCTTGTCCTTTGAATCACAATCTGCATTTCATCTAGATATTTAAATAATGTGTGTGCACACAGAAGATAGAGGAATGCTGGGGAAAAAAGGGACATGGGCTTTGGCATCTGAAGTAAATAGATTTGACACCCATATCTTCCATTTATTATCTGCACTGCCTCAGAAAAAATTGCATAACCTTTGTGAAATTGTTTTCTAATCTATAAATTGAACTTAATACTATCTTGAAGGATTGTTGTAAGGATTTGTGATAATAAAGTTAACTACATTTATTTCTCTGCACCTGACACAGTCTAAAATATTTAACATCTATACTGTTTCTCATTTCAGTTTCCCAGCAGAGCTATTAAGTAGGTGCTGGGTTATCTACAGACACAAACACAGGAGCTCCACTTGAGAGAGGGAAGCTCTGGGCAGAGGATGGCGAGCCAGTCAGTAGCAACATGGGTACATCTCAGAGCTTTCATTCTCCAAAGAGGAGAGGGGATTGCTGTTAGCTATTCCACACATTCCACACACAGTCTAGGTATGCTCATGGTGTGTGTGTGTGTGTGTGTGTGTGTGTACAGTCATTGGAACCTGAGCTGGGCTTTTTCAGGTTCTTTCTTCTTATCCAAAGAATTTAAAATAAGAATTCACACAAATCTGCCAAAAAAAATCAAGATAATTTTATTTGGAGAAAAGCAATAATCTGGATTAAAATGGACCACACCAGAAAAATAGACAACTAGGTACATGAGTGAGTGTACTTTGGGCTCCAGGATGTAGCCTCAGGTCTCTTTATATGGAAGTGTAAGAGTGAGGGCTTAGGTGCTAAGGTGAATGGTTTGGATGGCTCTCTAGTTTGATAACTAGATAAGGCCAATGAACCATTTCTCTTTTGTGCTTGTCCTTTCCCAGAATGCATCTGTTTTAATCACATCCATACCGAATTATCCATAGTCATGAGAAAGCAAAGAAAGGGTTCTCCCTAAAGCTGTGGTTCTCAGCCTTCCTATTGCTACCACCCTTTAGTGAAGTTCCTTGTGTCAGTATCACATGGGCCAGGGCACTTCAGGAATTGTTATAGTTGAACAGGGTGCTACTTTATAACTATAATTTTGCTACTGTTATGAATTATAATGTAAACATTTCATATGCAGAATAGCTGATATGTGACCCCCAAAAGGGTCATGACCCACAAGATTAGAACTGCTGCCTTAAAGGATTATTAGAGGAAACAACTTTGTTTTAAGGTTTGTGTACATAAAACATGGATCAAATTGTTATCAATTATACCCAGACATCCTGGAGATGCAACTGGACAGAAGCTCTAAGTTTGACTGTTAGCAGCAGCTGGGAATCTTGTGCTTACTGTTTCGGGGTGCGAGTTCATGAAGGCCATTGCAGGTGGTGAGTTGAGGGGTTCTGAGGCTGCTAGGCATATCATTAGTGTGTGTGTGTGTGTGTGTGTGTGTGTGTGTGTGTGTATGTGTGTTAAATACATGTATAAGAACTAGGATGCCAAGTTCATTCCAAATGGGGTTCCCAGAGTACTAAAGTGCTCCCGTGCCTGCCTGCCTTCCAAGTTTGTATATCTTTGGAGTCCAGAAGGCAACCTTGAGTAGTGATGCTCAGGCGTTGTCCACTGTCTTTAGAGACAGGGTGTGTCTGTCATTCATCTGAACTTGCTAGTAGGCTAGGCTGACTGACAGTGAGCTCCTGGGATCCCCCTGTCTCCACCACCCCATCACTTAGGTGACTCTAGCCTCTGACAAGTTGACTGTCAGCCATTTTACGATGGCAGCTTTGGTCACACTTGCTTTAGAAGTTCTGTCAGTATCCCATAGGCCAGGGCACTTCAGGTATTGTTACAGTTAAACAGGTTGAAACCCTGGCAAGGAGCAACTTGTTTATCAGAAGCAATGGGACACACAGGATGTGATAAACCCATTGCCGTGGGTAAGATCTGTGGTTCATTTAGAGCCGCTGCTGTGTAGGTGGCCATGGGAAACCTCTCCTGTGACCAGACATCCTATTCTCACAGAGTACTATCACGATCCTCACACATAAAGATGTAGAAGATAATCTGCATATCTGTCTTCCTTTCCTGGTGGAGCTTGCCTTCCACAAGCCCATCTCTCTGTCTTTTAAAAAGTCTTCTATCTTAAGGCCAAGAGCAAAGGACCAGGATGCTGATGCCTGTGCTCTGGGTTCTATGTAAGGAATACAGACACCGTAGAGATGGAGTGAAGAGTCTGAGAGTGGGTAGATTGCTGGCAGCATTTGAATGTGAGCTAATTCTGCACCTAGGTGATGGGAGAGTTCTGAGGGACACCTGCTGTAAAGTGTTTACTCCCTCAAAAGGCTTCTGCATATCAGGTTTAATTTCATATTTTAAGAGCATAAAATGTTAGAAAGAAGGGAAAATATAGCAAGTTGTTATGTATTGGGAATTTTCAACAAAAACTCCATTAAAACAAGAGTTCCCTCTGAGGCAGGACAGTGTGGATCCAGGGCAGCAGTTGAGGCTTCAGTTTCACTCCATTTTTATTGGGTTTGTGTGTAGTGCTGCTGTGTCTTGTCCCGAAGTCTGAGTTGATCTTCCTCCTACAGAGCAGAGTAAGGCAAATCTCATGCTCCTGAAACTATGGAGGGAAGAGCTGACCAGCTGCATAGGACTGTTTCCCTCTCATGGCTCGGGAAGTCCCGTTGTAGCTTTAGAAACAGGGCGAGCATTTCTCTCTTGCTATGCTATTTCACATTTTTGGAAATTTGTTTTTAATCAATTTCCCCCAAATTAGCAGAGAAGTGATTTCAGATATTTTAATATTTTCTTTTTGGTGTGACACAACACCAGATTACTGTAAGGGTTGGAAGAGCGGAGATGGCTGGTGTTGGATGAGACTACCCTACTCTCTGACATACCATCTGCGTGGAGACCCTTCCCAAATGAGGTCACCTTTAGAGGTCCTGTGACCCTTGAACTTACGATGAAGATGACAGTGTGTCATCTGTGGGGTGCACAACAAGACCACACGATAGGCTTTGCCATCTACACTTTGAAGATGTGCATGAAGAGGCCTTGAGAAGACAGGTGCTGTCAAAGCCACCTAGCTCCTGAGTCTGACCCCGCCCCCCGCCCCCCCTACCTCCAAGCCTGAGTTTCATCTGGTAAGTCTCAGTCTTTATGAAAGTGTGTGCTCCAAGGTGCTAATTTCTGAGTCAGCTTTGAGGGCATCCAGCAGAATGTAGCCTGCTGGAGCCCGAGGTGGACAAGCCCTGGAGACTGCAGGCCCGCTCTCTTCACAGCTGCCTCTCATCTGTATGGGCATGAGCAATACAAGAGCTGGTTGCTTTTTCCCAATGGAGATGGAGCTAACATATCAGAAAAAGCTAATTCTTGGGCCTTTTTCTTTTTCTGCCAAGTTAAATTCTGGTAAAAATCTCTCCTGCGTTTTCTTAGCAGGGAGGTAAAGGGGCCCACTGAGATGCTTTTGTGGATTTCACTGTTAAATGAATGCAGCTGGGTATTTTGATTAAACACATATTGAAATCCACTTATAACAAGTGAACCAAGACAATGAGAGGGGGCCCACTGCACTGGTAAGATTGTATTCTGAAACTGTTCAATTTATACAGTTTGGTGGGATATTGCTGTACTCGGGTGTCTGCAGGAAAGAATCCCTGTGCTCTGTAAGCAGTGACACAGGCCAACCTGCAGGGTTCAGCCACTGCTCAAGGGCAGGGCCAACAGTACCACTTCTTCCTGGATATAAATGCCTGCTAGAGTTGATGTCAGCCTATACTGCCCCAGGCCAGGAACTCAATGAATTAGAATGCAGTGGCCAGAATGGTTACATTGGCCTGTACACAAGTGTGCGTGGACACACACACACACACACAGACACACACACACAGACATACACACACACAGCAGGAGATGGTGGGGAGGTGGAGAGGCACTGGTGGACACACAGACTACAGGGGTGGGGGCAGAAAGACAGACAGACACTGGTGCACACATATGTGCTCATGGATGCACACACACACACACACACACACACACACACAGCTTGAGGATTCTCAGCTAGCTAGTGGCAATATTTACCAAACACTGGCATGTTCCTGAGCGATGCACAAAGCTGTCCTTTGCTTTGAATGCTGTCACTCACTCTGGCTTGTGCATGTGACATTACTGGGGACATAGACCTACTCCCACACTCTTGACTGGCATAGGGATGTCATGGATGGGCAATACTCTCTGTTCCTTCAGGTGACCTACAGTTAGTGATGTCCACTGTGAGGTTGGTGCTAGAAGCATGGAGACTAAATGGCCTATGTCTCAGCCTGGGGATAGGGAGACATGAGCCATGGAGCCACAGAGCCAATGAACTAACGCCACAGCTGTCCTTAGAACAAAGGACATCAAACAGCTGAGGTCCAGGAGCAAGAGTGTGAAACCTAGCTAGTGTGTGGCCAGCAAGGGTCTGGAAGAGGAATGATGAGCTGAGGTTTATTTGAAGACAGCTATGGTTAAGTAAGAGACAATGGCCAGAGGACCTTTGAACAGAATACAGACAAGCAATAAGACAAACAACCAACCATGCTTGTTGAATAGACACATGCTCAGAGAACCAGCATGCGATTCAAGCAGATGGAACCTGGACTATTCTTGACTGGTAACTCCAAGGATTACACACCCAGTGTAGTCCTGACAGGAGGTAAAGTGGGTCCCTGTTTATCTAGCAGCATCAGGAAAGAAATGCCTTCCTTTCTTAGGGTCCACTTACAGTTGGATCAGTTGGGCAGTGTGGCTCCCAGACAGATGGCCTTTTTTTTTTTCCTGGAATGATCTTTAGGCCTCTTGCCTTTTCTCTTTCTGAAAGTACATATGTGGGATGATTGGCACAATGAACTTCTGGTTTCAAAGATTATTAAAATAATATGCAATTTTAAAATTTAGACTGGTCTTGATGCCATATTTGCTCAAAAAAACTCATTAAATGTTGCATAACGGAGGTTCAGTTTGTCTTTGAATCCAGTTGAACCACTATGATACATTTGCTATTCATGCTGTGTAAGGCAGATGTGGAACCAGCCATCTGATGCTTAAAATCTTTAGCTAAACTATTTCTATATTATTATCTCTCCAAATTAATAATAATACCTAGTACCCAGCTGCCCAGGAGAATCCCTTTGGATGTGAACTGCCACACATAATCTTTGTTCTCTTGGCATAGAAGAAAGATAAAAAGGCTAGCCTACGTTCATGGTTAAACCCAGGTTGCTCTTCTGAAGAACCCGTGTTCAATTCCTAGCACACACATGGAGGTTTTCAACCCTCTGTAGCTCTAATTCAAGGGTATCTGATGCTCTCTTCTGGCATCCATATCCACCATATGCACATGGGGAACAGATATACGTGCAGGCAAAACACTCACTCACATAAAATAAAAAATGAATACATCTTTTTGAAAATAAGTTGATTAGGCTACAATAATGATGATTTCACATGTAATCTCTGAAACAGAAATCTATAACCTCTCACGTTTCTGATCTTTCTAAATTTTATTATCTGTTAATCACGTCTTTGCTAACCCAACCCTTTTAAGTTGATCCCGTGTGTTTATATGTGTATGACTGCACATGGTGTCTGTCATGTGATGTATGCACGTGTGGGCTCACACATGTGTGCATGTGCTTGTGAGCGTGTGTGTTTGCACACGTGCATGCACACATGTGTCTGTCGTGTGCTATATGCATGTTTGTATGCCGGTAAAGCTTATCCTGCAAGCGTGGGTACTGGACAGAAGTTGGTGTCAGGGGTTCAGGGGTTGGCCCTCAATGGTCAGTGAGCAATCTCAGATGCCTGCAGGCTATCTGATCCTGCATCCTCAGTTCTGGGATTATAAGTGACTACCACCACTCCTGGCTTTTAAACTTCTTTCCTGAGGATCAAATTCATGCTTGCACTGCAAGCACTTTACCTATAAATCCATCTCCCTGGCCACCCTCCCCCAGCTCCCTGCTAAACGTCTCTGCATCTATTATCTGGCTCTCCCATGCTAGTCTGGTTACATGTCTCTTACCATCTGGCAATCAGAACTCAATTTGGATTCTAGAGTCACTTTGGCTTGGACAAAGGAAAACGGCCCTGTCTCTTTATGAATAAAATGAACAGGGTAGGGGGGGTTGTTTTTTCGTCATCTTTTTCGGTCTTAATTATATAACTGAATTATGAAAAACTTAACTGTCTTCCAAGCATAGCCATAAAATCTGGACCCTTTTTTCTTGGGATAAAAAAACCCACTGATCTTCTTTCACGAGAGCTTGACAGTCTGGGGTATTTTAGGCACAAGGACATGGAGGGGGTGGAAGGCAGGCGCATGAATTTTGTGCATTTACGCCAAAGCCAGGCTTTTTCTCGTTTTGCTAATGGATGGTGATTATAGAACATTTTAATGTCAGAAAGGTTTGAAAGCCATTATGCTGCTCAACAGATCTTAAAGCTCTCTGACTTAATGACTAGCACCTTGGAAAAGTGTGCTCTGCTATCCCTCTCCCCTCCCCCCTTCTCGTTCTTTCACACACACACACACAGGACACACACACACACACACACACACACACACACACACAGGCATGCACATATGCCGCACACATACCCCTTGAATACGACAGTGAAAGTTGATCCTGCCGTTTTTCTGTCAGGCCTCCGACAGTTCTTGCATTGCTGTCAGGGGGCTGCAAGCACTCCCTGCCACCCTTTAGCTGAACTAAGATGTGATGACACAAAATATGAGGAGGATCGAGTCACACGCCCAGCGACGGCATCTCATTTTGCTAATGCTCACAAATTAAGGGTATCTGTCATTGCCTCCGTGAGACCGCAAGAGAGCATCCCCCCAGCACATGAATTTCAGAGCATGCAGCCCTGAGAGGCAGAGACGAACCAACTTAAGTTGGCGCACAGCTCACATTCTTTGTCAGTGCAGAGAATGTGAAGTCCAGCCTTCTCCAGAGCCACGGGGCATCAAAACTAGAGCTAATTATGAGATATCCAGGTTTTCACAGACAAGAAGTGCCTAGGGTGGAACCACCTTTTTGCGCATGCTCTTAGATCCTGTCAATCAGCACTGGTGAGGATTTGTCCCTTTCATCTGGAAGCTTTCAGAGCCCCAAGACCTGCTTCTCAGCTTTCAGGAGACCTGTCTGAATAGATTTCTACCAGCAGTCAAGCACTATGATGCAGACGATGGGGACCGGAAGGAGTATTCTGATAACGCCCAGCTTCCAGAGAAATTAGGTCATAGTTGCTGAATTTAGGCATACCAGGTTCCCAACCTGCCTCTGCGGGTGGCGCCTTAGTTCATCAGTTGGCCAGACTCGGGAAAGCCACATTCACTGTGTCTGTTTTCTTTCGGATAAAATATTTGTTTCTCTTCTAGTGCAGCTCTCGGGGCTTTCTTTTATACCTTTTTGACTGTTAAAAGTTCACTTATATGACTGGGCATGTGTGTCAGTTGCCGGAGTGCTTCCTCACCATCCAGAAAGCCCTAGGTTTAATCTACAGTGCCAGCAAACCAGGCATAGTGGTATGTGCCTGCAATCCCAGCACTTAGAATTTCAAGGTACCTGTCTGCTACAAGGAGACTTTGCAGCTATTCTGAGATATGTGGGAGGGAGGGGAAGAGAGAGAGGGAGGGAGGGAGGGGGAAGGAGGAAGGGAGGGAAGTAGAAAGGAAGAGGGAAGGTAGGACTAAAAAATGAAAGAAAGAAGGAAGAGGGAGGAAAGGGGGAAGAAGGAAGAAAGGGAGAGAGGATGGAGTAAGGGAAGGAAGGAGGGGAGAGGGGGAGGGAAAGAGGAGGAAAGAGAAGGAAGGAAGGAAACAAAGAAGGAAGGAAAGAAGGGGGAGGGAAGGGGGAAGGAAAGAAGGAAGGAAGGAAGGAAGGAAGGAAGGAAGGAAGGATGGAAGAAGGGGAGAAAGGAGGAAGGAAAAATATAGAAAGATCTCTGCCCTCATTAAGGGAACATCAGATGTGACTTTCCTCTTCAGAATACCCAGACTTTCACCGTGGCCCACGCGACACTTGGTTTCCCATCCACAGTGGTGCCCTAAGTGCATGATGGAACTCACTTTACTCATTCACCTGATCCTGATTTTGTTTTAGTTTTTTTTTTTCACTTGTAAAGGTTTGCCATCTAGTTATTTCTAAAGGCAGGCCTACTGCAGGCCACCCCAGACCCCTCTTCTGTGCGATTGTGCTTCTACGGCTAGGTTCACTCTTAAGTGGACCCTAGTGAGGGCTTTCCCCACTCCACATGCCTTCTACCTGCCCAGATCCTCCTGACTGTGCTAACTCTGTGTCCATAGGTTTATGTCTCCTCCCATATGTGCAGAGTACCCATATTTGATAGCATTCCCCGAGGAATGCAAGGTCCTTTGCTAATGTCTAGGAAACACAGAAGCATTGTTAACTAATGCAACACTTCATTAGCCAGATGTTCCTCTCTGTGATGGTTGGCATGCCAGTTATTTTGATGTGTGTGTATGTGTGTGTGTATGTATGTATGTATGTATGTGTATGTGTGTATGTATGTGTATGTGTGTATGTATGTGTATGTATGTATGATTATACCTTGTTGGTAACATTGATTTGTGAATGAAAAACATATTCTACATGTTGTGTCTTAACACACATGACACTGCAGCTATGGCTGAAGTCTTTCTTTCCTGGTGTGCAGGTTCAAGTGTTGGGTAACTTGCCAAGTCCATGGGAAGCAGTTGCCAGCCTTCCATTTTGCTGAGGGGTATGCTGGATTCTCTACTCCGGGGCTTCTGGATCAGGGACCTTCATATAACCTCTCAGCTTGGCAGATGAGGGTTTGTGTGGTTCTGTACCCTTTGCTGTAAGGTTTATCTTGTAGGCAGTGGGCCAGTTTGCAATACAGTTCTAAATTCTTCAATTCCTCATGGTTTGAGGATGTACCACTGGTGGTATTGAGGGACCATTAACCAAGAGATAGAAGTACAAACAGCAAAATTCAATTAGCTTTGCATATACTCTGGAGTCTGTGTCTGGAGCAAATCATGTTGTACTTTGCTGTGAGAGGCTACGCATTACTTAAATATAAAATATAATGTAACAACAGATAATGACAACATGGAAGCTGAGGATGCAGGTTGGTGGGGAAAGGTTTGCTACTCAAGGGTGAGGACCTGAGTTCAATCCCCAGAACCATAAAGCACACATAGAGCAGTCAGGCATGGCAGTGTGCACTGGGAATCTCAGTGTTAGGACCATGGACCACGTAAATCCCTGGGCTTCACTGGGCAGTCAGCTTAGCCAAAGAGACAGTCCCAATGAGAGATCTTGCCTCAAAAGATGGTGGGTAGCTCTTAAGTAATGATGCCTGGGGTTGTCTCCTGGCCTCAGCATGCAGGAGTGCAAGCACACACACACACACACACACACACACACACACACGCACGCATGCACACGCACGCACACGTGCACACGCACATGCACGCGTGCATACACACACACACATGTCATTCACATAAACACATGAATGTACACAGAAATAAAAGTTAAAAGCAATAGAAATGACAACACCTATTCCTTTTTCCCTTGTCACAGGACCTGCCCTTGCACCTTCTGTGTGGATCCAAACACAGAGCCTACGCTACAACAGAAAATGTTTTGTGACTAAAGGTCTTCTCTAGAAGGTCTGTGGTCAAATCTGTATGTGGAAAATGCTGTGACCCTCACACCCCAGCCCTGTGCTGAGGAGCCCTATTGCCTCCATATGTATTTGATCTTGCTTTTTGGAAATATCTGTGGGAAAATGGAGCCAAAACTAAGAAAGGCTGTGTGTGTGTGTGTGTGTGTGTGTGTGTGTGTGTGTATCAAGTAACAATTTTTGGTGGGGGGTATTTGCCATGGGTGTTGGAGATACGTTCAAGTTTGTGAGTCCTGGATGCAGTGCACCCAACTGCTGAGCTCTTTCATATGTTTAATCTTAGGTTCTCCAACTCATCATGGGATGTAAACACTACAATAATGCCAGTAAATGAAACACTCTTGAGGTTTTTGTGATACAGATATATAGAGGGGATGTTGATTATTGGTTATCTTAATCCCAGTGCAGTGAGAAGAAGACAGTATATATATATACATATATATATATATACATATATATATATGTATATATATACATATACATATACATATATATATATATATATATATATATATATATATATATACACTTTATCTGAGCAACAACACAGTGAGGATGTCAGCAGCAAATATGGCCTGAGTTCTCTCATTCCAACACAGGCCTTTGAGCCATGAGACTGACTTAGATCAAGGGAATATGATGGAAAGCCAGCTCGAGCCCCAGCCCCGAGATATGCCAGTGTTTCCTCTTTTAGATTCCTGGCTTCTCACATAAAAGTCACATCTCCCATCTTTTGCTAAACTCATCAAAGCCACACAGCATAAAGCATTAACCTATAGTTACTTAGGACCACCACACTGAGGATATGTCAGGCCTGTCATAAGGCACATCTAGGTTTGTTTTTCCTCTCACCAGTATTTGAGTCATCGAACTGAGCGTCGTGTCTGTGTGAGTGTGGACAGATGGGTGGGTCTCTCAAGGTCCTGTACTTCTCTTTTACATAAGAGCATAGATGAATGGAGAATGCTAATACCAGACTCACGGTCGTCTCCTCTGCCCTCCTATTTTTACTTCCCTCATTGCTCTCTGGTCATAGCAGTCTGTTCCAGTGACTTCAGGTTGAGCTTCAGAACCTTACTAAACACAAAACTTAGGAGTGAAGCAGGTACCAAAACTACTTGATATGGTCTGGGTCATCCTTGACCTCATGGATTCAATACTTCTAACTTTAATATGTTCTACTCCAACTTATCTTTTGACAACCTGGAAGTGCCAGGAGAAATGAGGGGGGTTCCTTGTGGTTCCCTAACTCCTTAATCATTGAGCTGCAGCTCTCTTTGACCCCCTCTAGCAACCACATCCTGAGTTTTGTCATGTAGAGGATGCAGATTCGAGAAGCCCAGCCTTGTCAGTTCTGACATTCCTCTCCAAACACTCTCCCATTAATGTTCCAACAACCAGTCTTAGAGGCGATCTGAACTCTGAAGGTTTCTGAGAAGGAGAGAGAGGAGGGAGAGTCCCTGGACCCTTGGCAGCCTTCACCTTCCGGGACAGCATTGTACTGTTGTCATCTGTGTTCGTATGAAGCATGGACCTTGGTTTTTCTTTACTGCCATATCCTTTTCATTGCATCTCAGCTAAAGCCGGACAGTGCTGGAATCAGCACTTCCTAGGAATAAGTCTTTGCAAACTGGCCACCGAGATTTGATAAAAGTCGTGGGTTTTAATTGAATTTCTGCTAATGGCCTCCCTGGGATGGGGAGGTGATGGATGCCGGCAGGCGTTCCCTTAGCCTTTGGCAAAGCCATATTGCTTCACACCAAATAGACCATTCTTTATGCTTTAACTGGCTCTTTCTAGCTCCACTGGAGGGCTGCATCACTGCAAACTTGGCAAGGATTCCTTTCTTCAACATAGACATTTTTTTTTTTTGTTCGAGTCCTGCCTTCCATGAGTCCCAGAATCTGGCATCACCCTGGAGTAGAAAACACATCCTCACTTCTGAACAAGTTGACTAGCTGTTAATCTTGTGGAAATGCCCATTGCAAATAGAGTTAATGTTCTATTGTTGGAGCAGAGGCAGGGGTCAGAAGATGGATGGTTGGACTCTACCATGAGGACCTTCCTTCCTTCCTTTATCCATCAGTAGGAGCCTTGGCAATGACTGCTGTCCTCACTTCCTTTCTGCTGCTTTCCCCTTCTGTGATAAAATAGCCTGTTAAAATTATATGGGAAAGAAAAAAAAGGCTTAGTTGATTCACAGTTTCAGGTTACAGTCCATCATTTTGGGGTAAGTCAAGTCAAGTCAATAGAAACTTGAAATGGCTCGTCATATTATATGACACAGTAAAGAGCACAGTGCAGAGCAGAGAGAGAATAAATGCATGCCCACTTCTGCTCAGCTAGCTTTCTCTGCTCTTACACAGTTGAGTATTCACAGCCTAGGGAATGGTGTCACCCACAGGGTCTGGACTTTCCACCTCAATCAAGAGCATCATGAAAATCCCCATACAGATCAATCTGGTCTAGACAATCCTTCACAGAAACATTCCTCTCAGGTGATCCTAAACTGTGTCAAGTTGACAATTAAAATCAACCATCAAAAAATCCTTAAACATGGTCTTATTTTTTTCTCCTTCAAATAGAGTTTCTTTTCACTTCTATCCCCTGGCCTGGTCTTCCTGTCTATCTGTGACATCTTGTCCATGTCCCATTGTTCAGCATTCTGGCTGTTCCCCACTCTATGTGAGCTGACATGGGGGTGGAGTTTTTGTAGTAGCTTTGAGTACAAATTCCAACAACTCCTACTTCCCTTGTTCTAGTTGGCTCACTTTTGAAATACTGAGCAATTGGTAAGATCTGTTGAGAAGACCATTACCAATCTTCCTGAAATATCACTGATGCTCTCAGATCTAGATAGGAGAAAAACAAGAGGCTAAAGAGGTGGCAGATATGAGAGTCCCAGAACAAGCCTGAAAACCCCATGCCTTCCCTCATAATATTGCTGCTTAAGCACAACTGCCCCTCTGCATCCAATCTTCCATGCTTATTTCTTCCTATTAAGCATCCACAGTCCCCACCTTTTATGAGATGCTCTTTTCTGGTATTTACAGGGGAGTGGATTTACGGGGCTGGCAGAAGAATGTTTTGCTTGTTTTCCCAGATTCATCATGATGAGGTGCATGGGGCCAGCCAGCAGTGGGGTTTTATGACCAATTACTGCTAGGATGGATAGCTAATAGACATGCTATTAGAAACCAGAGAGGAATATTTTACAGTAACCATTTCTCCTTGTTGTTTTCCTCCTTTCTTCCATTTGACACTGGCCACCTGAGAGCTGACTTGAACAGCATGCCAATGGGGTTAAAAAGTACGTGTGGGGCTCCTGAGGAGGGTCAGGAGTCCATAATGATGAATCAGGGACAGCGGGTACTGAATGGGCATTTGAAGTATACTGCATCTCTTATTTGCAGGCAGGGTATCACATGAGGTACACGTCCACATTTGGCTCAAACTCTGCTTCTGTCCTTACAGGCTTTGTGATATTAGACAGGTTCATTTTCTTTCCCCAAATCCTCTGTGTCTGCATCTCTTCAATAGAAGTATGCTATCCATGCCTACAATTGTCATGAGATTATTATATTGGCTGTTGTACAGGATGAAGACATGCGGTATTCAAAACGAAACTCTGAGGGAAGATTTTACATAGGGGGATGTATAGTTCCCAGAGCAGAGTCTGTCCAGTCAACTGTTAGCAGGTGAATTGAAGGAAGAAGGAAATAAACTAGCCAAGCCAGCTGTGTTTAAGAAACTCAGCTTCAGGAGGCGGTAACTTCTGTAAGAGGACGACAGCCTAGTAAGAGCCTGTGGTAACAGGGCATTGAGGAACAATAGTTCTTTAAAGGACAAGGGTCAAGACGAGGTATGGAGGTATCCCAAAAGGCTGCCTAGTAAACATTCTCAACACTGCCACACACTCAAGGGACTGAAATACCTCTGCAGAAGTGGAGCCATCCCTGTGTGCTTGCAGGTGGATGATAATAGTGAGTGTGTCAGGTACTGAGCACTCTATCAGCTCAGAGGGTTGCTATGTATTCTGACGGTGCTTTTTCCTCGGATTCTGCTCTCTACTGAATGGCTTTCATCATTGCCTCCTTTTATTGATAAGGGAGATACAACTCAAGTAGACTGCATATCACACTCAGAGGCTCTGATTGTGATACTCTCACATCTTCCGAACACATTCAGACTCCATGGTGGTCAGACCCTCATACCACCTGACACACTCAGAGCCCATGATGGTCAAACTCTGGCACCTCCCTAACACACTTAGTATCAAGACAACCAGTTCTTTCCACCAGGCTGGTGATCATTTATGGCACTAACCCTCACTATAGTCTCAGCTGTTGGCTGGATAAGTGTCCCCCTCCTAGAAGAGATGGGATGGGCAGCCACACCCACCTTTAGAACCTAAGCTGAGGGTCCCTATGTCTTCTGGCACTCCTCTACAGCTGAAACTGTGGACTTTGCCACTGGGCCCTGGCCATACCTTATACAAGCCTTCCTAAACCTTGACCACCTTCCTAAACCTCTCAACTCCTTGTATGCTGCTAGATAAAACAAGCATTTCATCATTTTAATGAACTCCAGGTTTTAGAAAAATGTTACTTTTCCCACATAACTAAGTAGAAGACACAAACCCCCTCCTTTCTCTCTCTGTTCCAGCATACACAGTCTCTCTCCAGCCATGTGGCTACAGTGGCAAAGAACTATGCAAAGCCCATCATTGTATTGGCTTATTTTGTATTGTTTCTTTTAAGATATGTCTGTATTTTGCAAATTGTTCCTCTCAGTCTTCTGTTTGTCTTCTTAGCCTATGGATAATTCTTTCAGAGAATAGGTACTTTAAAATCTGATTGGGTCCAGCCCATTTACTTTTATTTTTATTTTATGTATTGTGCCTTGTGGGAGAGGGAGCTACTTAAAATAACACTACCATTCCCAAGGATATCTAAACTTTTAACTTCTAAGAAATTTATGGCTCTGTGTATGTGTGTGTATGTGTGTGTATGTGTTTATGTACATATGTGCATACATGTGTGGAGACCAAAAGGCAGCCTAAGACATGGGGAATGTTTTTCACTTGCTTTGAGACAATGTCTCTCACT
Source organism: Apodemus agrarius (assembly GCA_964023405.1). NCBI lineage: Eukaryota > Metazoa > Chordata > Mammalia > Rodentia > Muridae > Apodemus > Apodemus agrarius. The sequence continues at coordinate 97,740,655 of OZ030011.1, read as the reverse complement.
GGTTTTGTACTCACTAATTATACCAGCCTGGGTGACCAGCAAGCCCCATAGATTCTCCAGTCTCTGCCTGGGCTTACAGATGTTTATCAGCATGCCTGGCATCTTTATGTTGGTTATGGGACTCAAACTCAGCTTGCTGTACTTGTGACTAACTGAGCAATGCACTTAGATCTAGTTCTATGTTTTCGTTTTAGGCCCGTGATTCATTTTGAGTTAGTCTATACGGAAAGTACAGAGTGTGTGCATGCATAGATGTACAATTCGTCATCTAAGGTGGGTGGCTTTTTAAAAAATTCCCTTTTGCTGCACTCTAGCATGTGTGTTCCCTTGCCAAAGACTATCCATCTCTTGTACTTGTTTTCTGGACTCCATTCTGTGCCACTAATCTCTTTACATGCTTTTACCAGGGGTCCCCTATTCTAAATACTGTTTCTTTACAGTAAGTTTTGACATCCAGATAGTATCAACTTGTGCTCTTCTGAAATGCTGAGTTGGCTTCTCTGGATCTTCCCCTCTTTTTAACCTTTGTGTCCATGCTGTTTCCATCCTGCTGGGATACTGAGGAGGATTGCTCTCAACTCATAGTTCATGTGACAAACTGATTTGTGACAATATTGATCTGTGCTATCTACAAGTATGGTATATCTCTTCATTTGTTTGATTCTTCTTTGATTTTTCCCAATCAGAGTTTTATAGTTTCATCACATAGGCATCTGTGGACTGGATGATTTTGTCTCTCTAAAATTGATATGCAAATACTCTACATCTATGTCTCATGAGGTAATACCTTGGCTAAATGATTAGATCATTGACCCTTAAATGACCATATAAAAGAGACAGTTCTTTCACTTGCTTCTGTCATATGACATCAGTACGATGTAGGCTTTTCTGAAAAGCTGAACATGCGGGGACCTGGATGTTGGACCTGAAAAAATTCCTGAACCGAGAACAGAGCTCTCCAGTTTATGTTTTGTTGTAATGGTGGCTGTGGTGAACATGGTTTGTTTGTTTTTAAATATAGCAACCAAGGCTAAGATACATGTCACCTACATATTCAGGCATATTTACACATGAGTTTGTTTTTCACTTGCTTGATGCTGATACAGGAGACATGACTTTGTATATTAACCTTGTATCCTGAGACTGTCTTATAACTGCTTATCAGTTCCAAGAGAGTTTGTTGACTGAGATTGTCTACATAGGCAATTTTGCTGTCTGACAAAGACAGTTTTACTTCTTCTCTTCTTGTCAGTATACCTTTGATCTTGTTTTCTTGTCTTATCACATTAGTCAAGTTTCTAACACTGGATCAAAAAGCAACAACAGGGGACAGTTTTATCTTCTAATCTTAGATGTGTTTCTTGGTGTTGTGGGTTGTGGTACCAGCTGTAGGGATCTGTAGATACTAGAATGCAGTTTTTGACTTTCCTTGTGGATCTCTCCTCTTACCAACATTGTCACATTAAAAGAACACATAGCTTTACTCTCTGGGGCTGTCATACAGTGTTCTCTTGCTTGCTTTCCCTACATTGGTGCAACGACCCTTGAGCACTCATCACATGACTGTTCTTCAGCAGTCCTTGCTGCATGTATGAGCCTAATGTCAGCTTTGAGCCACATTGTGAGAACTAATTGTGTGTTCCTTTAGGCCATTAACAATGTGTTTAATCATTTTATACACACACACACACACACACACACACACACACACATATATATATATATATACACACACACACACACATATATCTATATATACATACATATATACATGTATTTTTTTTCAAGGAGGACTCTAGTGTGCATAAAACTGCTTAGGAGAATATTTAATTAATCCAATCACCCCATTTCTAATTTCTGGGAGATGAACAGAAGTTTTCCTTGTACTTTTACCAAAAACTTACTCATATGGCTATGAGTTGTAATAGCAGAGTGCCCTGTGAAACCTGCACAATTTTGGCCAAACACGTTTTCTATTCATCTTTGGTATTCTTTTCAAAGTACCATGAGCAGAAACCTGGGCTTGGAGACTAGAGGGGGAGTGAATGGTGAAGTGTGTGGATGGTTGGTGTGGTCTTTGCTAGGTGTTTTTTGTAATCACAGAAGAAAAATGATGCTAAGATTTTTAGCAACCCGTTAAATGAAAACATATAAGTAATTGAAATTAATCCTCATGCTTTTTAAGTAGAAGATGCTAAAATTTAAACTGACTACACCCAGGGTCACAAAGGCTGCTTTGGTATAGTTCAGGCTTTGCAGAATTAATTTCACTGCTTCCTCTCTCCATCTCTCTATTTTAAATTATCGATCAAACTTAAATCTTTATATAAAAGGAGATTTTTTTAACCAAATGGGTACATTTTCTTGATATGACCAAAGAAATTTCCCAAGCTGTATGTGTATCTCCACCCCCACACCAAGCCTACACAGCTCATGGAGCTTCGTGGCCTCCAAAATTGGTTGGTTAGCAACATAGCAATTTTCATGAATAGCTTCCATGGAAAAACTCTGGAAAAGGTCAAAAAAATTTTCCCCATTAACACGTGAAAAAAAAAACCCAATTAATTGACTCATAGTGCCTCAGGGAAGAGCATCTCTATCCCAATTATAACAAGCTCTGTTTTGAATAGAAATTTAAATTCTTTCTAGGGAAACTTGAAGGTGAGATAGCTTTCTTACAGATTCTAGGTTTCTTTCATGTGGCTAAAAATAGAAGGGGCCCAGGGAAAGACACATGTGCAATCCAGAGCCTGCTGGTTCAGGGCCACTGAAAACTAAACGGAGACTAGAAAGAGAAGGGTGTAGTTAAAAAAGTAGAATAATGTGATGTGATGTGATGTGATGTGATGTGATGTGATGTGTGTGTGTGTGTGTGTGTGTGTGTGTGAGTGTGTGTGTGTGTGAGTGTGTGTGTGTGTGTGTGTGTGTGTGTGTGTGTGTGTTGGGGGAGCAGACCACCATCTGCTATCTAAGCCACTACAAGTGCCTAACATACTCTGCCCTGTTCCCCCGGTAAACTGATAACCATGACATATGGATTTTAGGCCTCCTGACAAATACTTGGGACCAGGAGAGAAGGAGCCTCTTGCATGAATTGTACACTCTCCTATAAGCAAGAGTGACAGAGCAACTCATTTGTGGCTTTGTCTGCTTTTGTGCACCCAGTAAATAGTATCTTACTCGAGACACTAACAGTGACCAAGCCCTGTCTAATAAGGATCCTTACTTGGACTGTGTAGGGGATCCCAGCATTTTTATTTTCTTCTCATTTTTGTGTTAGAAATCAGAGGAAAACCATGAGGCAGGCAGCCCCCCTTCCATGCTGTGCTTTTGTGTTCAAGGATTGGTTGAGGCTGACTTGCCAGTGAGAGGATCACACTGTGTGGGGGTGGAGCTGGATGCTGCCTGTTAACCCCATGCATGCTGGAGGATTTTGGTACAAGGCAGACATGGCTTTGCCAGTCTCCCCAGGAAGCAGATAAAGGGGACAGAGAGAGGAGGAAAAGCCATATTTGCTAATCCCAATCATTTCTGAGAATAGGACTAGTAAAATTTCTGTTACCCATACAATATTAGGTTGTTCCATAAAACTCTAATGGAAACAACAACAAAATAATTGGAGATAAAATATAGATTTCTAGCCCCATTCAGAACTGTTAATTGTCCTGGTTAATAGAGTTACCAGTTAGTTTTAGTGATGTGTGCTGACCTCTCTTTGCTAAAGGTGGACAAGGCTGCTTTGGGATCTCCACAAACTGCCAAAGAATGTAGCTTTGATTTTCCTCAATTAACCCACAGGCAAACATTCTGGATACCTATTTCCAGTCTCCTCTTTCTGTGAATGTTTGCATGTGCTATGTTACATCTGTGCAATCTGTGTTTTTGCTTTTCTACATAATGATGTTGGAAGCTTTGTGGTGGAGGGTGGCACATCCGTGCCCTGTTGTGATAGCCCAGCTGTTTCTCTAGGTTTGGGTATTTATGCCTCTGTAAAGGGTTTCTCTTGTAAGTAAGAGAGCCTTTTGGCTAACTTTTGTGTCTACAAGTAATTATTCCCCTAGGTCTGGTTGCCAGAAGCTTTCCAGGTGCTGAAAGTCCTAGAGGTTCAGGATACACATGCCAAATAATTATGGGAAATCACAACAGGCTTTGAATGGAGGATAATGTAAGCAGTCCTTGCCTGGGCCAAACCAGACCTCAGGTGATAGCTGCACATTCAAGAATATGGCATGTGTTGTCTCTCTGACAGACCCAGGGTACATAAAGCATCCACCATTAATCCCCAAAGCATTGCTGTTTGACTTGCTATCATTTATAGGCAAATGTTCTGCCATCAGTCTGGGTGTGCTGAGTAATATTATGTGTTCACACAGTACAAGCACTTTAAAAGGTTTTGTGCCCTTTAAGATGAGCAGTAAGCATGTTTTCTATTCTCCAAAAGGATACAGTGACTCAGTTGTCCCTCCTTGTCTACAGGTTATTCTAAGACTTTAGTGTATACTTGGGAATGTAGATTCCACTGCAGTACACACTGCATGATGCTTTCCCAAGGGCAGCAATGGATGGATGACAACTGACAATAAGGACAATTTCAGGAACATGCTACAATGAAAGATATATTAACATTTTCTTTCTTAAAATATCTTATAGAGTGTGATACCCACCCAGATTGGGGTTTGGAGAATAGCTCTGGCGAGGTTCCAGGTTCCTGTGTCCCAGATCAAACAATTGGATAGAGACATATGTTAGCAAGAAAAGTGAGTTTATTAAAGATCCATTTTCAAAGAAGGAAGCAGGCTGGAGCAGGTTCAATAGCTCCAAATGAGCACACGATGAGCTTATGTCCCAGAGTCAGTGGTTTGTGGCTTATGGGCATAGTGTTCTGACTGGTTTGTATAACATGGATTTCCACACACAAGCTCTCTCTGCTAAACATAGTTCTACATACAACTGCATATAATGAACATATTATTAATGTCTTGAGTCTGCATCTAGGGGTATTTTAGTATTCTAATGGTCACACACCATCTTCAGACACTCTGAAATGCCCAATGCCTCTACCAATATCCCAAGCAGATTTTAGTTGGCTTCCTCTCAGGATTTTCTCTTGGCCAACTTGGTGTTTACATAGCCAGTTCTATAACGTTTGTGAAAACACTTTTGGAATTCACCTTCTGCCCCATTCTCCTGTCTCCCCTGTAGTCCCTTCCTAAGTGGATGTGACAACGCTTACATGTGGAGGTATGGTGACCGTCATCAGCATAGAGGTACAGCCATAGACTTCTCTGACCCTCTGATGGTTTATCAGGGGGATCACAGTTGACAGCCAGACTCTGGAAAGATGGAACTCTGGGCCTAGGATGTTTGGCTTATGCTCTGACTTCTCATATGTATGCGCATTCATCTTTAAGAGTTTAAAGTTCAATGCACAGACCTTACAAATCCAAGTTCCTCTGAGTGGTTAATGTATCATCTAGAAGAACGGTAACAGAAGGATCTTGAAACAGACCATGGAGGCTGCTGTTGGCTCTCTCTCATCATTATGTTCATTTAGCTTTCTTATACAGCCCAGGACCAACTGCCCTCAGTGGGCTGGACCTCCTGCATCCATAACCAATCATGAGTCTTTTACAGACATTCTGCATGTCACTCTGTTCTGGGGAATTCCTCAACTGACACTCCCTTCTTCGTTGACTCGAGGCTGTGTCAATTAACCAGGACAGATATTAGAACATGAAGAAGGGAAAGGGGAGCTTAGGCTTCTTGCATCTTGTTCAGATCATCGTGGGGTAACATGGCCAGTGTCATGGCCTTTTCTTTGGTTCCTGGCAGTGGGCTAGACAGGGCCTGTTCTTAGGCTTGTGTGGCTAATTCTGATTACCGTGGCAGTTCTGAATCATCCACCTCTGTGATGCCATTTTCCGGATCCTCTTTTACTTGTTCTGCATTGTTCTATGTTCTCCATTCTGACTGTCTCCTTTCTATGAATGCTAGTTTAAAGTCTCTGCTTGGGAATCTGTGCTGAGGCTCGCCCAGCTTCAGCACTCATTTTTGCTTTAGGGGTCTCAGTTTCTTAGACTTGGTCATGCGTATGTGTTGTCTGTTCACATTTTTGTTATGGGACCCTCTTTCCAGGACAACTGTCTCATCATTCTTGGGAAGTTTTTTTTTTTTTTTAAGATCAGGAATGTAGTGAGCAACTAGATCACTGCTCATGTGTAAGCTGGGCTTCAAATGAGAAGTGTTAGAAAGTACTAAGAGCCCCAGCTGGTCTGCAGGGTATAGGGCAATGAGAATCTTGGGGCTTGGGGACATCTAAGGCCCTTTTAGGCTTAAAACAGCCCTGTTGAAGCTTCCTTCTGTCTCCCAGTGCATTTACCAGATCTCTTCCTTGTCTTCTCTTTTCTCTGGTATGTCAAAAAATTTTTTTTTCTTGATGTGCAGAGTAGATTTCCAGTTGGGGTCCGGTGCATTTCCAATGTCTCTGCTAGTTTCCTATAGTGGATGATGGGACTCAAGGGGTTAAATGCAAAACACATTATCATAGGACAGCTGCCGAGGCACCACATTCTGAAATCTGATAAGTGAAAAATGGGCATGGTATCAAATTTAATCACATTTGTATTCAGATGTTGCTGAGAGCAGACACTGATTTATGAACTAGCAACAGACACCAGATTTCCTGCCTGGGTTATATACATATGAATGAGTGGACGGATAGATAGATAAACAGACAGTGGAATTACACTGCAAATTACACAGCACTGGACCTGTTTATAACCCAGATCTCATCAAACTGATATTAAAAAATACAACAGATATAATTTTTTTTTCCTGGCCAACCACAGATTTTCCTTTATATATAGACTTTTCCAAAGATTCTTCTTGCATTGTAGATACACTGTTGGTGCTGCTCTTGCTACATCTTTTTAGTGTTCATTTAGAGAGATTATTTGTTAAGAGCCATGGCAAGGGGAAGCAATGGTCAGACCATGGCTGAATACCCTCCCTTCCCCCTCAGGCCCCTTAAATCCTTAGCAGAGGTAAAGTGCTGCCTTGTATACTGGGGACTTGCCAAAAGCCAGACTTCCCTATGAGCTGTGGGGTGCTGAGGTGGAGAAAGGATTCAGCGGGGATTAGCAATCAGACAGGCAGCTTGACTCATAATCTGTCAGAGCGGGGAGGACTGGAGTAACTGTTTCTTACATATTGATTAATTGACTTACTCAGACAGAGCCTCACTATGTGGCTCCATCTGGTCTCAAACTAGTTGGCTCAAGTGATCCTCTACCTCAGACTCTGGATGGCTGGGGCTAGAGCTGTGAGCTGATGGTAAATCACTTGGCAGATGGAGCTGTTTTCATATAGGTCATGGTAATATCTCCAAGGCTAACTAGATATCTTGGAAAGAAATATTCTTTGTCATTTGTCGTGTTTCTGTCTACTTTTATTTCCAAAGATTCTTTTTGTTATTGTTAAATTTTTTTGGTTGTGTGTGTGTGTGTGTGTGTGTGTGTGTGTGTGTACACGTGTGTGTGCACATGCATGTGTGTTTCAAAATTGGCCAATCTGGTCAAATTTTACTCATCTTTCAGGGTTCTCTTTTTTCCTTTTCTTTCCCCTATCTCTCAAAGCAAGTTCTCACGCAGTCCAAGCTGGCTTCGAACTCTTTTATTTAGTTAAAGATGATCTTGACATCCTGATTCCCTTGTCTCTACCTCCTGAAAGCTGGAATCACAGCTATGTGTCACTATGCCTGGTTTATGAGGTGCCAGAGATTAAACCCAGGATCTGTGGCTGCTACTTAAAAACTCTATCAATTGAGCTATATCTTCAACTCATTAGGTTATTTTTCACAAACATTTAGATCTCATATCAGTGAAATCCTGTGGAATTGACCACAGAAGGTGGGAAATGGATGACTCCTGGCTTGATCCCCCACCAGACACTTTTAAAAGCAAGTCATATAAATATGGACAATGCCAACACAGTTAGAGGGAAGAAGTGAGTTTAGTTCTTGGGGTTAAAGGTCCTCTAGGAAGGAGCTCCTGAATCAGACCAAGTGACCATCAGTCACCTATGCCTATGCATTGATGACCAGAATCAAATAGAAGGGTAAGAAGAAGGTTGTGCTTGTCACAACTTATGTCACTTAGGAAAAGAGTCTCAGTTGGGGAATTATCTCCCTAACATAGGTCTGTGGGCTTATCCTTGGGGGATTGTCTTGATTGTTAATTGATGTAGGTAGATGCAGGCTAAGTGGCACTATTTCATGAGATGAACCCCAACAGTAGAAGAGAAGAAAACTTACCAACTGAGCATAAAAAACAGCTAAATGGTAGCACAAGTGTGGTCCTTTTGCTCTGCTCTTGACCCTGTGTGGTGGTTTGAATGTGCTCGGCCATAAAGAATAGTACCCCTTGGAGGTATGGCCTTGTTAGAGGAAGTATGCCACTGTAGGGGTAGGCTCTGGAGGTTTCCTCTTATGCTTATGTTCCCCCAATGGTGGAAGAGAACTTCCTCCTAGCTGCCTGAGGATGACAGTTACTCCTATTTGCCTCCAGATCAAGAAGTAGAACTCTTAGCTCATTCTCCAGCACCAAGTCAGCCTGTATGCTACTGTGATTTCTGCTATGATGATAGTGAACTGAACTTCTCAATCTGTAAGTCAGCCCCAAATTGAATGCTTGCCTTTATAAGACTTGCATTGGTCATGGTGTCACTTCACAACAATGTAAACTCTTTTTTTAAAATTTTTTATTTAATTTTTCTTTTCTTTTTTTTTATTTTCTATATTCTATGTTTACATTCCAAAGGCTTTCCCCTTTCCCAGTCCCCCCCACATATGTCCCATAATTCCTCTCCCCCCCAACTATTCCCCAATCATCCCCCCCCCCATGATTTCTCTGTTCTGGGTCTACAAAACTGGACCCAATCTTTACAGGCCCAGGGTCCTCTCCTTTTTTTCTTCTTGGGAGTCATTTGACTTGCTAATTGTGCCTTGAGTATTTAGGGCTTCTGGGCTCATAAGATACTATGGCTGTGATTTGACTAGCTCTTTAAGTACCTGCCTTGACTTAAACTAGAATTGTGATTTAAAACAAACCCTCCCTCCCCTGGCTGCAGGTGAGGAATTTGAACACAGAACTCCTCTGTTAGGTGATTGTATTTGCTGTTTTTCTGTTGCTGTGATACAACACCATGACCAAGGCAACTTTTGGAAGAGTTTATCAGTGGTTATAGTATAAGGATCCATGATTCACAGAAGAATAATATCCTAGACTCACTTAGTATGCAAATGCAAAGAGTTTTATTCTGCAGAAGTCCAGCATGTTGGGGTCTTCCATTACCAAGACAGAGAGACAACCAAGTGAGCTTGCAGGTCTGTTTTAAAGTACATTAGAGGATTCTGAGGTAGGTGACCTTTATCTTATTCCACCTCTAGGAAAATTGTTGCTCACCCATTGGTCTTGCTTTAGGCCAGGTGGCTGGGCAGCTTCTGATGCAGGATAGTTTCTGATTAGCTGCCTGAGGCCTGAGTTTTTTCTTAGTAACTGACTTACCTGGGCTTGCCTGGACTTGTCCAGTCTCCTGGCTTAGTCTCCTGGACTGCCAATTTGAAACCTGTTATGGAGTCAGCCTGGCTCAATAGTTCCAGAGGGATATGAGAATATCATGGCAGACTCAAGGCATAATGGCAGAAACAGGAAGATGAGAGAAGGTTCACATCTCCAACTGCAAGCAAGAAACAGAGAGAGGGAAGTAAAAATGGCTGTCAAAGCCTGTCCCCAATGACTTTCTTAAACAATGCCATACCTCCTAAGACTCTCCAGACACCACCACTTCCTGGACAACAAGTCTTCAAATATATGAGCCAATGGGGGCCATTTTCATTTCAAATACCACAGTTCTAAAACAGTTCCCTGAGACTGTATCTAGAAGAGATTGTCTTGGTCTCACTTTGACTATATTTGGTGGGAGAAGAGATATGGTGGCAATTACAGTGATGACTGGAGCTATTGTCAGGTGCAGTCCCTTCCCCAGGAAGCATTCCACAGGAACCTGAGTTGAAAGACACTCTTACAGCCCACCAGGATGCTTCAATACTTACCATACTTGTTACAAATCCATTACCAGTCTGAATGTCTGGTTCTCTTCACATATGATGCATTATCTTCTTAATTAAATTATGTCCTTAAAGGGAAGGAAGCCCCAACCTCATTCCTGTCTAATTATTCTGAGAGCCTGAATCATTCTGCTGTGTGTGGAAAGTATTGGTAGATATTTGTTAATTGATTTGTTGAAAAAGAATTTTTATTTTTATTCTCTGAATGCATTCCCAAGCAACACTCAAAGGAAGAGATCAGAATTCATGTGGCAAAAACTAGTCAAGTGAAGGCTGCTTGGCTCCCACATCTAATAGGCCTTAAAACAGTTAATGTTTATTGAACATTTCATTCTGTGTCAGGTTTTTCACCAGGCCTATTGTATCTGTTATCTCAGATGAACTTCCAAACAATCTTGTAAGAATGACAACTTGAATATTTCCACTTCAAACCCAGGAGGGTGTGTTTCAGAGAGATTCGCTTGTTCTGGGATTGGGTTGCTGCCAGAGAAGGCTCAGACATAGATCTTGCACCTGTGAACCTTAGCACCTGCAGGATTTGTCTACATATGGGAAATATTTAACTCAACCATCTTTATCACCTTTAATAAAATTGATTCAGAATTAAGACAGCAAGGAACTTAACCATGGTAGCCTGTCCAGGTGGGAGCCATTGTTGAAGCCTACTTTCAACTGTGTGCTTCCTACTAGTACATGCTTGTTTAATGACTGTAGTAGCTGGGATTCTCTAGAGGAATAGAAGTTACAGAATGAATCACCATTTGTATAGAGTAGGATGGTTTCCAGGCTATGGATAAGCTAGTATAGCAGTAGCTCTCTACCACTCTAGTAGTTCTTCAGTTTAGGAGGGTAGATGTCTCATCTGGTCTTCAATATATGTTGGAATCCCAAAGAAGTAGGCTCTAATGTCAGTAAAGAAACGAAGAATGAGCTAGCTTCCTTTTCCCATGTCCTTTATATAGGCTGCCAGCAGAAGGCATGGCACAGGATAAAGGCAGATCTTTGTACCTCAAAATTTCTGGATTAAAGGTTCGTCCTCCCACCTCAAAGATTTGAAATAAGTTTTCCCTATAAAATGATTTAATTAGGAAAAAATACTTCAAAGATGTGCCAGGCATTTGGGTTTTAGTTAAAATTCTAGATGTAGTTAAGTTGGCAACCAAGAATAGCCATCATAAAAAAATCACACTGAGCCTTCAAATGGACAGTAAGATCTCTCTCTCTCTCTCTCTCTCTCTCTCTCTCTCTCTCTCTCTCTCTCTCCCCCTCTCTCCATTTTTCCTCTTTCATTCTCTCTTTCTTTCTATCTTTATTTTTTATCAATCTGGGGCTTGCTGTTTTCTTTACAAGACCTAGCACTAGTTGAGGACAAGTGACAGAGAATGTAATCAGCTAAATGGAGCAGCCCTATGCAGATCTTTACAGCACTACACTACCCTTTTTTATCCTTTAGAAAACAGAAATACAATGCTAAGCAACATGTATTTGTAATCTACGTATTGAAGAGGCTGAGTCAGGTGGATTGTAAATTTGACCTCAGCCTGAGTTAGGGAGTGAGTTCAAGATCTGCCCAGGCAACTTAGTGAGGCCTTCTCTTCAAAGAAAAGACTTGAGTATGTGATTGCCGTGGTGAGCACCAAAGCAGAGGGTGAAGGAGTCCACCTAGAGCCAGACCTCAGCTATGTAGCCTCTATTTACAAGCTGTTATTGATGGGGAGATATTTCAACAGCCCACATTGTCAGAGATTCTGTTGCTGGAGGTATGAAACATTTTTGGTCTCACTGCTGCTACTTTCCAAGCTGAGGCTGGGTGACAAGATTTCTAAGACTCCAACAAAAATGATAATACTGAGAGAGGGGGCCAATGCTAGAGAGGATGATTTTCTGTATATTAGCCAGTGTCTGTATCTTCCTAAGTCTCTGTCCATAGCTAGGAAGCTTAACTACTTAACTTCTGTTTTTTTGTTAATTATGTTTTCTCTGAAATTGTGTTGCCATACACTAGGCCATATACAGGGACAAATCTTTCTCATTTCTACTGGCTTGATTTCTACCCTTTCTTGAGCATGTCACGGTCACTACTGTCTGAAATGAAAAGGAAAGCTTCTTTGTAGCTATGTCTAGCCAATCATCTTGGATAACTCAAGTGTCATTCATATATATATATATGAATATATTCATTCATATATATATATATATATGAATGACACTTGAGTTATATATATATATACATATATATATATGATTCTTTATATTTGCATATATTCTTTAATGACTGAGTTATCTCCACCACCTATAGTGGAGTTTTAAAAGCTCCATGGTCCAAAGGGTGGCTGGGTTTCCTCTTGGAGTCAGCTTGGTGTGACTTACAATTATGACAGGCTGGGAATGTGTGGATAAGGCAGCTACAGAGCAGTTATCCTGAGGCTGAACGGAACTCTCTAGGCTGTAGCATCAGAAGGCCAGCTTCCTGTTCATCTGCCTTGAGCAGATGTGGGGGAAAAATGAGACCTACTAAATAGTTGCTGAATTTACTGTGTGGGTTAAATGAGACAATGTGTCTGAAGCTCTTTAGAAAGAGCCTTACACATAGTAAGCTCAAAAGGTTTATTATTCTAGACCTTTCCAGGATTATTACTGGGAGGGGGAAGTGGTTGGTGTTTGAACAGTTCCAAGAATGGAGTTGTGTGAGGATTCTGAGTGCTTGTGAGAAAACAAGACAAGAGTCTTGTAACCTCAGTCTTTTCAAAACACAGAGTTATTCTTGAAATGTGCTTTCCTGCTCCTCCCAGGGATAGCAGATAGGGGTGAATTTACTTCAGATTATTCTTTACAACTGGATATTGCTGTTTATATTCCTTTATGGGACCAAAAGCATGTTTTTATCATATGTAGCTAGTTCTTGTGATCGGACACTTTACTCCTGTGACTCCTCTAAAGCCTCCCGGTCTAAATTGTCTGATTCTGTGAATAAAGTTGACTATTCAAAGAGACATTAGTTCACCTCATTTAGCCCAGGCTCCATTCTCGCAGGCTGCACCACCTCTAGGGTGGTTAACATTTGGACAGATAGTAAAAGATGATAAAGGAATAAGAGATAACAAGGAATTAGTGAGAGTATTTAGGAGAGGTGAGATTGTCCTACAGTGATATCCAGCTAGATTTTGAGATCTCAAGATGAGACCATGGACCCTTAGTTCTGGACCTAATTCATATTTAGTGCATGATAGAATATGGAGAGTGTAGAGGGAGGCCACAGCTTGTTGAATGATTCATAGCTCTATTTGAAATTAATATCTTTGATACTTGTATGACTGTTCATTTCCACATGAAGCTGTACGTCATGCCTCTTGTGCTGGCTAGTTTTATTTCAATTTGACACAAGCTAGACTCATCTGAGAGGTTGGAGCCTTGGTTGAGAAAATGCCTTCATAAGATTCAACTGTAGAGCATTTTCTTCATTAGTGATTGATGGAAGAGGGCCCAGCTCATGGTGGGTGGTACTATCCATCCCTGGGACTCTATAAGAAAGCAGACTGAGCAAACTAGTAAGCAGCACTTCTCCATGGCCTCTACATCAGCTCCTGCCTCCAGGTCCCTGCACTATTTGAGTTCCTCCTTGGCTTCTTTCAGTAGACTGTAACTCAGGAACCCTTTCTTCCCCAAGCTGCTTTTAGTCCGTGTGTTTTATTACAGCAATAAAAACCCAAATAAGAGACCTCTGTAGCCTATTCCCTGAATTGGTAGAGATTTCTCTTGTGGTCCCACATGATTCTGACCCCATCTTGTTTCTTGTTTTAAGTACCACAGCTCATATGACTTCTTCTCACCTGTTCCCAACTAATGCCTTTCTCCCACCTTGATCTAAGAATGACCTTCTGAAACATGGGAAAAATTTCAGTTCCAAGGCTAAAGAGTGTATTCTGGGTTCCAATTCAAAGTGCACTCTGCAAAGCACTCCTTTATTCTAAAATCTGATGTTGAAGAGTAAAGGTGCTAGCATAAAATTGCTGTTATCAATGATGTTTTAAAAATCACAATTACCAGTTTTCTTAATAAGCTCCTGAAATCCTGAATATACATGAAGACTTCAGCATGACTTGACAGGACCATGCAAATAGGTAACAATCCTTTTTCTTTAGACCTCACATACACGTGTGTATGAGCTAGCATAGTGTAGTGCTTCACTACCTTCAGGGACAAACATTTTTCTTAAAGCCACTCGACTCCATCTCTGATGGCCCTAGCCTCTCAAAGTCACCAGAACCAAAGAAAGTCAGCAAGTTGCAGCAAGACACACAGAAGAGCAGGATAGTCACATTGGAGAAAGTAGGAGGATTGCAGTTATGTTAACGATTTTACGCTTCTTGAATGTATATGCTACATGACTTTCCTCTCAGTGACCATGTTCAAAGGTTCATCTATAATGAATAACTAAGTCCTTAATAAAGCAAGCCAAATGTCAAGCTTCCTCTGTTTGCAATTCCAAGTCATTATTCACGCTGAATGAGGCACTATTGACCTGTAGAAACAAAACAGTGACATCAGGCAGATGACTTTAGTGCCCAGTCATTTATGACAATGAATATTTGTTCAGTGATTGCTATTATGCTCTCAAGATAGAAAGCAAACTCAAGCTAAGAGAGCTCACATGTGTCATGACCCAGCTTGAGAATGAGCAGAGTTTATATGTCCACCAACTTCCTGAAGAAACCTATCTGACATCATCTGTCCAAATATGGGACTCACAGCAGCACAAAGGGAGGATTCCTCTCAATTTAGCTGAACCAATTAATTTACTGGGATTGGTTATAATAGCACGGTGAGGGGATATGGACAGAAGCATGGTTGGCCTTGAAATAGTTACACTTCCAAAATGTCTCACCCTAGAATGAATGTTGACCTCCCCACTGCTGCATATATGGAGTCTCTTCTTTCGTTAACCCTCCTCCATAGCATTGTATCCTCCACCCCTTGTCAAGATTATGAGATGATGTGCAGCTGGGGCAGAATTATATAAAACCAGGCAAGAAGTAGCTGGAATCACACTCAGATGAGGGTCTGAGGACCCTCCCCACCCACTGGTTTTATGGAAGAACATAAGAACAATTGCACAAAAATTTCATGAATTCACTGTTTTTAATTCCTGAGTAGTATTCCATTGTGAAAATATACCACATTTTCTGTATCCATTTCTCCATTGAGGAACATCTGGGTTCTTTCCAGATTCTAGCTATTATAAATAAGGCTGCTATGAACATAGCGGAGCAGGTGTCCTTATTGTATGCCAGGTAATCCTCTGGGTATATACCCAAGAGTGGTATAAAATGGTCCTCCGGAAGTGTCGTGCCCAGTTTTCTGAGGAACCGCCAGACTGATTTCCAGGGTGGTTGTACCAGCTTGCAATCTCAACAGCAGTGGAGGAGTGTTCCTTTTTCTCCACATCCTCACCAACACCTGCTGTCTCCTGAGTTTTTAATCTTAGCCATTCTGACTGGTATGAGGTGAAATCTCAGGGTTGTTTGATCTGCATTTCCCTAATGATTAATGATGTTGAACATTTCTTAAGGTGCTTCTGAGCCATTCAAAATTCTTCAGGTGAAAATTCTTTGTTTAGCTCTGTACCCCATTTTTAATAGGGTTATTTGGCTCTCTAGAGTCTACCTTCTTGAGTTCTTTGTATTTATTGTATATTAGCCCTCTGTCAGATGTAGGGTTGGTGAAGATCTTTTCCCAATTTGTTGGTTGCCGTTTTGTTCATTTGACAGTGTCCTTTGCCTTACAGAAACTTTGTAATTTTATGAGGTCCCATTTGTCAATTCTTGATCTTAGAGCATAAGCTATTGGTATTCTGTTCAGGAACTTTTCCCCTATGCCCATGTCCTCAAGGGTCTTCCCCAGTTTCTTTTCTTTCAGTTTCAGTGTGTCTGGTTTTATGTGGAGGTCCTTGATCCACTTGGAGTTGAGCTTAATACAAGGAGATAAGAATGGATCAATTTGCATTCTTCTGCATGTTGACCTCCAGTTGAACCAGCATCATCTGTTGAAAAGGCTATCTTTTATCCACTGGATGGTTTCAGCTCCTTTGTCGAAGATCAAGTTACCATAATTCTGTGGGTTCATTTTTGGGTCTTCAATCATATTCCATTGATCTACCTGCCTGTCACTGTACCAATACCATGCAATTTTTAACACTATTGCTCTGTAGTACTACTTGAGGTCTGGGATACTGACTCCCCCAGAAGTTCCTTTACTCTTGAGAATAGTTTTAGCTATCCTGGGTTTTTTTTGTTATTCAAGATGAATTTGAGAATTGCTCTCTCTAAATCTATAAAGAACTTAGTTGGGATTTTGATGGGGACTGCATTGAATCTGTAGATTGCTTTTGGCAAGATAGCCATTTTTACTATATTAATCCTGCCAATCCACAAGCATGGAAGATTTTTCCATTTTCTGAGGTCTTCTTCGATTCCCTTCCTCAGAGTCCTGACATTCTTGTCATTCAGATCTTTTGCTTGTTTGGTTAGAGTCACACAGATACTTTATATTGTTTGTGGCTATTGTGAAAGATTTCATTTCTCTAATTTCACTCTCAACCTGCTTCTACTCTGAGTATAGGAAGTCTACTGATTTGCTTGAGTTGATTTTATAACCAGCCACTTTGCTGAAGTTGTTTATCAGCTGTAGTTCTCTGGTGGAGTTTTTTGGGTCACGTATGTATACTATCATATCATCTGCAAATAGTGTTAGTTTGACTTCTTCCTTTCCAATTTGTATCACTTTGACCAACTTATGCTGTCTAATTGCTCTAGGTAGAACATCAAATACTATATTGAAAAGATATGGAGAGAGGGGGCACCCTTGTCTAGTCCCTGATTTTAGTGGGATTGCTTCAACCTTCTCTCCATTTGGCTTGATGTTGGCTACAGGTTTGCTGTTTATTACTTTTACTATATTTATGTATGGGCCTTGAATTCCTGTTCTTTCCAAGACTTGTAGCATGAAAGGATGCTGAATTTTATCAAATGCTTTTTCCGTATCTAATGAAATGACCATGTGTTTTTTTTTCTTTGAGTATGTTTATGTAGTGGATGGCACTGATGTATTTCCATATACTGAACCATCCCTCCATCCCTGGGATGAAGCCTACTTGATCATGGTGAATGATCATTTTGATGTGTTCTTGGATTCAGCTCGCAAGAATTTTATTTAGTATTTTTGCTTCGATGTTCATAATGAAAATTGGTCTGAAGTTCTCTTTCTTTGTTGGATCTTTGTGTGGTTTTGGTATCAGGGTAATTATGGCTTCATAGAATGAGTTGGGTAGTCTTCCTTCTGTTTTTATTTTGTGGAATAGCTTGACTAGTATTGGTGTTAGGTCTTCTTTGAAGGCCTGATAGAATTCTGCACTAAAACCATCTGGTTCTATGTTTTTTTGGTTGGAAGTCTTTCTATGACCCCTTCTATTTCTCTAGGGGTTATGGGACTATTTAGATGATCTATTTGATCCTTATTTAATTTTGGTATTTGGTATCTGTCTTAGTTAGGATTTGGCTGCTGTGAACAGACACCATGACCAATGCAAGTTTTATAAAAACAACATTTAATTGGGGTTGGCTTACAGGCTCACAGGTTCAGTACATTGTCATCAATGCAGAAACATGGCAGCATCCAGGCAGGCATGGTGCAGGAGTAGTTGAGAGTTCTACACCTTCATTTGAAGGCTGCTAGTGGAAGACTGACTTCTAGGCAACTAGGGTGAAGGTCTTAAGCCCACACTCACAGTGACACACCTACTCCAACAAGGTCACACCTCCTAATAGTGCCACTCCCTGGGAAAAGCATATACAAACCATCACATTCCACTCCTTGGCCACCATAGGCTTGTTCAAACATGAGTCTATGGGGGCCGTACTTAAACATAGCTTACTACCTTGCCTGGACCTAAATTTAGCTGGGTAGAATCTTGCCCCCAAGGTCACCACTCCTTTAATTCAATTTAATATCCATGAATTCAGCTCCATTTCACTCCCTGGAGTCCCTTTAATACTCAAATTATATATTTTGTACTTTTCCTTTCTCATCTTGCTATGTTTGTTCAAAATTCTCTTCATCAGACTTAACCAGAGAACAAAGTCTTTGTTGGGCTTTTTTGAGAATTCCTTTGCAGATGCAATTAATATAACTCTCTTTACCTTAGCCCTAGGCAGTCTCTTCAGGCAATGGCAAAAAGCAGCCATGTTCTTCACCAAAACATCACAAAACCTTGTGTCTCTTGGCCACAAATTAAAGTTCTTCTCCACTGAAACCTCTTGGGCCATCTGGCCTAAACAGTTCAAATGACCCTCAGCATCACTGTCTTCCATATTCCTACTAGGCTGGCCCATTAAACCCCACTTAAAGCATTCCATGGCTTTCCAAATCCAAAGTCCCCAAATCCACATTCTTCCGAACAAAAGCATGGTCAGGCCTATCACAGCAATACCCCAGTCCCTGGGTTTTACTGCTGTGAACAGACACCATGACCATAGCAAGTTTTATAAAAACAACATTTAATTGGGGTTGGCTTACAGGCTCACAGGTTCAGTCCATTGTCATCAATGCAGAAATATGGCAGCATCCAGGCAGGCAAGGTGCAGGAGGAGCTGAGAGTTCTACATCTTCATCTGAAGGCTGCTAGTGGAAGACTGACTTCCAGGCAACTAGGGTGAAGGTGTTAAACCAACACCCACAGTGACACACCTACTCCAACAAGGCCACACCTCCTAATAGTGCCACTCCCTGGGAAAAGTATATACAAACTATCACATTATCTGTCTAGTAAATTGTCTATTTCCTCCAGATTCTCCAGTTGCATTGAATATAGGCTTTTGTAGTAGGATCTGATGATTTTTTGAATTTCCTCAGTTTCTGTTGTTATATCTCCCTTTCATTTCTAATTTTGTTAATTTGGATACTGTCTCTGTGCCCTTTGGTTAGTCTGGTTAAGGATTTATCTATCTTGTTGATTTTCTCAAAGAACCAGCTCTTGGTTTTGTTGATTCTTTATATGGTTCTCTTTATTTCCACTTGATTGAATTCAGCCCTGAATTTGATGATTTTCTGTCTTCTACTCCTCCTGGGTGAATTAGCTTCTTTTTGTTCCAGAGCTTTCAGGTGTGCCGTTAAGTTGTTAGTATACGGTCTCTCCTTTTTCTTTTTAGAGGCACTCAGGGCTATGAGTTTTCCTCTTAGCATTGCTTTCATTGTGTCCTATTGTGTATGCTGTGCCTTCATTTTCATTAAATTCTAAAAAGTCTTTGATTTATTTCTTTATTTCTTCCTTGACAAAGGTATCATTGAGTAGAGTATTGTTCAGTTTCCATGTGTACGTGGACTTTCTGTTGTTTTTGTTGCTATTGAAGACCACTTTGACTCCATAGTGATCTAATAAGAGGCATGGGATTAATTCGATCTTCTTATATTTGTTGAGGTCTGTCTTGTGACCAATTATATGGTCGATTTTGGAGAAGGTACCATGAGGTGCTGAGAAAAGGGTATATTCTTTTGCTTTAGGATGAAATGTTCTATATATATCTGTTAAATCTAATTGGTTCAACTAGTTTGACTGTGTCCCTGTTTAGTTTCTGTTTTCCTGATCGGTCCATTGAAGAGAGAGTGGAGTGTTGAATTATTATCTTAAGTGCAATGTGTGCTTAGAGCTTTATTAAAGTTTCTTTTACGAATGAGGGTGCCCTTGCATTTGGAGCCTAGATGTTCAGAATTGAGAGTTCTTCTTGGTGGATTTTTCCTCTGACCAGCAAGAAGTGACCTTCTGTGTCTCTTTTGATGACTTTAGGTTGAAAGTCAATTTTATCTGATATTAGAATGGCTACTTCGGCTTGTTTCCTCAGACCATTTGCTTGTAAAATTGTCTTTCAGTCTTTTACTCTAAGGTAGTGTTTGTCTTTGACACTGAGATGTGTTTCCTGTATGCAGCAAAATGTAGGGCCCTGTTTCAGTATACAGTCTGTTAGTCTATATCTTTTTACTGCAGAATTGAGTCCATTGATGTTAAGAGATATTAAGGAATAGTAATTATTACTTCCTGTCATTTTTGAAGTTATTTTTTATATTTGAGTGGTTATCTTCTTTTGGGTTTGATGAGAGAAGGCTTCTATCTTTTTTCTTCCAGGGTGTAGTTTCCCTCCTTATATTGGTGTTTTCCCCTATTATACTTTGTAGGGCTGGGTTTGTGAAAATATATTATGCAAATTTGGTTTTGTCATGGAATATCTTGGTTTCTCCCTGCAGGGCACAGGACCCATGTCTGGATGGCACACAGATGAACCGATGCTCTGCCCAGATCCTGTGTGCAGGTCGCAGCCTGGTGGACTGTGTCGCCAGAGATCTTAAACTCGAGATATCTCGGGTACCTGGGTCCACTTGTCCTGTCAGAGCAGCAGCAAAGATGGCAGAGGGGAGTGCAGGACCAAGGCCAGTATATGTCTTTTTATTGGGGAATTGAGTCCATTGATGTTAAGAGATGTTAAGGAATAGTAATTATTACTTCCTGTTAGTTTTTGTTATTTTTATGTTTGAGTAGTTATCTTTTGGGTTTGTTGAAAGGTTACTATCTTGTTTTTTCCAGGGTGTAGTTTCCCTCTTTGTATTGGAATTTCCGCCTATTTTCCTTTGTAGGGCTGGATTTGTGGAAAGATATTGTGTAAATTTGGTTTCATCATGGAACATCTTGGTTTCTTCATCTATGGTGATTGAGAGTTTTGCTGGGTATATTAGTCTTGGCTGACATTTGCGTTCTCTTAAAGTCTGCATGAGATCTGCCCATGATCTTCTAGCTTTCATTGTCTCTGGTGAGAAGTCTGGTGTAATTCTGATAGGTCTTCCTTTATATGTTACTTGGCCTTTTTCTCTTACCGCCTTAATATTCTTTCTTTGTTTAGTACATTTGGGGTTTTGATTATTATGTGACAGGAGGTATTTCTGTTCTGGTCCAGTCTGTTTGGAGTTCTGAAGGCTTCTTGTATGTTCATGGACATCTCTCTCTTTAGGTTAGGGATGTTTTCTTCCAGAATTTTGTTGAATATATTTGCTGGCCCTTTAAATTGTAAATTTTAACTCCCATTTATACCTATAATCCTTAAGTTTGGTTTTATTGTGTTCTGGATTTCCTGGATGTTTTGGGTTACCAGCTTTTTGCATTTGCATTTTCTTTTACTGTTGATTCCATGGTTCCTATGGTATCTTTGGCATCTGAGATTCTTTCTTCTATCTCTTGTATTCTGTTGTTGATATTTGCACCTATGTCCCGTGATTTCTTCCCAAGTCTTTCTATCTCCAAAGTTGTCTCCCTTTGTGATTTTTTAGTTGTTTCTACTTCTGCTTTTAGATCCTGGATGACTTTGCTCAGTTCCTTCACTTGTTTGTTTGTGTTTTCCTGTAATTCTTTAAGAGAATTTGTGTTTCCTCTTTCATGACTCCTGCCTGTTGACACAAGTTCTCCTGTATTTCTTTAAGTGATTTTTTGCATTTCCTCCGTATTGGTTTCTATCTGTTGACCCATATTCTCCTGAATTTCTTTAAATGTTTTTTATGTTTCCCTTGTAATGACTTCTAACTTTTGATCCATTTTCTCCTTTGAGAGATTTATTTATATCCTTCTTGTGTTCCTCTAACAGCATCATGACCAGTGAATTTAAATCCAAATCTTGTTTTTCTGGTGTGTTGGGGTATCCAGGATTTGTTGTTGTCAGAGATTTGCGTTCAGATGCTGCCATATTGTCTTGATTTCTGTTAGTAATGTTCCTATGTTTGCCTTCTGCCATCTGGTTATCTCTGGTGTTAGTTGGTCCTGTTGTCACTGTCTGGTGCTTGAAACTCTTGTAAGCCTATAAGGCTATTTCTGCTCCTCTGGATGACTGGGTTTCCCCTGGCACAGATTGATGATGGGCTGCCCTACCCTTGGGTGCCATTGGAACTCTGGTCTGACTTGCCCCAACCAATGTTATACTCGGGATTGTCTCTGTGTAATTTGAGCTACCTGTCCTGTCCGACTTGGAGCAAAAATGATGGCGGGGAGCTCCTCCAAGTGTGGATTACTCTGCAGGGCAAATGACCCATGAGAGGCTGGCACACAGACGAACCACAGAGCTGCCCAGGTCTTGGGCACAGGCAGAAGCCTGGCAGTCTGTGTCCCTAGTGATGTTAAACTCAGTATATCTCTGTATCTGGTGCTGCCTGTCCTGTCCTGTCTGTCTGGGAGTGAAGATGGCAACCGTCCGATGTTTTCTTCTTACCCTTTAAAAAGAAAAACTACTCTTTAGGGGCCAAGAAGATGATTTAGTGAGTAAAGCACTTGTTCAGCTTCCTAGATTCTGTGTAAATTTGGGTGTGGTAGTGTGTATCTGTAATCTTGGCAAGTTTACAGCATTTGCAAAGCAAAAAGGAAGGGAAGGAAAGAAGGAAGGATGGAGGGAGGGAGAGAGAGAGAAAGGGTGAGAGGGGGAAGGGAAGTTCAGTGTAACTTCTTCCTTTCAAACTCAGACTTTCTACTCCTTTGCTCTTTAAGCTAAATATGCTTTGGTCAGAGAACTTCCCTAAGTGATAAGCAGTGATACCCAAAGATATCCAGACTGGCAACAGCTCTCTATCCTGTTTGTCTGACTCACTCCAGATTTTGCCCAGATACACTGCAGTTTTGTGGATGCTCAGTAATCTGAATACAACATGAGCCAGTGAGGCTTTAGCAAAGGTTGTATGAAGGTCTGGCTAGCCAGAAACTCAGAGATATACCAGGAGTACCTGGAGTGGCACAAAATACACTACATGCTTGACAGGATGTGCATTACTGAGAGTTGGATGTAATAGATTTTGCATCTTCCTAGGAGACAGGAAAAGCCTCTAAGTCTGTGAAGTTCAGAGTGTGGAATCAGGAGCTTTGGTTCTCTGCATGCTTTGAGATGATACCTACACGTAAAAGTCTTCAGGGTGGGGCAGGCTTATACTCACATGGGCTGCAATTCAGATGCCAGACTCTTATTTTAAAAAGCCTTTGCTTGAGCTCAGGGTGTAAAGTGGCAACTTCATTCAGCTTAACTAGAGATTCTCTGAGATGACACTGATAGATTCTTTCCCTGTGACCTTGGCTGACTTGAATGGCCCCATATGGTCACTCTGCCTCTTGAAGAAAAGGGAGCCATTAGAGACAAGAAAGAGATCAGCATGTTCCCAGATAGTGAGTTCTCTTGAACAGGGTAGGATCCTTGGGACAAAATTGCTATGTTCTCTTTTAATGGTATTGTTTTTACTTTTATTTAATGATGACCCCCACCCCCTTATTCAAGTTAAAAACTTAAAAGTCAAAAACAAATATCTACAACAAAGCAAGGGGGGAAGATGGCAAAATTTTTATTTATTTGTTATTTGTTGAGTGTGTTTGTATGGTATGTGCACAAGTACATGTGTGTGTGTGTATGTGTGTATGTGTGTGTGTATGTGTGTGTGCATGTGAGTGTATATTTGTGGTGTATGTGGTACACATGTGTTTGATGTGTGTAGTATGTATTTGTGTCTGTGGAGTGTGTGTATATGCGCACGGGCATGTGTGCACATATGTGTGTGCACTTACCCTCGTGCACATGTTTATAGTGTATGCCTGCTTGTGGTATGTGTGCAGCTTGTATATGTAGACCAGAGGTTGATGTTGGAAACCTTCCTAGATCACTCTTGGTCATGTTTCTTGCTGAATCTGAAGGCCTCTGATTCAGTCATTCTACTGACCAGCTTGCCCAAGAGATTTCTTGTTACCTCTTTTGTCTCTATCTCCAGAGCACTGGGATTACAGGGAGGTACTATGCTTGCCTGGCTTTTTATTGTGGCTGCTGTGTATGTGGACTCTGATTATCACACTCATGTGACAAACACTTTATCTACTGACCAGCTCTCTTGTCCAATGATTTTATTTTTTAATCTATTCTGCTAAGTGTATTATACAGACCATGTATCTTGATGACATAAAATAATGTTGTTATTGAAGAAAAAATCCAGTGAAAATTAAGCCAAATATATTAGTGAATGTAAAACAATCAGGAAAGTCTGTAGCATCTGCATACATCTCAATGTCCTGCAAGCCCACAGTCATTTATGTCAGTCAGTGGCTGACCATGAGAGCATTGCAAAGAGTTTACATATGCCTGGAGTTGAAATACAAGAAGGTGATACAGCCCAGGACCCCGGACCAGCGATAGCAGCAGGCCTCCATATTGCAACCAGGACACAGCTGGAAAGGCGCAGGTAGGGACTCCGTCTGGGACTAGAGCAGGGAGCTCTGCTCCTGCCCAGAGGCGGGCACAGGCGCCTAGGCTCTGCAGCACGTCCCTGCGAGCTTAGGACATGCACCAAGGCAGCCGGATCCACCCAGCTCCCCAGGACCCCGGACCAGCGATAGCAGCAGGCCTCCATATTGCAACCAGGACACAGCTGGAAAGGAGCAGGTAGGGACTCCGTCTGGGACTGGAGCAGGGAGCGCTGCTAAGCTCCCGCCCAGAGGCGGGCACAGGTGCCTAGGCTCTGCAGCACGTCCCTGCAAGCTTAGGACGTGCACCGAGGCAGCCGGATCCACCCAGCTCCCCAGGACCCCGGACCAGCGATAGCAGCAGGCCTCCATATTGCAACAAGGACATAGCTAGAAAGGCGCAGGTAGGGACTCTGTCTGGGACTAGGACTAGAACAGGGAGCGCGGCTAAGCTCCCGCCCAGAGGCGGGCACAGGCGCCTAGGCTCTGCAGCACGTCCCTGCGAGCTTAGGACGTGCACCAAGGCAGCCGGATCCACCCAGCACCCCAGGACCCCAGACCAGCGATAGCGGCAGGCCTCCATATTGCAACCAGGACACAGCTGGAAAGGCACAGGTAGATAGATTCCATCAGGGGCTACCACGTGAGGGGATCGGCTAGGCTCTGCCTACTAGGCAGGTCCAGCAGCACCTACCGAGGCTCTGCTGCACTCTCCCACACTTCCCAGAGACCTCAGGCCGTGCACAAAGTCAGCGGGTGGCAGCCAGCTCGTGATCCCGTTGAGCAGCAATCACGCATAACCACCAGTAGAGAAACAACAGGTAAGCCCAGCCTTGCAGGAGATTCAAACACCAGCCAGTGACAACAAGGTCAACTAACACCAGAAATAACCAGATGGCAAAAGGTAAACGAAGGAATGTCACTAACAGAAATCAAGGCAACATGACAGCATCTGAACCCAGTTCGCCAACAACAGGAAGCCCTGAATACCCCAAAACACCAGAAAAACAAGACTTGGATATAAAATCACTGGTCAGGATGCTGGTAGCTGAACACAAGAAGGTGATACAAACCTGATAAAAACACAGACATGTGTATTGTGAAATTTACCTTTGTGCAGGCAAAGACCAAAAGCACTGAGTGTTACACACTTGGAAGGAAAGGTACATATCCCCACTGAGGTCAGAATAGGGGCTGTTTCCACTGCTAAATACTAAGTATTAGTGCATGGATTTGACCTTTAAAACCAGGGTTAATGGAACAATGGAATGGCCTATTCATGTTTGCTCAAGCAATGGTTTTTGGGAGAGGTGCTTACACAAGGTAGGTTATAGAGAAGAGGCAAGCAACTAGTATATGTACAAGTTCAGTATATGTGATCTTGTATACACATACTGAACAAATATATTGGTAAGGAAGGGTAGGTAACCATAAGTAGTGCTCAGAAGCAGAGTGCAGTATACAGTGTATCCTGAAAATTCCTGCTGACCCTGACAATTATGGTTAGAAAGGAGTATTTGCATGGAGGTATCCATCCGCTGTCAGCATGACTTACTTCATTCTGACCATACTTCTGGGTAGGAGGTGAGCATGCCTTCTTCCCTCACAGGTCTTCTGAATCCAGCAGTTAAGTCTGGCCTTGGGCTCTTGTCTCTACTGTTGTTGGGCCCTGATTCACAACATAGTGATGGTATGTTTGCTAACCTTATTCTTGATGCATGAGCTCTCTTGAATAAATAATCCCAAATGGTCTATGAACTATGCCCTTAGTTCTGCCTGGCTCAACCAGGAAGCCATGGAGTCCAGTGGTGTACCTGAGAATAGGTTTTCCCTGAAACTCATGCTCTTTGTCATGTGCCATCTGGGAACTTGTAGACTTGGTGATTTACCTTCCCAGCTTATTTGCACAGCCATATGGAAGCTTGGCATTGAGCAGCCAAGCCTTATGGAGCTCCAGAGTTCTCTTCCATGTTTGCATCACCTCCCCATGTCACAGGCTCCATTCTCCACTTGAGACTTCTGTCACAGTGAGTGCTTCCACTGCTGCTCTCCACCTAGACTCTCTGCCATTCACACATGTGTCTGAATGCACACCACTACTGCCAGTGTCTGTTCATCCCATCATGCACATCTTTTCAGACCATCTTTTCATTACCAGACTCTCTTGAACTTCTCAGGACAGGAGCCAATGTTCATTGCTCTAATTCAAAGGACTTGGAAAATAGATGCCTCTAGAATTAGGGCTTAAATTAGTAGCCTGAAGCCAGCAGTTCAAATGCTCCTGTTTTAAGGCGAGCATCCTCTATTGTATCAGTTTCATTAGCTCCTTTATGTTGGTACTTACAGAGTTAATGTTTGTGCTTTAATGTACTGTGTGTTGTATGGTACTTATACTTTTATTTATAGCATTTGGCCTAATGTGCATTTTTCTTGACTCATTCTATTTTCCAGTTCTTTGACCATCTACAAGTAGTGATGCCTCCCACTTAGGTTGCTAAGGTGAGGGAGGAGAGCAATGCTTTAGGAGCCTTATGTAGGTGTTCAGTCTCCTGGGACCCCACCCATGTGGGCCTGGAAAGATGACCTGGTAAAGTGGTGTCCATGGAGAAGGCGTGGTGATGATGGGACTTCAGCTTTTTTGAATTCCAAGGAAATTTGCCATAAGCAACAGAGGACAAAGTCTGGAATGATAAAACGGCCTTTCTCATAAAGCACTAGATTCCTAGGGACTCTGGATGTGATTCTGAGAACCTGGGCATCTGGGAACAAGATAAACTTTGGAAAAAGGATCAGCCCACCTCTCCTCCCTTCTGCCCTACTCCACCATCGAGACTGATGAAGTGTGTAGAGTTTCCTGCCCCTGTGCTCCTGGTTCTATGGTGTTTGGCCTCACCTTAGGTATGAAGCAGTAGCCAGACAACCTTAGTATGAGTCATCTGCAACTGAGAGTCAGAAGTTCGTTTTCATTTCTCTCTGTCACAGTGGCACCGTGATGGAGAGATGAGTAACACAAAGAGTGTCTCAAGAGATCAAGAAAGCATTTGACAGAGTTCAGCGTACACTCATGTTAAGGACTTCCTTCAGATGAAGACAAGAATTCCCTGCAAATGACAATCTTTAGGTAGAATCTTTCTTAACAGAGAAAGATTGATGCTTACACAACCCTTAATATAAAGACATGCACAAAGATTTCTTTTCTATTTATAGTCAAGAGTTTGATAGAAATTCTATGGAATTCAATAAAGCCAAACACCAAGGAAAAGAAGAAAGCTGTGTTTATTACAGACTGTATGTTAATGCACGGGGAAATCTGAAAGGAGATATTTTAAAAGTCACTAGAACCAATAAATTTACTGACTACTGTCACAGTTTGCAATAATCACTCTATGGTGTGTATTGTATTTGCATAAAGTATTTGCATAAAATCCTAAAGATTATACCCTAAACTCTACTACAACAAGTAGATGAATTTGTCAATTCATAGAATGCAAAATCAATATATAAAGTAAATTACATGTCTACATACTAGCAATGAAATATAAGGAAATAAATTTTATTCACAATAAAAACCCTAAGAATAAATACCAAGAATATGTTTAACAGAAGAAGTTACATACAGTAAGATTGATTGCTGAAAGGCACTAAGTATTTCTAAGAATCTGAGAAGATATAAATTAAGACTCAATGTCACAGTTTGCAAATTTCCACCAACTGATCTTCAGAGTCAAGGTGATTCTTGAGAAAATTGTAGCCAAATTTTCATGTGAGTGTTTTCAACCATAAATATTTGCAATATTTATGTAGAGATGAAAATCACTTGAACATTATAAAATTGTAAAAACTAAGATTAGAGAGTTTTATTATACATATATATTCATAATGATAATTTCTAATGATCAAAATCCTGTCAGTGTTACCTGCTTAAGGGCAGACACACATAGCAAAAAAGTGCAGTAAAAATATGAAAATCAGGTCTCAAGGCAACTAATGTGAAAAGGATGGTCCTTCAAACACAAGATGCTAGACACAAACATATCCAAATTAAAATACACACTTAGAATTGTGTCTCAGATTGTACACAGATTCTCTCTCAGACAGAGACTCAAGGGTTAGAATGGAGAATACGACTGATTCATCTAAAACCAAATGTGCCAATGTACCTTTTTGTCAGTGTTGGATAGGTCAGAGACCTTAGATATGACATAAATAGGCAAAATGAAGTCGATTAATGAAATAAATAGATACAAAAGACTTGTACTCTGTAGCGTACTATTGAAGCGGCAAGTCAAGTCACAGATTAGAAGTAAATATTTATGATTCCTTCATTAGTGATAGTATCTCATTTTGTGTCCCTGGTTGGACTAGGCCTTTGTAAGTTGACTAGTCTGGCCTTGAACTCACAGAGCTCCATATCCTTCATCTCTTTAGCACTGGGATTGAAGGTGTGAGTTTTCACACCCATCTGTCATAAAAGAGGTTTATTTTATTAAGCCATGAGTGACTGACAAAGACTTGATAGGTATTCTCTTCTATCACTGAACTTGGTGTCTGACTTGTAGTGGTCCCTGAAAGACATATTAAAGAAACAGTATCAAGATAGCTTAGATAGTCACATCAAATAAAGAAAGACTCTGGGTGTACCTGGAGCACATGTTAAAGCTGGTTCTTGTTTAGTCAAGTTTATTTTATAATTCTCACAAAGCCCTTTGAGACAGGATTGCCATTGTGCAGAAACGTTGCTTGGTGAAAGTCTGAGATTCAGAAAGATCAGTGACATGCCTTGTGAGAGTGTGTCTATACAGCTGGATGCTGAATAATGGAATGATCGATCACCCTGAGGTCTCCAAACATCAGGGATTCATAGGAGTTGGTTCTCCACTCACCTCGTCCCCTCTCACTATGGAGGGCCAAGATATCCAGAGATGCTTCTGGCCTTTTGCATGGGCTCTGAGGATCAAATTCAAATGGCCAGGTTTGCATGGCATGTCCTTTTACCAGCTTAGCCATTTCGCTAGTCCTCCACCTTATTAGAAGAATGTGGACTATGGGTATTCCTTTGAGACTGGGTTACCTCACTTAGCATGATGTTTTCCAGCTCCATCCATTTCTCTAAGAATTTCATGAATTCATTGTTTCTAATGGCTGAATAGTACTCCATTGTGTATATATACCACATTTTTTTGTATCCATTCCTCTGCTGAGGGACATATGGGTTCTTTATAGCTTCTAGCTATTATAAATAGGGCTGCTATGAACATAGTGGAACATGTATCCTTATTGCATGCTGGGGAATCTTCTGGGTATATGCTCAGGAGTGGTATGGCTGGGTCCTCCGGAAGTATCGTGTCCAGTTTTCTGAGGAACTGCCAGACTGATTTCCAGAGTGGTTGTACCAGCTTGCAGTCCCACCAACAGTGGAGGAGTGTTCCTCTTTCTCCACATCCTCTCCAACACCTGCTGTTTCCTGAGTTTTTACTCTTAGCCATTCTGACTGGAGTGAGGTGAAATCTCAAGGTTGTTTTGATTTGCATTTCCCTAATAACTAATGATGTTGAACATTTTTAAGGTGTTTCTCAGCCATCCAAATTTCTTCAGGTGAAAAGTCTTTGTTTAGCTCTGTACCCCATTAGCCTAGAATCTTGGGACACCAAAGGCACAATCAATCCACATACCAAATGATGTTCGACAAGAAGGAAGGAGTGGACCCTGGTGTTGGAAAGGCTCAAAGCATCAATGTAGGGGAGTACCAAAACAGAGAAGTGGGAAGGGGTGGATGGGGGAAGACGGGGAGGGAAAAGGGCATGTGGGACCTTTAGGGGGCAGGGAACCAGAAAAAGGGAAATGAAATGTAAATATAGAATATATCCAATAAAATAAAAATAAAAGAAGAATGCGGAGCTTGTTTTTTAGACTATACTGTCTCTAGGCTCTCCTAGTCTACCCCAAGTCTGTGGGCTCTGATGCACTCAATGGCACCTGGCTTTTATATAGGTGCCAGGGATCCAACTTATGTATCACATGATACTAGAGGTATTCAAGTATGTCTAGACCCCACACCACAGGCCTCATGTCTCCAGGATACAATGTAATCTAACACAAAATCAATCATAAGCCAACTTAGAGCACAATGACTTGCTTTGTCTGTAAGTTTTGTTGAATTTTCTCTTTGTAACTCAAATTCTTAAGAGTAAACTTTACAAGTGTTAGTGTCATGTCAGAATGTCAAATCCACAGGTTGAATTTACCGGTTATAAGAGCATGGTAAGGGGTTCAAGCGCAGCTGGGAGAGGGGGATGTAGGGGTACTATGAACGACCAACACATATTAATGTATGTGTGAAACGATCCCGTGGAACATAGAATCCTGTACAAGGAAAATGCGCACTGAAAATTTATAAAAATAACAAATAGAAAGCATAGATCAAGAAGAGTGGCAGGAACGGAGTCGAGCCCGTGAAACCTAGTTTTCCAAAGTGCTCTGCATGGAAAGCTTCACCCAGATGCTTGCTGGGTAGCTCTACCCAGCGAGTTGCACAGCCTTCTCAGCCTTCTAGGAGGGTGCTGCGGACTTGCTGGCCTGTGACTGGCTGTGAAAAAAGCACTCACCACGTGATGCAGAAGGTTAAGTTCATCGCTACACCTCCCCCTTTCTTCTTTCCAGACCCTCCTGGGCTTCGTTTAACGTTACAGACAGATGGTGCCGAGGAATTCAGGTGTTCGCTGATGGCATTTGATTTTCCTTGATTTTTTTTTTCCTGAGCACATTAAATCCAGTAGTAAATCACTCCCGTTTCCTAGCCTCGGAGCCTTGTTGGCTCCCCAGTGCCTGCACCAAATATTTGATCCTTCAACCATAATCGCAGTTCCTGCTCCGCCTCCGAGTGCTGCCCTTCATGATGGCACCATCTGTTAAACTGATGTGGGGAGGAAATGAGGACCAGTCTCATGAATGTTGCAACTGATTGGTTATCAAGTGGTATCTAATTAGTTCGTCCCTGATTGTCATATAATTAAAGATATCTATCATATCCCAAGCTCCACACCAGCAAATGGAAGGATTTTTCTTTGTCAAAAGTCAGCAAGGACAGAGATTCATGTCAGCAGGCAGCCCTGCCTGGGAGAAGTCAGCTGGGTTCCCTGGGCTGCAGATTCTGACTGTTGGAGATGGCTCCTCTTCAGAGCTTTGCATAAAACCACTCTTTGCACTTGTCCTGAAGCAAGGTAGAAAGCGGTGAAGACTGCTGTGGGCTGCTTTACTGTCTTCCTGACCCATTTCCCTCTGCACAAAGGTGACCATAGAGGTGGTTCTGAGGGACAAGCTGTTCCCCAACCTTGTGGGAAGACAACAGAGGGTGAAGATTGGGAACAGGAGGCTCCTTTTTTCCTCTATAGACTTCTCAAAGCTGAAAGGACAGTGACTGCTGTGAATCTCACAGGGAAGGCTCACCACCATTTCAGTCTCCATAACCGGGCATCAGCTGACTCATTCAAATAAAATTTAACACATGATATATATTTAACACATTACATATATATATATCATATATATCATATATATCATATATATGTATCATATATGTATATGACAAATATGTGATAACACATATTCTATATGATAATATAATTGTGATGGTTTGAAAGAAAATGGCCCCCCATAGGCCCATAAGAAGTTGGAGCTATTAGGAAGTATGGCCTTGGAGTAGGTGTGGCCTTGTTGGAATTGGTCTAAGAAGCTCAAGACTGTTCCTTTCCTGCTGCTTGCAGATCAAGATGTAGGACTCTCATCTCCTTCAGCACCACATTTGCCCACACACTGCCATGCTTCCAGCTATGAAATTAATGGACTAAACTCCTGAAACTGTGAGCCAGCCCCAATTAAATGTTGTACTTTATGAGAGTTGTCTTGGTCATGGTGTCTCTTCACAGCAATAACTAAGACAACAATGTGATATAACAACACCATGTCCACCATAATAGTTAGTGAGGGTGCTATCACAGCTCTAGTGTACAGAGAAATTGAAGACGAAGGTTTCAGGGTTTGACTGTTGTGACTATTGTGCCTAAGCCTGAGAAGCTTCTGCCTCCAGCAGCTAACAAGCTGTTCACCCACGAGCCCATTTGTTATATAAAGTTAGCATTCCCCAGAGGAACAGAATCCGCAGAATGAATGTGCATATTACAAAACAGATTTATTACAGTGGCCTCCAAGATCCAGGTTGGGTGATATAACAATGGCTATCTGAACACTGGAGAGACTGAGGCTGAGAAATGGAGGTGGCTCATCCCATGAGACTGGATGTCTCAGCAGCAGCTATCTGGAGCTGAAGGCCTGGAGGATTCCTGGAGAGAAACCTTTCTTCAAGTCCATCCTGGAAGGCTGGTGAAGCTGGTTCAGTGGAGGATAGAGACAACAGCAGGCCCAGCTACAGAACAGATGCACGCACTAGCAGGAACTGAAGTCAAGTAGGCAAAGATGTGATGCTTTTCTTTTCGACCTCCTAGTTGGCTACTTCAGAAAGGTGCTGATTACTGCTGGGTAGGGTCTTCCTCCCTCAGTTAATATCTTCTTAAAAAACTCTCCCAGTCTGGCCCGGTTGATTCTATAACCAGTCAAACTGAAAACCAAGATTAAACATCACACACACACACACACACACACACACACACACACACACAGAGAGAGAGAGAGAGAGAGAGAGAGAGAGAGAGAGAGAGAGAGAGAGCTGGATAGATAGGCTAAAGTTAGGTGGTCACTGGACCACCAAACAGGCAGCATAGAGCAGCTGATATGAGGCCCCCAACACAATACAGTAAAGGACTGCCAGGTCTGTGTTCATTAAGAGATGATGCACCTAACCCTCATGAGACTGGAGGCCCAAGAGAGTTTAGAGATCTGGTGGGGAGGGGGGTATCCACAAGGAGACAGGGGGTGGGGCGGAGGTATGGGATATGGAACAGTCGGGAGGTGCACAGGGGTGGGAATAAAATATGGAGTGTAAATAAATAAATAAATTAAAAAAAATAAAATTTTCTCCAACTTGAAAAGTATGTTAAGACCTCTATTTTCAGGTTCCCTGTGAATTAAAACTCAGAATTTTATCTTTTATCCAAAGACTTTCTACAAACAAGACATAGCTATATCAAATAAACTTGCCTTCTTTTCTACATATGAATATCAAGGAGGAAATTACCTGAGACATGGTGGACACGTGTGTGAAATGTATATGGAACAATGCATCCATTTACACACGTACTGACTGCTCAGTACTGTCCATCCATCTCAAACAAAAAGTGCTCAGCAACTGTGAGTCTGTTCCACTTTCCACATTTCCAGGCAAGGTAGGGTGGTTTGGACCATTCATAGATCAACTTTCCTTCTGGTAGAAAGGGCAGGCTGGTGTGAGGGTCATTGTCAGGATTCCAATGCTAAGTCATGGTAACACAACACAGATGGGCTTTTCTGAGCTAGGGGGCAGTATAGCCCTAGGGCTCAGTTCTTGAAAATGTGAAAACTTTTGGAAATTTATTTGGAGTTCCACTCCACAGAGTCAGAGACACTGGAAAGGATTGGATTCTTACACAGGACAGTGCTCTAGTGAGAGAAAAATCTCTCCACCAGAAAAGGCTTCTACTTCAAAACTAAGCCCATTATCATGGTAAATGGTAAAAGAAGAATTGTATACCTCTAGGACAAGTTTCTGGCCACTCTTTGATGCTGCTTGGGATCCTACCCGGAAGCAGAGAGTAGCTTGCCTCCTCTCTACCAAGGGAAAAGACAGCTACCACCTATGTGGTTGAAGCAGGCATACAACCACACAGAGATGGGTCTACACTGACCCAGGTTAGGAGGCTGGGTGCTTACCCATTTTTGAAGAAGAGGTTCACAGGGAGAGCTATCCCCATTATGATTGCACTTGTCTATGACTAGAGTTGTTTTTGATGATGGGAACAGAGTCTTTACACCCCAAGGGCTCTGCACTCCTGGGCAACTGTCTTCTCCTGTGGTA
Source organism: Apodemus agrarius (assembly GCA_964023405.1). NCBI lineage: Eukaryota > Metazoa > Chordata > Mammalia > Rodentia > Muridae > Apodemus > Apodemus agrarius. The sequence continues at coordinate 97,706,230 of OZ030011.1, read as the reverse complement.
CCCTTGACTTTGTAAGAACTTTGGATAGGAACAGTATAAGGGCAATAGTATGCTGGAGCCAGATGCCTTCTCATTAACTCTGACAGCCATATCTTCTGTAGGCTGTGGTGGCACTCCTTTATATTCATGTGTTGTTCTTCTTACTTTTCTGAGAATGCCCATGCTTCATGCTGTTGCCTATAGTAAAGTGACGGCTATGCTCCCAACCTGGATCTTCCTTTTTTTTTTTTTGGTTTTTCGAGACAGGGTTTCTCTGTGTAGCCCTGGCTGTCCTGGAACTCACTCTGTAGACCAGGCTAGCCTCGAACTCAGAAATCCGCCTGCCTCTGCCTACCAAGTGCTGGGATTAAAGGCGTACGCCACCACGCCCGGCTCTGGATCCTCCTTTATGACTTATCCTATGCAGCCTCTGTGGCTTCTGCTTCAAAGATGTTGGGTTCAGTGCTGTGGTTACTGTTTCTTCACATGCAGGAGGATGCTACAGAGATGAGGAAAGAATCAAATGCCCACACAGGTGCCAGAATGATGCATGGAACTTTGGCCCTAGACACAGAAGTTCCTATACTTATGGAAAGCCTAAAACATACAGAGACACTGGCCCAGGACCTGAAAGTGGAGCTGAATTTGTCAAAGGCAAGGAGATAGAGGTGACTTCCACTTCAACCCATGCTATGGAAGATGATGTTTTGAAGTGGTACAGCCTCTCTCCAGATGGTGCAGCCAAGGATGACATCCAGGGGACCAGAGGCTATTGTTTAGTTGTAGATTTATTGGTTTATCCCCAATATTTTGGTTTAGTTTTTATGAATTATGTTTTATGGTTGAGACAAAATTGTTACATTGGCTTGGGTTTGGATATATGGAGTATGTAGCTCTCATTTCTTAATGTCATTGAAATCAAGAAACGTAGTGTCTCCAGCTTTATTTGGTCTTGATTTTCTTCTTTCTTATGGTCTTTTGTGGTTCCTTGTATATTTCAGAATTGCTGTTTGTATTTCTGTGAAAAATACTCTGAGATTTTGAAAAGACTGATTTATTTTTGTTTTATGTGTGTGTTTTGCCCAGACGTCTGTCTGTGCACCTGTGGATTAAGAGGCTGTGGAATCCAGAAACTTGCATTGGATCTATTGGAACTGAAATTATAGAGGGTTATGAGCCTTTATGTGGGTGCTCAGAATAAAAAATCTGGGTCCTCTGGAAAAAGAGGCAGTACTTTAAACTTCTGAGCCAGTGGTCCAGCCTCCACTGTTGAATTTTAATAGAGACTGTGTTAAAGCTGCCTTGTTTGAGATAGTATGAATGAATGAATGATTAACAATATTCATTCTTCCCAAATCAGGAATCAGAAACTTTCCTGTGCTTTGCATCATTCCAAACTTACTTCCCATTTGACAAACTATAGCAGAAAGATTTTCTTTGGGGCTTTGGTTACATTTATTCTAGCTGTGTTTTTTGTATGCTACTGGAAACAGGGATGCTTTAATGATTTTCTTTGTACCTTATTTACTTGTAGTGTGTCTACTGTTGAGTTTTCTTTTTTCCTCCACCCTCTCTCCCTATCTCTTTCACTCTCTCCCTCTCTCCCTTCCTTCCTTCCTTCCTTCCTTCCTTCCTTCCTTCCTTCCTTTTCTTCTTTCTCTCTCCCTTTCTCTCTCTATATGGATGGGGATTTGGGAAAGGAACTTGTTGTATAGACCAGGCTATCCTCAAACTCAAAGTGAGCCACCTGCAACTGCCTCTGAGGTGCTTTGTCTGGTGTTTCAACAAAGCCATAGTAACCTGAACTAAGCCAATTACATTGCCCTCTATACCTATTTGAGGTCTCCCCTCCATTTTGCCAGGAGTAGATGCTGAACTCTTCATGTGATTTCTTCTGATTTCTTGAAATGATCATGTGGTTTCTACATTTTATTCTGTTAGTGTGTTAGGTCACACTGTCAGTGTGTTAGGACTCTGTACTAGTTTTAGTTTTTTGTTTGTGCTCCCAGTTATAAAAACACACAGATTTCCTTATGAGGATATGCATTCCTTTGGATACGCAAAACCAATCTTATTGCCCATGAATGAAGCAAATTTTATCACCTTTGTGTGTCTGAATTTGGTTGGCTAATATTTTGTCAAGCATCTTTGTATCTATGTCTATAGAAACATTGGCTGCAGGTTTTATTAATCTATGGTATCTCTGGCTTTCCTATCAGGGTTTAAACGTTTTTGTTGTAAGTTTTTCACCCCCTTGGAAGAATTTCAGAAAGATTGATGTTAGCCTGTCTGTGAATGTTTGATAAAAGTCAGTTTGGAATCCATCTGATCCTGGCCTTTCTTTGCTGTACAATTTTGTGTTACTTCCATTTCCTTATTTGTCATTTGCCCTTCTCTGACTCTAGCCCTTCTTGATTCAGTTTTGGTAAACTGTGGATTTCTAGGGGTTTGTCCATTTGTTCCTTAACATCTACCTGCTTCTCCATAATTATTCATATTTCTTATGTTATTTTTTATTAGTGAGGCATCTGTCAGATGCCCTCTCACTTTTGTGACTTCATTTATCCAAGACTCATCTCCATATTTCTCAGTTAATTTATTTGGTTAGCTTTTTTAACCTCTGACTTTTTTCAGTTCTCAGGGACATTATGTGGTTGATGTAGAAGGCCTGACTTTCCATGGGGGCTACTTCCAAATATCTCTATCTGACCCTGACTCCCACCCCATCAATGTGCCACCAAGAATGAGGACACAGAAACACAATGACAGCACAAGAGGAGCAGAATATTTGTTCGATTGATTTAATAGTAACACAGAAAGTTACCCACACTCCTAAGCAGCTACTTAATTCACCCATGAGCAATATGTCAGGTTCTGTATTTCCAAAAGAATCTCTTTTCCACCTTCCTTCCTTTCTTTACTCCCCTCCATCCCTCCTTTTCCTCTCTCCTTCCTACCTTCTTTTCTGTCTTCCTTTGTATCTTCCTACTTTCCTCCTCCTTTCCCTCCCTCTGTCTACCCCTTCCCCATCTTGACTTTACAGTGCTTACAGTTGTATTCTCTAAAGCACAGATTAGTAAATAAATTCTTCATGCCCACATGTAATTACTGAAGTTAAAATTAGACACAAGTAGGGCTTAGTTGTTGTCCTTTAATACAAAACCCACTTCCACATGGTGCTGAAGCCTCTGGGCCCCACTTCACCACCAGGGATCCTTTTTGTCCTTGAACTGGGTGGCCAGGAATCACATTCTCCTTGTGTTGTCTTGAGGGCTCCCCTAATCACCAGGTAGCCTGGGGTGGTGGAGTGCCAGCACTTTGACATTATTTTTTGGCATGACATTAATGACAGAAAAATTTCTGTAGACTGTGCAAGTTTCAAAACAAGAATCACACAGTGTTGTGCTTCTAGCCGCCAACTGGATTTCTTTTTGTGTCAATTTAGCTTCTGTGATTGGAATTATGGGAGAATTATTGACTCTGTACTAGTTTTAGATTTTTTTGTCTGTGCTCCCAGTTATAAAAATACACAGATTTCCTTATGGGGATATTTGTCCTACAGTAGGATTTGAATACACAACTTTGTCTAGAACTCGTACTGTGTGCAATCTTGACTCCTGAACTTAAAGCCTATCTTGATCAGAGGTGACCTAGAGAAAATTCAGACTGAAGTAATGGGTGATGGGTTCGCTCACTAGTGTGGCAAGAACTGTTAAATATATTATGACTAACAAACAACAAAATTTAAATGTTAGTTTGTTCTGATCTTTGATTAGAAACCAGAGGACTATGTTAGTAACACCAGCTAATCATGTGTTCTCTTTGAGATAATTCTAGATAAATATAATATTTGAAACTATCTTGGACTTGGTCACTGAATAATTATGCTGAGACAGAGATCTGAGATAGAGAACCAACCAGTACTAATATTTTGGACTCAAAGAATTCGTGATAGAAAATCAAATAAGCCTGCATTGGACAGAGGTAGCATAGCAGTTAAGTGGGTAAGATATTCCAGGGCATGGGGCAGGATGCTCACAATGTCACCAGTGTCTAAGCCAACATTTATTAATACAGGCTCCTGGTTTTCCTCACCTGATGGTTTAGGTGAGCATGCTGAAGCCAATGTCAGTATAATGAGTGGACTCTGAAGCCTCTACCAGGAAGATACATTCCTTTTCCCTGATGGTTTCCCATTTGTAATTTTTACCTACTTGACTGCATCTTAAAAGTAATAACAATTTTATTATCTCATGTTTTATTCATAAAATCCTATATAACTGTCAATCAGGGCTTCTGATCAACACAAAATCCCCAGTGCTGTCAACATAAGCTTGTACAGTAATAAGGCAAGAAGAGAGGCTTTCTCATGAATTGATAGGCTTAGGTTTGATGCCAGTCATTTGTTTTATTTAGTTGGCAAGTCATTTAATCTCTGTGTCCCTGTTTCTGTTTCTTCAAGTCCTCCCACCCTTTCTAAGATGTGGTTGTTCTTATATTGACGTTGTGTGATTGATACACAGGCTGCAGAGGTTCTCAGATCAAGGACCCTGTGGTAAGGATGTTCTTTGAAACAGAATAGGAAAGTCTAATCCATCTGTGGGCTCTAATTGATATACATGTGACATACTAGGACAAAGAATATAGAATGATGGGCAGGGTTCTTTGTATGTGTGTGTAGATGCTTAGGAATGGAAAGCTACTGTTTTGTAGTCCTGATATGCACATACCTTCCTCTGGATCCTTTTGTGTGGTGACCACACATGATTGCATGTGTCAGAATATCAGCAACCCCGTTTTTCAAACAAGAAAAGGAGGTTTATCAAGGCTAATTGACTCTCCAAACCCAGTAGCCATAGTAGTCTGTGGTAGGAGAATCCAAGGCTTCTCTCTGATGCAGTCTCTGGTCTTCTGTCTTTAAATAATGACAAAGGAGTTGGAAACCTTGCTACCTCCTTATAATTTTGCAGAAAAACCTTTATGGTGAACTCTCAGGTCTATGATATCTGCACCCTTTTATATAGTGAAGTCACTATTATCCATAGCAATTGCTGTCCAATTGGTCCCAAGAGGAAAAGGGCCTTGAAATCAAGACCTTCAGTCTAGTACACCACTGCTAAAAGGAAAGCAAGAACCAAATATACTATGTAGAAAGACTTCTGCATGTTTATGTTGTAGAAATGTGCACAGATTCATTGTGTGTTTTTACAGAGAGGTTTTTTGATATTTAAGTAAGAAACTCTTTGAGAATTCCCTAAATGATTCTGATGCATCAAGTCAGTGATAAAGAGTAGGGACCCTTCTGTTAGCAAGCCTTGGGTGAGCTGTTCTTCATCACCACATCATCCTAAAATTGTTTGGTCAACTCAGTATTTCCTGGAGAGATGGAAGCATCAGAGATAACTCAGGAGAGAGTTGTGTCCTATGCAGTGGTATCAGAGCTCCTCTGGGAGTGGCAACCTCAGCATCCAGGACTCTGTTCTACATTCTTTACTAAAAGTACATTCTATATTTTTACTGAAATCTTGATATTTTTACAGAACAGTCTCACATTTGCTTTAATGCAAAATTTCTTCAGTGATCATAGATTAAAATGGCAACCATGTTTCCTGCTTTCCCAGTGGGAGTCTCCAAGGTAAGGTGCCTCCCTAGTCCTGATTATATATATGTCCACAACTTCTACCCACTCCCAAGCTTAGCCCAGTGATAGTATGCTATCCTAGCTCTTTGGATAGATAACTAAGAAGTTGTATTATTTTACTTTGGTAGTGGGCAAAATAGAAAACTTTCTCTTTAAAGAGCAGTAGAACAGTCCAACAGTCAGGAGTCAGGAGTTCTTGCTTGCTAGTTTGTACCTTACTGCTTCTAACTGCTGTTTCCTGGGACGGAAGGCAAGTCTACTAAAACCTATATTCAGAGCTGGGCACTGGTTCAATTCCTATCGGTTCTCCATCTCAGGATGTAAGACTCTGGAGAGCCATCCACAGCTCACTTTGTTTGTAAGGAAGCCACATGGCTTCTCACAGACCACGGAAGCTTGTCACACAAGCACCATAGTCTTTTAAGACAAGTAAACAAGGCATAGTTCTCTCCAGATCAATGGTTCTCAACCTTCCTAATGCTGTGACACTTTATCAAAATTCCTCATGCTGTGGTGACCCCCAACCATAAAATTATCATTGATACTTACTAACTGTAATTTTGCTACTGTTATGAATATAAATGTAAATATATGGCATGCAAGATATATGATATATGATCCCTGTAAAGAGGTCATCTGACACTCAAAGAGGTCATAACCTACAGGTTGAGAACCACTGCTCACAACAACAACAACAACAACAACAAACTTCAGGAAAAGATGCTGGACCAGCTTTAAGCTTCTGTTTGCTACAAGGCCCACACAATGTCAGAAAACTACAAGTGTCTGCCCCAGGTAACCAATTTTGGGTCAGTTGGTCACTTTGTGGCTTTGCAGAGAATGTTGATGCCTATGGACCTGAAGTTAAATGGCATCACTATGATTTGTGGGCTTGGGCTTCTCCTGCTACTGGCTGTGCTGTTAAGTACCGAAGCCCTTAGTGTTTAAAGCCATTGAATTTCATGGGTTTACCTTAGATATTCAACAGGGGGCTCAATGGCCTTTTATTTGCTCTGAGTTGTTGTTGTTGTTGTGTTATTATAAGCTTTTTGGTTTCTTTTGGAATGTGAGGTCTGACTGTGATCAGCTTTTACAAACATTATTGCTTTCAGCAACATTCTCTCTCTCTCTCTCTCTCTCTCTCTCTCTCTCTCTCTCTCTGTGTGTGTGTGTGTGTGTGTGTGTGTATGTGTGTGCTTATGCAGTGTGTGTAGAAGAACAGATACTGAATAAAGTCTAGCTTGATAGCTTGAAAGCTTGAAGCCTCCTGGCTCTGCCACTAATTATTTCTTTGGTTTTTGGCAAACTCATAATTCCTTTCAACAGATGCATAGGCTAGTTGAGTGTTGATTAATGCCTGTACAGCACTTAACCCAAGGACCTAATAAGTTATCTCTTTCAATACTCTGTCCTATAAGGTAAGAAAAGTCATTAGCAGATTTTGAGTGCCTGAGAGTTGTGCTCAGGGGTGTGTGTCTTGTCACTGTGCATGACATTGTTCTTCCTCCCAACCTCCAATGTCAAATGTAATCTAGGCTGGCTTCAGAGTCTCTGCATAGGCAAAAAAGTTCTATAAGTTCTTATCCTCTTTGTGTGGTGTTAGAGATAGGATTCAGGGATTCATGGATACTACCAAGCACTCCACCAACTGCACACCCTTCCCTGCACCACACCTACACACAGTTCCTACTGACTTTTGCTCAGTTATATTGGATATTTTGTTGCACTTCCTCGCAGCGGTGTATCACATCCCTGCAGTCTTTGCTGCTGACCCACAGGGCACACAACTGGCCATTTACAAAAGGACTGATGTGAATATGTTAGCCTTCTCGACATCGGTCACATTTAAGTCTTAGATCTGGCTGTTCTGGAAGTCTGTACATTCTTAGCCCTTAATTCTATTAAAGAATTAATTTTCATTGCTTAATTGGTTTGAGTTAGATACTCAAAACAATTTGAGCTGTCACCACGGGAAACGTGCTCTATTTCAGGGAGTGCTCCATGGTCTGTGTCCACCCAAGAAGATGGGAAAGTGTAGGAAGGTCTTTCATCTCCAATTTGTATAGCCCAGGCCCCTGTTCTCCCTTCTTGTGCCTATAGCTAAATGTGCATGTATGTATGTATGTATGTATGCATGTATGTATGTATATATGTATGTATGTATGTATGTATGTATGTAATCCATGTCTTCTGTGATTGCCCTTAGATATTGGAGTACCTTGCTGTGCTTTTTCAAAGCCTGATATTTGCTGCCTAGATATTGTCAGGCTTTTAGAAAGCAACAATGACATGAGTTTATGTGTTTAATGTAGCGTCTACAAGTGTGCATTCAATACTCTGAGCTGTCTAATACGAAAAAGCAGTTTCTTTTTATTTCTGTAGACATTTCAACATCTCTGTTCTACTGCCTGGCAAAGATACTTCTTCCTGAGACATGACCACAGTGAGGGAAGTCCTGGAGTGAGAATACCTCTTCCTTCTAGGGCAGCCTAACTGCAACAAAATATGATGCAATTTTTTTAGGGTTGGTGTTCCCACTCTAATAAACTAGTCAAAAAAATTTCTCATACACAAGATCAGAGGCTAGAGGATCCCTCATGAGGGAGTCTAAAGGCTTATTTTTTAGGCAATTATAGTTCCTGTCAAGCTGTCAATTAATGATGTTTAGCTTAGCAGAAAGTTTCCTGTAAGATTGTTGCTAAAGATGGTTTGTGGACTAACAGTAACACATAATTTTACTCCCTCATAACACATACACATTCATTACCTCTACTGGGGTATACCACACATTTATTGACAGGAATCTCATTTGGTCTGAAGAATTTACGCCTAATATGTCTTTCGTTTTGTGTGTATATTGTGTATGTGTGTCATTTGTATATGTGTGTATGTAGGTGCACAAGTATACAATGTGTGCATATTTGTGCATGAAGGTCAAAGGAAGATTCTAGGTGTCTGATTTTTTCATTCTCCAGTGTATTCCTTGAGGCAAGATCTCTAACTGAACTGAACTGCTAAGATGACAGCCTGCAAGCTCCACCAATCTTCCTGTCGACACTTAGTCTAGTGCTTGGGCATCAGCTTTAACATGGGGTGCTGGGATGTGAACTCAGGTATTTATGCTTATACAAAGAACACTCATATCCAAGGAGCTATCTCTCCCACACCAGCTGGTGTGAGTTTGTCTGAATTCTTATTCAGACAAAACTACTCACAAACATCACAAGAACAAGACAAATAGTGGCTCTTAGAATAAGGACTCACCATGTGGTGGGCAGCACGCCAAGCATGTTACAAGCATCGTTTAACTTAATAATTTTTATGTCCCCATGGAAAACTCAGCCTCCTTGATGTACAAAAGAGATTAGAAAAGATTCCAGAGCTAAATCTCAAAAATGGATCTGAGCTGATGAGTGGAGGAGCCAGTGTTCTGATCCAGGGTTTTCACTCACCCATGTTGTGCCTGCTTAGCTCATCTTTATTTCACTGGGAATTGAATTTTACAATCATAGTTTGTAATGGTTTGATTTTGAGTGACCTTAAAAGTCTCCCCCTATTTTGGATCCCACTTCATATACTCTTTATAACTGATTTTAAAGCTATCAACAGTCACTTAAAATACTCTATTAAATTTCTGTCTAACAACTAATCTCAAGCCATGTCTATCTACTGCTCCATCCTATCTGTCCATAATAAAGGTCATAAATAATTTCATTATTTTCTTTTTTCTGCTTATGGATGATTTAAAACTAGCAGAAAATGACCTTGAATGTTTATTCTCCTATCTCTAACTCTTGGGTGCTACAGTTACAGACATTTGCCACCATGCCTTGTTTTATGTGGCTAGGGCAGGGCTTCACACATGCTTGGTGACCAGGCTAACAAGTGAACTACATGGATTACACATTGACAGTCTTAATTCAACTTTGCCAGTGGAGAGCTTGACATCTGTTGCCTTGGTTCTCAAGAGAAAGCACTTTAAAGATTTCCCTTTTAAAATAAAATAGAGTTTAGGGCATTTTCTAAGAGGATGGCCTGAAAACGAGGCACATTTAATGATTACTGTGTTTGGAAGAACAGAAGTCAAATTTGAAGTGCAGGTTCAGCCTTCACTGGCTCTCATGTAACTTTAGAAGAACTTACTTGCTGCATCTCCTAACATCAACAACACCCTTCATTTCTTTCCTCTGATGGTATGGGCCTTCTGGGTCTTCCCATGGCCATCTGTGCATCTTTCTGAACACTTTTTTTCCTACTCCTTATAGGACATGTGTAATGTGTTTGGAGCCCATCCAAACAGCACAGGATAAATGCATCTAGATCCTAAACTAATCCTAATTTTGTACCATATGGGGTAATAGTTATAAGTTTTAGTGATTAAGCTGTGGATATAATTTTTTTGGAGAGTATCCCTAATCATGTCTTCTGCTCTTTTTAATAATTCCAGTTTTTAAAAATAATATCCACAGCCTCAAGTATCTGAGCTTGTAACTATGTCAATCTCACATACACACACACACACACACACACACACACACACAGACACACACACACACACACACACACACACACACACACTCACACATATTCACACAAAGAGTTGTAAATGGGTTTATTGCAAAGAGAAAGATCTTTGGCCATCCTAGGGTTGCCTGTCCTTGCTTTTTAGCAGGATCATGTTTCTACTTGTATTTTTTGACTTTTAGCTTTCCATTGCTATGACAAAAATACCAGCGATAACACATTTATAGAAATTTTACTATCATTCATAGTCCTGAGACAGAATATCATTGTAGAAGTGAGTAGTGGGGTGGGAGTGGAGGCAAAACCATTTTCCCACTGCCAGGAATACACATCACTTTCCCAGACACATCTCTAAGTACCCTAAGGACCATCTGCTAGTTCTTCCAGTGGTGTCACCCTAGTGGCCAAGCCTTTTGTAGGACCCACAGGATTGCAACAACTGCAGCCTCCCCCTATACTGATTGAGAGTTTTATTCTCCCACCCCATTTCCTTAAGCTAATCTATTTGTGAAACCAATAGTTACCGTAGTGTTTTATGTGGAACACCACTGAAGGCCTTTACTGTTTCTTACACTGAAATTGTCCTTCCCTGGAAGTACATAATGCTTTCATTTATTGAGTTGTATCTTTTGCTTAGATATTCTTTGACAGTCATTATTTAATTTACCTACCAATTCAGTCCCAGAAAAACAATTTCCCTCATCTTTTGTGCAAATATACCAAAGGATCCATTTGTCTCATTAGGAGCCATCAGCTTTCCATGGCATGGAACTGCTGGGCCCACTTCCCTTATTTTCACTCCAGGTCCCCAACATGCCCTCTAGGCTCTATCTTTGTTTCCCATTTCTTGTATCTTTGTTGGTTTATTGTTTCTTTTTGATGGAATATATTAGCATAATATATAAGTTCTTGAGCAAATGTGGATCTGAAACAATCTCCATTTGTCTCAACTTCTTTTCACGTTGCTGTGATAAAATACCTAGACAAGTGTCGCTTAAGGGGAAGGGGGCTTTATTCTGTCTCACAGTTCAAGGGTAGAGTCCATCATGTTGGGAAAATCAATGTGAGGAGCTTGTATCAGCAGCTAACATCGCATACACAGTCAGGGAGAACTGGAAGATGAATGTTTCTTTCTTCATTTTGCATACTCCAGAATCTTCATCTCTTTCACCATCTTCACTAGAATGGTGCCTCTTTTGTAATGATGGATCTTTCTACATCAACTAACATTATCGAGATGATCCTTACAGGTTAATGTTAATCTACATGCTCTCCCAAAGTCTGTCCAAATACTTGTCTTTTGGGTGATTGATTCTAGAGTCTGTCAAATTGACTATTAACACCAACTGTAAGATCATTTTAAATTTAATGTTAAATATTCTGTAAGGACATGAAATCATGAATCTCTACTCATATCTTCTCATGGTTTTTGAAGTAAGGACTGACTCCTAGGGTTGGCATTAAAATAGTCCCTAGGTCATTGGGTTCTAAATACTCTTTGTATATACCAGCTTTAAATTCAGAAGATTTTGTGGCCTTTACATTTTCCTTCTGGTGTTCTTAAGCAATTTAATTAGTGTCCCTCCTTGGTGTTTGGTTCTTTGCCTTCCTCAGAGAGGTGAAGTCTAAATTGTTATACTCTTTAGATATCTTTATTGTTTCATTTATTTCTTCTCCAGCTTGATCTTCCTTTGAACTCTCTGTCAGTCTAATGTGATTAATTTTTTCTACTATTGCCCATATAATATGCCTTTAAAAAGATGTTAATTATCTTATTTCATCTTTCCATTGGAATTTCTATGTCCTGACTCTGTCCTTAAAGTATCTTACTTAGGGTTTCATTGCTGTGAAGAAATACCAAGACCAAAGCAACTCTTATAAAAGACAACCTTTAATAGAGTCTGTCTCACAGTTTCAGAGGTCCAGTCCATTATCATCAAAGCAGGAGCATGGCAATGACCGGATAGGTATGGAGCAAAAAGGAGCTCATAGTCTTCCAACTTGAAACAAAGGCAGGCAGAAGAAAACTGTCTTCCAAGATGCTAGGTGGAGGGTCTCAAAGCCCACACCCACCATGACACACTTCCTTCAAGAAGGACATATAGTGCCACTCCCTTCCTGGGTCAAGCATATTCAAACCACCACAATGTCTGAGAGAAATGGCCCATTACATTGGGAAGAAAATACTTCCATGCATTCTTCACAGAGGCAGTATGGAGGTTGTAGATGACAGAACTCTGAGCTCTCTGCCCTATCCTCAAGCATGAGGATTTCATGAGGCTAATTTACCTCTAACACTCCCTGTACAATTTCAAGGGAGGGTATTTCTCCTTCTTTCCAGCTCCCTGGATATGCCCTCTGTACATCTTCTATCTGTGGTATGGATCCCCAGAACCTCATGATGAACTTCCCCTGTCTTGGGCTTCTCTTTGTGTGTATACATCTGGGTAGACTAGCCTGCACCTTGAGAATAAGCACCATTACCTATTGGCCTGTACATTCATGTCATTGAGGTATGAGGGATATCTTGCAGCACCAGTTGGTACATATGCTTTAATGTGTCCATTTCTTTATGACAGGCGACATCCTGAAGCTCATTTCAAATGACGTCTGAACCCAACTTCTATATTTTCTTATTGTTGTTGTGAGGAGTACCATGACCCAAAGAAACATGAATAGAAAAGGGTTTATTTGGCTTAGACTGCTATGTCAAAATTCAACACTGAGGGCAGTCAGGGTAGGAACTCAAAGAGGAGTCTGTGAAAGAAATCATGGAGAAATGGTGTTTGTTGGCACACTCACATGCTCTTGCTCAACTGACTTCCTGATAGAGCTCAGGACTACCTGCCTGTGGATGGTGCCACCCAGTGTGGAGGGCCCTCTTTGATCAATCATCAAATGAGACAATCTCCCATAGATATAGTCATATGCCATAAGATCAAGGCAATTTTCCAAGTGAGATTCCCTCTTCCTGGTTGACTCTAGGTTATGTTTACTTGGCAATAAAATTAACAAATACACCTACTTCCTCTTGTAATAATGGCTCCCATGACTTACTTTCTTTTATGAGCATCTGTCTATGATCATAGCTCACTGTAAACTTGTGTCATGGCATCATTTTTTTCTGGCCTCTACCTCATCACTGGGATGTGATAAAACCTAATCAACATAAGCAACATGAAAAATGACAGTTTACCTATCATTTTATTTAACTTTTCTAGGGTAATTCTCTGGTGTTGTTTACTAGTTTGCTAGTTTATATTCATTCCATGTTTGGTATTTATTTATTTTTTATATTACTGCTTTTTTTTTAATTTTCTATATTCTATGTTTACATTCCAAAGGTTTTCCCCTTTCCCAATTACCCCCCCACCATATGTCCCATAATTCCTCTCCCCCTTGCTATTCCCCATTCATTCCCCCCCCCCACACACACGATTTCTCTGTTCTGGGTCTACAATCTTTACAGGCCCAGGGTCCTCTCCATTCTTCTTCTTGGAAGTGATTTGACTTGCTAATTGTGTCTTGAGTATTTAGGGCTTCTGGGCTCATTAATATCCACTTATGAGTGATTGCATTTCATGTGTATTCTTTTGTGATTGGGTTAGCTCACTTAGGATGATATTTTCCAGATCTAACCATTTACCTGCAAATTGCATGAGTTCATTATTTTTAATTGCTGAGTAGTACTCCATTGTATAAATATACCACATTGTCTGTATCCATTCCTCTTTTGAGGGATATCTGGGCTCCTTCCAATTTCTGGCTATTATAAACAAGGCTGCTATAAACATAGTGGAGCATGTGTCTTTATTGTATGCAGGGGAATCCTCTGGGTATATGCCCAGGAGTGGTATGCCAGGGTCCTCTGGAAGTGACATGCCCAATTTTCTGAGGAACCGCCACACTGATCTCCAGAGCGGTTTTACCATTTTGCAATCCCACCAACAGTGGAGGAGTGTTCCTCTTTCTCCACATCCTTGCCAGCACCTGTTTTCTCTTGAGTTTTTAATCTTAGCCATGCTGACTGGTGTGAGGTGGAATCTCAGGGTTGTTTTGATTTGCATTTCCCTGATGACTAATGATGTTGAACATCTCTTAAGGTGTTTCTCGGCCATCCGAATTTCTTCTGGTGAAAATTCTTTGTTTAGCTCTGTACCCCATTTTTTGATAGCGTTATTTGGTTCTTTGGGGTCTAACTTCTTGAGTTCTTTGTATATATTGGATATTAGCCCTCTGCCAGATGTGGGGTTGGTGAAGATGATTTCCCACTTTGTTGGTTGCCGTTTTGTCCTTCTGACAGTGTCCTTTGCCTTACAGAAACTTTGTAATTTTATGAGGTCCCATTTGTCAATTCTTGATCTTAGAGCATAAGCTATTGGTGTTCTGTTCAGGAACTTTCCCCCTGTGCCCATGTCCTCCAGGGTCTTCCCAAGTTTCTTTTCCAATAGTTTCAGTGTGTCTGGTTTTATGTGGAGGTCCTTGATCCACTTGGAGTTGATCTTAGTACAAGGAGATAAGAGTGGGTCAATTCGCATTCTTCTGCATGTTGACCCCTAGTTGAACCAGCACCATTTGTTGAAAAGGCTATCTTTTTTCCACTGGATGGTTGTGGCTCCTTTATCAAAGATCAAGTGTCCATAAATCTGTGGGTTCATTTCTGGGTCTTCAATCCTATTCCATTGATCTACCTGCCTGTTGCTGTACCAATACCATGCAGTTTTTAACACAATTGCTCTGTAGTACTGCTTGAGGTCAGGGATATTGATTCCCCCAGAAGTCCTTTTATTGTTGAGAATAGTTTTAGCTATCCTGGGTTGTTTGTTGCTCCAGATGAATTTGAGAATTGCTCTTTCTAGATCTATGAAGAATTGATTTGGGATTTTGATGGGGATTGCATTGAATCTGTAGATTGCTTTTGGCAAGATGGCCATTTTTACTATATTGATCCTGCCAATCCAGGAGCAAGAAATATTTTTCCATCTTCTGAGTTCTTCTTCGATTTCTTTCTTCTAAGATTTATTGCTGTTGGGGCACTGGGTTGGGATGCCGCCATACTGCTTTAATTTCTGTTAATAACGATCTTACGTTTGCCTTTTGCCATCTGGTTAACTCTGGTGTTTGTTGGTCCTGTAGTTACTAGCTGGTGCTTGACCCTTCTGTGGGCTCGAAAGACTATTTTCCAGCATCTGGGACACCTGAACTACTGCCCTGTAGGGCTCCTGCTCACAGATTGCTGACAGGTGGCCTGTATCTCCCGAGGTCTTAAACTCAGAATATCCCAGGTACTTGGTTCTGCCTGTTGGGCAGCTGCTCTGCACTGTTCCTGCTCAGGGTTTGCTGTCTGGTATCCTGTTTCCCCAGGGGCCTTAAGGTTGGGATATCTCAGTTATCTGGTTCTGCTGGCTGGGTCTGAGCACCTGGCAAGCTGGTTGGGTCTGGCTTCCCTGCCACCAGCTGGATGGGATGCTGCAGGCAAGATGGCGCTGCCTGCAGGTGGTTCAGGGTCTGGCCTGCGAGTGCAGAGCGCAGACACGGCCGCTGTACCCCAAACCGCTACTCTGTGCACAGCTTCCGCTCTAGACCTGAGTCCCTGAAGGTCTTAAACTCGGTCTGTCTAGGGTACCTGGTTCCGCCGGCAGGGTCTGAGCACCTGGCAAGCTGGCTGGGTCTGGCTTCCCTGCCACCGGCTGGTTGGGAAGCTGCAGGCAAGATGGCGCTGCCTGCAGGGGGTTCAGGGTCTGGCCTGCGAGCACAGAGCGCAGGCATGGCCACTGTACCCCAAACCGCTACTCTGTGCACAGCTCCTGCTCCAGACCTGAGTCCCCGGAGGTCTTAAACTCGGGCTGTCTCGGGTACCTGGTTCCGCTGGCAGGGTCTGAGCACCTGGCAAGCTGGCTAGGTCTGGCTTCCCTGCTACAGGCTGGATCGGTATTTATTTTTAATATGCAGAATTGCTACTTGCAACTTAACTCTAGGATGGGTCTTCCTCTTCTTCCTTCACTTCCAAGACTCCTTCCTTGCAGGTATACAGTTTCTTTCCCTGGCCCAAACACTAATCTGGTGCAACTATGGATTTTCCCAGGCACATTTTCTTCCCCACACACAATCCCCACTGCACCACTGGCTATCAGTACCCATGAGCTTCTTCACTTGATGTGGACATTTGCATATGAAGACATTTCTTCTGTATGAAACTACATCCCTAATGAGATGATGGGAGTCGAGCCAGTGACCAATAAATACCTAGAAGATACATAAATGCATCAATGTGCAACTAAATATGCTTGTGGTTAACTTGAATATGTTTAATTAAGCAATAATTAAAATGCAGTTTTATTGCTATTTGTACTTTTAATAAGAACATCCAGATTCCAAGCTCTGTTTTGTGCTGCTGAATATGTGAGGAAGGCTCAGTTTCCAGGAGCAAGCATGCATTTAATTACTATTAAGAGGGAAGGATGTGAACAAATAAATTACTTCATCTATCTATGATCACGACCATTTTTGTACTGTCTCAGCAAAAACCCTGATATTTGTCCTGATCATATGGATGAAGTTATCTTTGCATTCTGCCTTATTTCATTGACTACAGTGTATGCACCTAGACAAATGGTCTCTAAAGTAGGGCTTTTACTATAACCTGTTGGCACCTGAAGGAAAATTTACACTTTGACTTTCACTATGGATAAACAGAAGCTCCTGATCATACCATCCAACCTAAGCAACAGAAGAGCACCCTTGTATAAGGTTTCCACACACTCTGCTCACTGTTTCTTTTGTGAATACAGACAAGACTTCTGTCTTAGTTAGGGTTTTACTGCTGTGAACAGATACCATGACCAATGCAAGTTACCAATGCAAGTTTTATAAAAGACAACATTTAATTGGGGTTGGCTTATAGACTCAGAGGTTCAGTCTATTGACATCAAGGCAGAAAAATGGCAGCATCCAGGCAGGCATGGTACAGGAGGAGCTGAGAGTTCTACATCTTCATCTGAAGGCTGCTAGTAGAAGACTGACTTCCAGGCAACTAGGGTGAGGGTTTTAAGCCCACACCCACAATGACACACCTAATCCAACAAGGCCACACCTCCTAATAGTGACACACCCTGGGAAAAGCATATACAAACCATAACAACTTAGTTTTGTGTTAGCCATTCCTATCTTCTATATTCTTATTTTACTTAGGAATATCTCATAATAAAGTATTTTTAGAACACTATAAAATGATGTTACATGAGTTATTGCTTAGCTTGTATTTTTTATTCGATATGAGGATTCCAAAGTCAGTGTTTTGTTGTGTATACCTTTAGTTCTTTGTTTCTTCCTTTGTGCAAGGATTTTCCTTAGGAACATACCACAATTTATTGATTAAATATTTGAGTGATGCCTTCCCTTGTTCTTTATTACTCTGTTGATAACACTGTTTCTGTATACATGTGCAATAACACTTATTTTTAAATTCTGGGGAAAAATGGCTTCTGGGCATCTAGTCCATGCAATAACTTAGAAGATTTGAGCATGCATTGGGTAGCAATGGACCCAAACTTAATTATGTCTATCAGCTGACCTTTTTATTTGCTAGGATCCAGGCAGCAGCAGCAAGTTATAATTTAAAAATAATATTGTAATAGTAATACATATATAACCCCTCCAAAAAAAGCTCAAATCTCCGTAGTATACTTGTGGAAAGAACATTATAAGGTCATAGAAGCAAATGCAGGAGAGATGACTGACGTTTTTCTCTTCCGTGTACTTCTGTGAAGTACATCCATTGATAGTCAAATGCAAATCCACTGTCTGCACTGCAAATCCACCTATGCAACACAGCCATCATGCTGGCTGCTCACACTAAGGTGTCATATGATATCACTTTTTCTTTTTTTCCTCTTTCCAAATGGACTACAGAGCTCAGCTCTCAGGGTCAGTACCTCAGTATGCCCCCAAATAGCTTTGTACTTCATCTTTCCAATTAGCAATAGAATGACCACAGCCTGTATTTCTCAGGACTCTTCTGTTCAGAATTTCATAACTGTTCTTGTCCTATGAATGTCCTTTGAATGATATCAGTCACTGGGGCTGGCTGAGGTGACCCCTCAGTGACAACCGATACATAGAAATATTGTAAACTGATGGCTCTCAAGGGTGCTCAGATATAAGGTTATCTTTGAAGGCACTCAAACCTGTTTGTATTTTTTATGCTTTAAGATTTGTCTAACTGTGAAAGCAGGCAGTTATTAAAAGTGTGTTTTCTTAGGCCAGGTATGATACATATCTGTAATGCAGGCACCGTGAGGCCTGAGGCAAGGGAATCACAAGTTTGAGGCCAGCTTGTGCCTCATCCAGAACCTTGTTACAAATAAATAAGCACTAAGACTGTGTATTTTTCAAAGTTCCTTCGATCGCTGACAGTAGATCTTTTGTGAAATTTTGACTTAGAAGTTATAGGTCAATATTGTACTCTGCACACATCACCCTGCTATAGCATACATAGAATGAAGGTGCATGTTTAGCCCTAGGTTAGACTCAAGTATATTCTTTTTTTATTAGACATTTGCTTTATTTACATTTCAAATGTCATCCCCTTTCTGCATTTTCTCTCTGAAGCCCCCCTATTCCATCCCCACTACCCCTGCTCACCAACCCACTCACTCCCACTATCCTGACCTGGCATTCCCCTACACTGGGACATTGAGCCTTCACAGGACCAATGGCCTCTCCTCTCATTGATGTCTGAAAATGACATTCTCTGCTACATCTGTAGCTGGAGCCATGGTTCCCTCCATGTGTAGTCTTTGATTGTGGTTTAGTCCCTAGGAGCTCTGGGGGTACTGGTTGGTTCATATTGTTGTTCCTCCTATGGACTGCAAACCCCTTCAGCTCTTTGGGTCCTTTCTCTAACTCCTCTATTGAGGACCCTGTGATCAGTCCATTGGTTGGCTGTAAGCATCAACTTCTGTATTTGTCAGGCACTGGCAGAGCCTCTGAGGAGACAGCTATATCACCCCATTCTCATAAGTGGACAGATATGGAAACAGAAACTAAACAGAGACACAGTGAATCTAACAGAAGTTATGAACCAAATGGGTTTAACAGATATCTGTCGAATATTTTATCCTAAAACAAAAGAATATACCTTCTTCTCAACACCTCATGGTACCTTCTCCAAAATTGACTTCTCTAAAACATAATCAGACACAAAACAGGCCTCAACAAGTACAAGAAAATTGAAATCATGGATCCTATCAGATCACCTCGGACTAAGGCTAGTCTTTAATAACAATGAAAATAATAGAGAGCCTGCATACACATGGAAACTGAACAACACTCTACTCAATGATAACTTGGTCAAGGAAGAAATAAAGAATTAAAGACTTATTAGAATTTATTGGAAATGAAGGCACAGCATACCCAAACTTATGGGACATAATGAAAGTAGTGCTAAGAGGAAAACAACATATCTCTGAGTTCCTCCAAAAAGAAAATGGAGCGAGCATACACTGGCAGTTTGACAGCACATCTGAAAGCTCTAGAACAAAAAGAAGTA
Source organism: Apodemus agrarius (assembly GCA_964023405.1). NCBI lineage: Eukaryota > Metazoa > Chordata > Mammalia > Rodentia > Muridae > Apodemus > Apodemus agrarius. The sequence continues at coordinate 97,686,536 of OZ030011.1, read as the reverse complement.
AATAGACCCAAGAGGAGTAGACAGCAGGAAATAATCAAACTCAGAGCTGAAATCCACCAGCTAGAAACAAAAAGAACTATACAAAGAGTCAACCAAACCAGGAGCTGGTTCTTTGAAAAAACCAACAAGATAGATAATCCCTTAGCCAAACTAACCAGAGGGCATAGATACAGTATTCTAAATCAGTTTAATTGTCTGTTGGACAATCTGTGACACTCTTTAGTGCCTCAGAATTTCTTGCATCCTATGTTTGTAATTCCCACAATTTTGATTTTGAGGTGATATATAAGGCAAGTGGACCATGCCACCAGTCAGAAAACCTGGTAAGCTGAAGCAGGTTCAAAAACCTCATGAATTCTCATAATTGAGAACAGCAGGTGCCTGTCCTGGAACACATAACCATGACACTCCACTAAGTAGGTCATGATAATTAGTTATAGGTAACATAGAAACCCAGAATTCTCCATGCTCATGAGATATCTAGATAGACAGAGAGTATTTAGTCAATGAGCTTCCCTTCTTGAGAATTCCCTTCTGCAAAAGGTATTTAATCCCTAGTTTATCCTGAGTAAAACATATGCTCTTACATTCACCATGAATGAAGCAGTTTGGACAAACAAGAACTGTCTCTTTCATCAATGATTGCTGCAGGGAGAAAGAGATGCCTCAGTCTCTCAGAGAAGGCCTGTCTTCCAGTCCTTCCATGCTTTTGGCACTGACTCAGAACCAGACCATATTCTACCCTGACCTGGGCTCAGCCATGCCTTCCTGCCTGCCTCTGTAGGGGACACGACAACCAATGCACCATGCACTCCAGTTCCCAATTCCTCCCATTCCTCAGTGGCCTCTGTGTGCAGGAGATTGAGAACCGCAACATCAGTTCCAGCCCTGATGTTTATCACTTGGGAAAACACGGCCTGGGGTCCCCATCTCGGTTGCTTTCTGACTTCTCTGAACAGCATTCTGGTGATGCAGGCATGCAGCTGAATAATGATGGATAGAAAGATATATAAATTAAAAATATGGTGCAACTGTTCTTTAAAAAGATTGAACATGGGACTGGGGAGATGACTTAAAGGGTAAATTACTTGCTATGCAAACATGAGTCTCTGTGTTTTGTTCCCCAGTACCCATGTAAAAAGCCTGGCACAGTCATATACACCTATAAGGCTAGTTCTGAGATAGGTGGAGACAGGAGCATTTCTGCAGCTTGCTGAGCAGCCAGTCCAATTAAAAGGGAAGCTCCAGGATCAGTAAGCAATTCATTTTCAGAAAGCTGAGCTCCAGAGAGACAGAAGAGGAAACATGCATGTGCACGCACACCAAAACTAAATAAAATAAACATACTAAATATTTATTATATATTTTAATATAATTATTAAATTATATTATTTATAATATAAATAATATACAATTATAAATTATAATTATAAATTGTAATATAATTATTACAATCAATGTTCTACCCAAGGACCCCAAGGTCAGTAGTTTATAACTACTGTTGTAAGTGTTGGCAAACCAGGATCATACCTACATAGAATAATCATGTCACACCAGATGGTGCTTGGCACATAGTAAGTCCTTAGAAAATGCTTGCATGTAAACAAGGATGGAACACTTGCTTTATATAATGTCTTCTATCTGGTCTGGTCAGTGGATGACATGCATTTCTCCTCTAAGCTAAGTAGATGTAGAGTTATTGTAAGGTATCTGCTTACTAATGATTAGATGTTGAACAAGCTGTTCACCTGAATGTCCCTCTCTCTTAACTGATAAGGAATTAAATGAAGTGATACTCACACAAACATTTGCATTGCATTGCTCTGTTTCCCTGTTGGAAGTAATTAGTGACATATATATATTAAGAAAGAATTATATATATATGTAAATATACACAATTCTTTCTTAATCTCACGTGGGATGAGCTCCTATTCTTTTTTTTGTGTCTCTAATTCTCTAATCTGTTTCCTGTTTTATGACAACAAAGCCTTTGTCTTCTCTAAGGTTAGGAGATAACACCACATTCTAGTTCAGATTTAGATATTGAGGTAGTGGTGGTTCACTCCAAATTATATCAGTTATGGTATAGCCCAAATTGGCTTATACACTTAAGTGCACTGAAATCTGCCATCCTGCATGTAAAGAGATTTATGGGTATCTGGTACTCTCAGCATGTCACAAGAACTGAGAAGGGAGGAAACCATGGCTCAGGGTCTCCAGTAAAGAAAACTCAAGGAGTACAGCTATTTGCCTCTAGCAGGTGTGTGAGCTACTGGTGGCCCAGTATACTCAGTCAAAACAACACTGATGTTTTGCTAGAGTCTCTGTTTATACTTTCTGAATAATTTTTCCATCCAACAAAATATGAACTTAAAGTTACTAGGAATCACCCTTTTTTTTCTTTATTCTCAGGATGACATTGTTAAAATCTGCCTACCCAATTCATGTTGAAGACCCATCCCAAAGGGTTCCCATGTTAGAAGTTAGCAATGAGCACTTGACTTTTCATTCTGCTCCAGTAGATCTAAGACTCGGTTCACAGAAGGCTTTTCCAACAGAGAGAGCGAACTAGCCTATGATGCATCCAGGCAACCCACAGATATAAGCTGGCTGGGCTGCAAGACGCAGCTCTATCCCCTGCACATGTGTTTATTTGCATGTGAGAGGATTAGTCACATGTCTCTCAGATCACAGGTTTTAGTCTCAGAAGTGTGCCCACTAGATTATACTCCTAAATTAGTAGGGAAAGCAGTGCTTTGTGAAGATGCCAGAGGAGGCTCAGAAATCCCTATCTCTTTCATTCCTGCTCAGTTAGCTCTCTATTTGCTGTACACCCTGTATGCCATGTGCTGGCTGTCCACTTCATCGGGGGATTCCCAAAGAACTTTGTTTAAAAAAAATGTCATGCAAAAAGAACACAACTGAATGCTATTTTTAGTGGCCACAACTCAGTACCTTAGGCTTTATTGACAGTACGTGACAAAAGTGTTTTCCCCAATCCCAAGGGGGGAATCAATTGATGAAAGATGATTCACCGGAGGCAGCGATAGCATAATGGCAATGAGCACCAAGCTGGAGTAGTACTGCTGAGTCAGCAGGAGCCTCTTGTGTTTGTTCTTTGGTTCCTCAGAGCCTCAGTTTGAGTTGGGAAATAAAATGGCAATGATGTGGCAGAGTATGTAAACCTACAGGACTGACACTTTGGAAACCTCAGGTAAGGGAAATATAATCACAAGAGTGTAGACTGCATAGGAGCAGAGAGGTTAGAAGGGCAGAGGAATTAAGTTTATATTTTCAAGTCATTCTTCAACATTGCCTGCCTGCATCTTAGTGTCCTTGATATGGATTTCACTCTAACCCAGCACAAGGTGAGCCAAAAGGTCTTTGATGTGAAGCTTTGGAGGCTAAGACTAGCCAAAGGTTGGCTTTGTAAATTGTCCTGTGAGTGAAGTGCGAGAGCTTGATTACTTCTGTGCTGCAGGAACCATGGCAAAGAAAAGCTCTGGCCACTAGGTCACACAGCCAGTAAGAGATAGAAACTGTAGGAATAAGCTCTCTAGACTCCAGTCTTCCTATAATCTTCCTCCATCTCTCCCCGGGGCTGCAAAGTGCTTGAGATGTCAACAGTGCTGGACAAAAAGCCTTATTCCAGCCTCTCTATGGCTAAAAGACTAATGGACAGTGATGCCTGTCTGTCGTCAGACTCTTGCCCCAGTAGTCTGGCAGGAGATTCTAGGACAAATATCTGTGAGTTAGAGTTTAAGAAAAGAACTTGATGAAAGTGACTATCTATCTAAAAGCAAAAACAAAAGCTTGTGTCAGAAGGGGAACAGAAAGGAGAACCAAAGAGACCAGATGGGCTCCATCTCTCATACTACACAGGTTCATGGGTAAAAGAATCTATTAAATGCCATACTTTCTCCATAGTTACTTAGCATGAGGCTTGCTAGAACAGTGGAGTCATCCCACCCATGGTTCTCTTTGCTTGAGCCTCATTAGTGGCTAACAATTGCCTGTTCGTGCAGGAGTATCTTCATTCAAGGCTTTTTCCTCCTGTTCCCAAGGTTGTCAGTTGGATTGGCACACTGAAATAGGATGGTAATTATGTGTGGGGATTTCACTCCTGAATAAGGAGTTTAAATGAGAACAGTCATGGAGCCTACTGTGACTGCCCTCCAAGAGGTCCAACAAGCAGCTGAAAGAGTCAGATGCAGGTACTTACACCCAAAAAGTGGACACCCAGCAAAGGGATCCCCATGGTTGATTGAGGGAAAAGGTGGAAGAGGCTGAGGAGGAGGGTGACCAGCAGTTTCAGCTAACCTGGACTCCTGAGGTCTCTCAGACACTGAGCCACCAACCAGGCAGAATCCACTAGCTGATCTGAGGCCCCTGAGACACATATACAGCAGAGGACTGCCGGGCCTGGACTCAGTCAGAGAAGATGCATCTAACCCTTGAGAGACTTTAGGTCACAGGGAGTGGGGCAGTCTGGTGGGGTGGGAGTGGGGGTGGCGGAATGGGGGGCAGGGACAGGAGGTGGGGGGAGGAGGTGTGGGATGAGGAACAGACAGAGGGCAGACCAGGAAGGGCATAAAGACTGGACTATGAAAAGGGATTAAAAAATTAAAAAATAAGTAAAAATTAAAATATATAAAAAAAAACTCAGGGTAAAGGAACCATGAAAACTTTCACACACGGCTTCATGTTACAGAAGAAAAAGATGGATGAGTGCAAAGAAGTCATTTGTGGCTGTTTATCAAAGCTGAGCCAGCAGGGGTTGGTTCCTGTACCTTCCTTACTTCCTTCCACTTCTTCCTTACTTCTTCCAGTTCTTCCTTCCTTCTTCCAAGCTCAGCAGAAATGAGGTGAGAATTACCTAGCCACGTTCTGTTGTTTATGACCCATAACAACAAAATCTGCATGACACCTTTCCAGAAACCATTCCATGGCACTGTCCCCATCCCCCAGCCCCAAGTGTGACATACAATAATACAACCACTCTGAGTGATGGATGCTGGGACATCTTACCTGTTCCTCACGAGTAGTTTATGCTGTGTCTTTCTCTGAAATGGCTCATGACCATCCTGTGCACAAGGTCTTCAGACTCTGAACCAACCTGGATAATCAATTATCTCTAGCGGAAGGGAGGCTCCTCTCAGAGGTCTTATTTAGCAAAATTCTTTGTGACACTCCCCTTACCCCACAGCATATACCTCATTTCATCTCGATCCTAATCCACTACCAATACAATAGGATCAAATGGTATGTCTGTCTGTGCAGGGAGACTTTGGCTGCTTTGGAGATATATATTTACAAATATTCCATATTCATTCCTTGAAATAAATTCTCCTCATCTGTAATCCATATATTTTTCTAAAAGAAAGTCGTATCTCCTTAGCTGTTAATGGAGTCTTGATTTGATAAAATTTAAATTATTAGTTCTTCTGTTTATATTAGTTTCTGAGCTTATTTGGTCTTAATTGTTCTTTAGATAGAAGGAAAAAATCAAAGGGTGATTCTGACTCTGTAGTTTAAGAATAGCTGGGCTTTTACCTATACAATCACCTATATACATTTCTCCATAAACAATGTACTAACTAGTGCTTAAATAGTTTAATTCAAGGGAAAGGCACATCTGGTTTTGATAGCTTCTGAAATATCTCTCTGCCCTGTCCTCGTTTTCTCTCACCATAATGCCATCTTGATCTCCAGCTAGAAAAACATAAGTAGAGGAAGGCATTATATGAAACAAATGAACTGTGGTATTTATAAATATGTGTTTATGAAGGACATGATACCTGTTCATTCTACCTAGGGAAGGGAATCATAGAACTGTCTCATTCATTGTCAAGTGGCATTTTTTTCAAGCCCTCCACAATACATGAATACAAGTTGAATACAGACAAGCAATCCTAAATTCCAGAGAGGTAAGAAATAGATTTTATACAAACACTTCTTTGTCATTGGGTGGACCTTATGTTTATATATAATTCATACATAATACGTAGTAGTATGTTAAAACTTATTAACACAAAATTTTCAATTTAGTTGAGCATATTGCATTTTTTTGGCTATATCTAAGAACTAGAGGTGGCTCAGAAACTGGAGAAAAAAGTTTTAATTTCTCCACAAAACAAAAATTGTCCTTTAGGCAGTCTGGATTCTTTCTATTCATTGTTGGTTAATATAACAGGCATTTCATGAAGGTTTTAGAAACATTACTTTAACTGTTCCTTGTTTATTTATTTTTATTTGTTTATTTTATTATGTTTTTGTTTGTTTATATTTTTGTGGATGAGGAAACTATAGGAGGAGAGATCCACTTTAGTAAAATCAGTCCTGATGAGCGGTGTCAGGACAGGCATTTGTATCCTTTGATTCTTTATCCATATTTGCTGACTGACATCAAAATAATTAATTGGATTATAAATAACCTAACCCGTCTTGGTCACAATCGCAAGTCCAGAGCAGTAATTATATTTCTTGGCAATAGCCACTGTGCTTTGAATTGACAAATGGCTGTGGAGGATCCCATCCGACTGTGTCTAGGAAGCAGCCCTCCTCCATTGCCCCCGTGTTGGAGGCCATCCATTAAGATGCAGAGCATGATGAAGCCGCACGTAGGGGGTGGTTCTCCACCATTTCCAGAAAATCCTCAGCTTTTCCTATGCTTGATGAGTTTCCATTTTCAATACAAATGGTAGGAAAATGTGGTGTTGAGTGACTGCTTGGTTGTTAAGAATGATTGTCATACACGATTGGCTCTCTAGCAGTGGTAGGGTGGAAAGTAATTTCCTGACACGTCCGTTCACACATCTGACGAGTAATCGAGCAGGGTCTTGCATCCGACTGCACTTGCAGGGCTGGCATTCACAGCAACATAGATTTTTTCATTTAAAATTCAGTCCTTCTGGGAGATGCTGGGAGATGTGCTTGGAAGCAGACAGAATCGACCAGCTTTTTTGAGAAGGCAATCAGAGCTATTCCTTGCCTACTGAAATCAGTGTGTACACTCTGCTCAGGGAATCTGTTCTTTTTGTTACAGAGCAGATGTCTGCAAGGGGCTTGGCAGGCCCCACTCTGTCAAACAGTCCAGTTTTGACAGTTACTTGCTTAAGGGATGGCTGAAATGCAAAGTGTTTCTGATCAGAATATCATATTCATCTGGATGTTAATTACTGTGTCTGCCTTGATATAAATAATTAATTATGCAAAACCCACACAGCTGCTGCTGGACAGAGTTAAGTGACTTGCTGTCAAAATCTCACAGTGCTCAAAAGGAAAGTGGGTGTAGTCAAGCCCCTGAGAGAGGGGTTGCTTATTCTAGTGCCCCTGTGGTCAGAAGACAGAACCTTATCACTGTGTGGTGGTGTATGTTTATGGATGGGTGAGGGTTCAAATAAGTGTTTCGTTGGCTCAGGCTTCTACTCAATCACTCACGCACTTGTCTAGTAAATAGGAACACCAGTATTCAGGTCTCTAGAATCTATGTGCAAGTCCAGGGACATTGGCAGACACCAGAAATCCCAGAATTGATAAACAGGAGGCAGAGACAGGTGAATTCCTGGAAGCTGATGGCCAGGCAGTCTGTACTCTGACAAAAGTTCCAGGCTAAAGGAAGAACCTGTCCCCAATGACAGCAGCAATAAACTGCTAATATGCCTGATGACAGACATCTGAGCTTTCCCTCTGACCACACATGTGCTGTGCATGTAGTGCACATACACACTAGCGCACGCACACACACACACACACACACACACACATTCACGCTTACTGATTTTCCATATTTTTCATTAGAAGTATCTCTGGATTTATACAAATGGATCTTCAAAGAAATTCCTTTCTCAAGTGCTATGGTAGTGCTCTGGGAGTTTAGATATCACCTTGAGGGTCATTAGAAGATCAAGTCTGCAGTGTCTCATCCTTAGTCAACCCATGGATCTCCATGGTCCACACTCACGCTGAGGGGCATTACAGCCCCAGCTTGCCAAACGTTCACCCTCCATCACACCTGTGTGTCTCCATAGCCCACACTGTTGGATGGATGATCATCTTTCTTTGTTCTCACATTAGCTCTGAGATCTCCAGTTGGCTTCCTCCCTTCTGTGAATTTATAGGAGATCATTACTTGGGTCAGGAATGCCTACAAGGATGTCTGGTCTTCTGAGATATGATAATGCATCCATTTAAAACATTTTATCTCTAATTGATCCAGGCATGAATGACTCATGTTTAAATATAGCCCAGTGTTTGATTGATATATAATAAGTGCTAATTCCAAGTAATACTCTTTTTTTTGGCCAAATACCATCACATACAGCAAAAGTCATTGGAAAGGGGAGAGTAAATCACCTAAAAAATGAGTCTTTATTAGATTTGTCAGATGGCTTTGAATAAATATTGATATTTCTGTAAACAAAGCAAGCTGCCTGGATTAGTTATTTTTCTCATTACTGTGATAAAATACCCGACAGGAACAACTTTAAGAAAAAAAAAAGAGAGAGAGATTTATTCTGCTTCACGGTTCACATTGATCATAGCAGGGAAGGTGTGGGTGGAGCTCATGGAAGTTGAAATGAATGACGGAGAATTTCACAAACTGCTACAGCGGGAGCTAAGCAGCTGGTGCCATAAACAGGTACAATCCTCAAAGGCCGGCCTCTAGTGCCTGCCTCTGGCATCCAGACCTTACCTCTTAGAGCTTTCACAGCCTTCCCATACAGCACCACTTAGCGTTGAGTCACTGCTACTAGCCCCAAGCAGGGACCTCATGGCCCAAATGTGAACCTACGGAGAACATGTCAGATAAAAACAATAACACTGACAAATCTTGTACAAGCTTTCCATACAATGAGTAAGTACTCCCCTGGGGGAAGGCAGCTTCAGGGTGATACAAGGAAAGAGGTTAATGGAGCCACAGACCAAGGAGTTCTGGTTCTGCTACATTGTGCGTGCTACCTAGGACAAGTCCTATAAGATTCTTGTGACTATGTCTCTTAAGCAGAGTGGATAGGATGAAATGAGAGACAACATGAAGGAGAAATAGGGATGCTATCTAAAAGATGTGACACAGCTCTCAGCCTCCCACAGCTGGTTGTGTCTTTAGTAGGTCTAGTGACGCAGCTGTCATTCTATCGTCTCTGCTTGAATCTACCTTTCCCTTGACCCACACAACAAACAGACCCCAAGACCTTTACCGAGGCATGATGTCCTGCTGCGAATGGTAGCGAATGGTCTCTAACCCCAAGCAGAGAGCAAAGTCAACGAGGAAAACAAACACAGGGGAATAAATTCACTGAATGTGAACTGGCGGGGCTGCATGCTAAAGAGAGCAGAATGGAATGGGGAGATTTTAGTAACCAATTTCATAGAGAAATTGATCACGTAAGCCACAACCAGACGAAATGATGGTCCAAGAGCTGGGAGAAGATGGGAAGAGGGATGCTCTAAGGAGACAGGCACTCCTTGAGAGTGTCTGGGAGGAGCATGAGTGGCCTTTGGTGAGAGTGGGACAGTTGATGAAGTTTGCTTGTCCCCTATTCCTTGATCATCAGACTGAACCCCAGTGTGAGAATTGCCCTCTGATGCTTTTGGACAGAGAATGCTCATGTGTATTATTGAAAAATTAACCAGTTTCTTTGGAGTTTGGAGATAATACAGGCTGTGGCAAATGATCCAATATATGCTCCTTGAAGGAAACAGCAAGCTATATCTGTTAGCATTTATTTCTGTCCTGTTGGACCTTGACCTACAGTCCAACCTTGTCCCACACTGCAAAACACAGAAGTTAAAGAAAGACCCAATGCATTATTTAAACCCATATACATGATACCATTAGCATGAGACCAAACAAAACACACAGACCAAGGCTGGTTTTTGGTTGTTGTTGTTGTTTCATTTGTTGTTGTTGCTGTTGTTTTTCCTTTGTGTGTGTGGACAGAGACGAACTGAAATAGGGTCTGCTTAGGTGAAGGTCTATAAGTCTGGAAAGTTCTAAACTACTTTACTGAAGACACATTTGTAAATTCTTCACACAGGAATATCAACGCTAATTTTTTTCACATCTCTGTGCTAACAATACTGGGTTCTCTCTGGTATTGAGCTGCCCATAGACAACTCGGTGATGTGTGGATCCTAGGACCTAGAGAACCTCAATACATCTCCCAATTTTTCTCACCAGCCTTAAAGGCTTCAGTAACTTATTGAGGCCCAGCTCATCTTCCAGGGGGAATTCTCTGGAAAGCTCCTGCATTAATTCCACTATAGCCAACACAGAGATTTTGCCATGGGGTCGGACCAGTCATACTGAAGTATCAGGTTTAGTGTGGTTAAAGAGGACCTCAACATTTTAAATACTTCTATGACATCTAGCAAAAACAAAAACATAAAAAACCAAATCTACCAACCAATTAACCGAACAAACAACAATAAAACCCCCTCCCAATCAATCAACTAAACAAACAAAGAAACAAAAATATGTATTCAGCCAAAGACAGAAAAGCAACCAAGAGAAAGTGTGCATAATATTCTAACTCAGGACACACTTTGCCTATTTTTGACTTCTCAGATTATTTTAAGTTTTAAAACTAAAACCATAAAAATGGCAGCTGGTCCAACAGTACAAAGTAAGGATAAAGGAGCTATGTCCATTTCCCAGCCCTTTGTAAAAAACAGCCAAGTTTCAACACATACAATTTTAGTTCTAGAATTTACTTTAGTGTCTAAGAAATAAGCCTACAATATTAACCTAGATGTGGATTATTAGCTGCTAGCTGGGAAAGGTGGGATGCCTGCCCTCTTCCTTGTTAAGCATTGTGTACATCCTATAGTCTTGTAGGTTCTGAGAATATAACATTGAACAAGCCTTACTGCAAAGCTTTCACAGATGAAGTACAATGAAGAACCTAAGCAGACAGGAATCCCTCTAGAGAGAAGTCCACTTTATGATGAACATTAAAGGAGGCACAGGAGTGCATAGCATTGCATTTGACTTTGGATTCTCAGATCAGGGAATGTCTTTCTGACAGTGTGACATTAGTGGCTGGAAAGAGGAGAGAGCAAGGAGTCTGAGAAAGCCTTCTCACAAGAAAGCAGAGGTACATATTCTAAGTAGGGAGATGCTTTGACTTGCCCAGAGACTGACAAGGGATCAGTGTTGGTGGGGAGAGAAGTTTGGTCACAACTGTCAATCAAATGAATCATTGTACTCACTGAAATGAGAGCTGTCAGTTTGGGACAGTGGAATCACTACCCACTGCTTCAAATAAATTCTGTGTTTATGGGGGAAACTTGAGGGATTGGTGAAGTAATTTTCCTTACTTGTGACAATCATAAATGTATAGGACAGTGTAGAGATAGGTGACAATACAGTTTGATAGACGTCAGGTCCATAAATTTCAAGCTAAGAGAGCTGAAGATCTTCACTCTAGCTGTATTGCAAGTCTTTGCCTGACTCCTCCCTCAAGAGAAACCATAGTCCAGATTCTGACCAGCAAAGGTTTTCCTAGACTTTTCTTAAAGGGGTTTTCACACTGTTTTCATACACATGCCCATTTCATGTATTGCATATGAGGCTTCTGAGTGTCTCCAGTGTCATTGCAAATGGCAGAAGTGTGTCATCTCACGCTGAGAAAGACATAAAATTCTTATGCTGAACTGTCATCCGTTCAGTCACTGGCACTTCATCGCCTTTCCTGTTATGTGTTTGGAGACTGAGTTTGTAAGTGTGTATGGTCAGGCCTTTCTGCTCTACCTTGGAAGATCCTCCACACACTTTGCAGCAAGTTTTGCTATAGCGTGTACTTGGGTCTAGCCAGTGAACATGTTTGCATTGTGTCACTCTGTGGGCTTATTGCTTTCATAATTCATTAGTTTTAATTTATATTATATTTAGTAATTTGGTGTGTGTGCATGTGTGTGTGCTTAGGTTAGCATACAGAGTTCAGAGGACAACTTGTGGGAGTCAGTTCTGTCTTTCTACCATGTGCATTCTGGGTATCTAACTCAGGCTATCAGGATTGGTAGCAAGTGCCCTTATCCTCTGAGCCATCTTGCTGTCTCTTTTTCTCAGTTTCAGTTTCAACTTTTATCTCCTTTAATATTTAAAGGTGTTTCTTTTAAGTAACAAGTGATTTCTAACACCCATTCTTAAGAGCAGCGTCCCTGGTGTTTCCTTTGAACTTAATTACCATTTTGAGTGTTTAATCTCACATTTACCTGTTTCATCCGAGGGTGTGAACAAGAAGGGTACAACCAGAGTTAAAGCTACAACTAGGGGAGCTTCGGTGTCTTCAGTTTTACATGATGACTAAGGAGCATGCATGAAGGTTAGGGCAGTGAACCACACTGCCACATGAAACTATGCTCCTTAGACTCTGAATCTACTGTGCCGGGGAAACGATGACTTCCTATGCTAATCTGAAGTGAAAATGGGGATGTTTTCACTACAGATTTTATGGGTTTGTCTGGTGAGAATTTATCTACCAAAGTATTCTCAAAATCACAGGTAGATTTTCTGTTATAAAACACAATGTGATGACATTGTATCTGGCAGGAAAACAAAGAGAAAAAAGTCTTTAAAAGTGTAAATCTAGAGATCTGCTATGCTGATGGTTCCGAGACAGGAAATGACCCCACTGAAGCTAGATGTCCTTGTTGCATCTAGTGACTCAACTAGAGATACTGGGATGTGGTCCTTTACAGTCTCAAATCAAGCAGAGCCCCTTGCATTTAAAAGAATTTAATTTTTACTTACGTATATACATGTGTGTCTGTGTGTATGGGTGACAGTGGATATAAGCCACCCAACATAGAATGCTGGCAACCAAACCCCAGTCTTCTACAAAGCAGCAAATGCGCATTGCTTCTGAGCCATCTCTCTCCAGGCACCTATTGTCCCATATTTTTTTCATTTTTTTATTCTATATTCTTTGTTTACATTCCAAAGGCTTTCCCCTTTCCCAGTTCCCCCCCCCACCATACGTTCCATAAGACCTCTCCCCTCCAACTATTCCTCAATCCCCCCGCCCCCCCCACACACAATTTCTCTGTTCTGGTACTCTCCTACAAAACTGGGTCCAATCTTTTCAGGCCCAGGGTCCTCTCCTTTCTTCTTCTTGGGAATCATTTGACTTGCTAATTGTGCCTTGAGTATTTAGGGCTTCTGGGCTCATTAATATCCACTTATCAGTGATTGCATTTCATGTGTATTCTTTTGTGATTGGGTTAACTCTCTTAGGACGATATTTTCCAGATCTAACCATTTGCCTACAAATTGCATGAATTCATTATTTTTAATTGCTGAATAGTATTCCATTATATATATATATATATATATATATATATATATATATATATTCCACATTTTCTGTATCCATTCCTCCTTTGAGGGATATATGGGTTTCTTCCAACTTCTGGCTATTATAAACAAGGCTACTATGAACATAGTGGAGCATGTGTCTTTATTATATGCAGGGGAATCCTCTGGGTATATGCCCAGGAGTGGTATGACAGGGTCCTCTGGAAGTGTCATGCCCAATTTTCTGAGGAACCGCCAGACTGATTTCCAGAGCGGTTGTACCATCTTGCAATTCCACCAACAGTGGAGGAGTGTTCCTCTTTCTCCACATCCTTGCCAGCACCGGTTGCCTCTTGAGTTTTTAATCTTAGCCATCCTGACTGGTGTGAGGTAGAATCTCAGGGTTGTTTTGATTTGCATTTCCCTGATGACTAACGATGTTGAACATCTCTTAAGGTACTTCTCAGCCATCCGAATTTCTTCTGGTGAAAATTCTTTGTTTAGCTCTGTACCCCATTTTTTAATAGGGTTATTTGGTTCTTTGGGGTCTAACTTCTTGAGTTCTCTGTATATATTGGATATTAGCCCTCTGTCAGATGTGGGGTTGGTGAAGATCTTTTCCCAATTTGTTGGTTGCCATTTTGTCCTTCTGACAATGTCCTTTGCCTTACAGAAACTTTGTAATTTTATGAGGTCCCATTTGTCAATTCTTGATCTTAGAGCATAAGCTATAGGTGTTCTGTTCAGGAACTTTCCACCTGTGCCCATGTCCTCCAGGGTCTTCTCATAATTTTATGTAGCCAACTTTAAGTGAGGATCCAGGGAAACATAATAGGATAAGGATCAGCAAAGTTGTCGCAAAGTAAACCAAGTCAAGTAAAATGTCATTAAACTGGGGTAGACATAAAGGTACCCTTTAAACTAAGGAAAAAAGTTTAGTGCAGAAATGCAGAGCAAGGGGCAAGGTCATCTACACACCAGATTAGGTTACAGTCTTTAGAAGCTCTAAAGGCAGCATAAATATTTCCAAATTTAAACACTGCCACAAGGATTACGGAACAAAGTGACCTGCAGCTCACTCAAATTGTCCTGTTTGCTGCTCAGTTATGTCCAAGAATGACCAGCACAATGAAAGAATTCAATCTTTCCATATAAGATCTGATGAGGTATCTCAGTGGGCAAAGTATGGGTCCCTGAGTGCAGATCTCTAAAGCCAGACAAGCATGGTGACACATTTGAAATCCCATCAGCCTTGAACAGCAACAAGTGATTCTCAGAACAAGGAGATCAGCTAGACTACCAAATTGGGCAGCTCAATGTTCAGTGCGAAACCCTAGTTGATAGAGTGACAAGTTATGTTAGACTTGTTACAGCTCAAGAAAAATTACCAGTACATTCCTGTATACTATAGTTATAAATCACATTGCAGCTTATTTTTACATATGTAGAATTATTATGTCTTGTATGTGTTTTTTTCCTCAATACAGGATGCCCTTTAACATATACTTGGTCTATCTCATATTTTTAAGAAGGCCAGGATATTTTACACTGCAAGTGTACAAAGTTTATTTATATGCTCATTGTTAGGGAGTATTCAAGCTATAGTCTTCCACTTAACAAAGCCAGGAGTCATTTGAGAATGGAATCTCAATTGAGGATTTGCTGGGATAAGAATGGGCTAAGGCCATGCCTGTGGCACAATTGTCTCCAATGCTATTTGATGTAGGCAAGCCCAGCTCACTGTGGGCAGCAAAAGTCCCTGGTGCTCCTTGGTTGTATAAGAAAGCTAGGCAAGCATGAGTCTAAGAGTAAGCCTGCAAGCAGTGTTCCTCCATGGTTTCTGCTTCAAGATTAGGCCTTGAGTTTCAGCCATGACTTCACTCAATGATGAACTGTTACTTGGTAATATAAGCCAATCCATTTCTTCCTAACCCCTAAGTTGTCTTTAATTATAATGTTATCAAAGTAATTCAAGGTAGACCACAGTATCTCACATGTCTTTGGCTATATTATGAGCATACATCTTTTTATATTTTCAACAGATAATGCATCAGGAAGGCAATGTGGATATTGTATGTGTCAATAGACTACCAGGTTCCCACTCCTTAAAGGCTGTGTCAGATGCCCACAGTGTGCATGTCTGTCATGGAGAAGCCTGAGGTACATGATTTCTGAGTCATCTTCCAATTTTATAATCCTTAGGTTCAGATGTGGGTACTGCCTTAGTAATGTTATATATAGCATTAATGTAAGGTTGGGAGATTTCTACACCAGGGTCCAGCTACAACTTGAATCTGGATTCAGGCACCTCAGTGAATAGTCAGACATGCAAAGCTGAGAACTCTTTTACCAAGTACTTAGAAATCTGCTCTCATCAGATCTTCATATTCTGGGCAATTCAGGTACTGCATTCTCCATTGCAGGACCCCTACACACATGATTATCTATGTGTTGCCACTGCATCACAAGTATGCGCTTGCTGACCAGCCCTCCTCTGCCACTACACTGTCCCCTCCTGGAAAGCTGACCCAATGGTCCTAAGAGCAGAGCCACTTGGGGTAGTCTTGTCATATGTGCTTCAGCATGGCTGACAGAAATAATAAGTTAACATTTATGAGAGAGCTCCATCCCAGAGCTATAGTAGGCAGACAGCCAACAGAAATTGTTTTGTGGATGAAATATTTCCTAAAAATAGCTCTCCCAGCACAGCCTAATGCAATTAAAGTTAGTGATGTACATAATATGAAAACTGGGAACGCTTCCTGCTAATAACCACTGTGGAACCGAGGCAATCCATTTCATTAATTTAATATACACTTTTCATAGTCCCCTGGTAATAGAAGTATAATTAAAATGATATGCTTTGATAGGCTTTTCTTTCCAAAATGAAATTTTTGCAAGTACAGGTTTTGAAATATATATATATGTCTACTTTTCCTGTAATTATTACTCATTGTACATTTATTTTGGATTCTTCCCTTTTTAACCCCCCACCCCAAACTTTTCCTTAGAGTTGAATCCTCTGGACTGGGATAATGCAATCTTTGATGAAGGAAGCTGGTTTGAGGAGAGCTGCTGAGTACACAAGACATAATTGTGTAAAGAGGAAGGTGGGGACAATTTTGAATTGAATTTGAATTTGTTGAAGATGTTTTGACTCTAACTTATTTACAGAGACCTGTGATAGCTTCCCAGACAGAATAGCCAGAAACTTCAGAGACAGATGGACCAGCATATTTGCCCTGCTACTTAAAGGAAGAGAGTAGGAAAAGGTGGGGACTATGGTCTCATGTTTGGCTGAATTCATAGTTGGGGTGCAGCTGCAGTTACTTCTGGTGCAGTCTTTCCCCAATGGTGAAGTTATCTGTATATCCACAGGCTCCATCTCCATCCCTTCCCAGTGAGAGTCTGCATTAGTCATGGGTCTCCACAGAAAGGGCCAATAGGAGAAGAGTATGGTACACTGTTTGTGTGAAACAGGAAACCCATTGTGATAGCGGGAAAGCAGTGTTGTATAACTACAGGCGCTCAGGATATGAATGAACACAACCATAACAAAATAAGCAATTTCTTCTGAAAAGCAGTCACACACTGAGTAAATGTGTGAGAAAAATGAGCAGTACAAATGAGTGGAAACAGTTGTATTTTTTGTTGCTTTTAATTTTAGGATTCTTTCCTTTTAGTGCCAACTCAGTGTTCTTTGCACAATGAAATACTGGGGAAGACTAAAATGCAATCTTTGAAGCTATAGTTATATGCACACATATCTTGCAGTGGACACACTCAGCAGATCTCATACAGAAACATATTCAGAAGTTAAAGAAACACTATGTTTGTCTATCTGGTCTAAAGGATCCCAATATTACAGGTTATCATGAATACACACACACACACAAGCGCCTCTTATTCTGAGCTCCTGCTGGATGGCAATCAAGTTAAGATACCTTCTCTTGGCTCTTCAGCCTGAGCAGGAAATATGCTCAAGGGTTTGGCAGTCCATCTTCCACCTGAAGGCTACCTCTGCTGCATTGCACATCTGTCCTTCATGAGACTTTTAAGATCTGAAAGGTGGAGTTACCCTTCAAAAGCCACCTATAACTCACTGTCGAACCCTGAAAATATTTACCTTTAAAATGCAAGTTCTGGCCATATATAATTCCCTTTGAGAGCAAACCTTCCTTCAAAAATCATTACTCCCTATCCTGATTATTAAAAAGGAAAAGAGAGAAGGGAGGGACTATCAACTAGATCCAGCTCATACTATTGCGCCCTTCCAACATCTTGTTCCCCTAGGGAAAATACATCATGGTCATGGTCTTTTATGTTCCTTTGAGTGTCTTTTCTTGTAGCTCATAGCAATTTCCCTTAAGTCTTAGATGACTGCTGGACCATCCCTATCCCACAATTTCTTCCTGGACCAATTCTGCTCACATATAGCAAACTAGGTTGTTCTCTTTCAATGGCTCAAGAAATCACTCCCTCAGTATCAACTTCCTTCTATAACCTCTATGTCCAAAACTTGCCTTACAAAAATTTCTGAGTCACTCCAGGAATGCCTTCTTTATTTTGCTTGGCTGTTTTTCATCCTTTAGAGCACCCAACATATTGCATATGCATTTATTTACTCTCTGACTTTTTCCATACACATCTGTGCTTCCTATTAAAATGACTACTTAAAAGAAAGAATTATTTCCCTAGTATCTAGTATCAACACAGTAGATACCAAATAAACAAAATAACTAAGTAAATTGAGAGGATTAATTTCTCTTTCTTTCATTTTAGTTGTTTGGTTTAAAGTATGACTTCCAAAAATTTCACACTGCTACAATTCATAATGAGAAGCCATAAGCCAACTACGACAAATTTTGAGATACACTCTCTCCAAAGCTTTATAAGCCAAGTGCCAAGTCTAAAGATTGATCACATTTGAGTTACACATTCTTTAAACCAGTTTTCTTCTTAAAACTTAAAATCAAATTAGTTGATTATACCTGTCAGGTTCAATAAAACCAGTCATTATGGACATGACAGAGTACATAATCTCTACACACATCAAATGAAAGAACTTTTCAAAACATGATGTGAAGGATGATTAATCCAGATTGACACAGAATTTAGCCTGGAGCTGATTATATCTCTCATTTGAATATTAATCTTAAATTAGCATGGATCTATTTTCTGATTGGTAATTTAGCAAAGCTTTCTCAATGTTAGAGGTATATTTTCTCTTGATTGAAAACAGTTCCAGACTTTTTTGAATTAATTTGTGAAATGCCATTTACAGTATTAGAATTTTAAATCTATATCTGTTCTGCATGGCAGATGCATGCTCATGTATTTTCAGTTCTTGGGTTTATAAAATGTTGTAAAGATGGGCTGAGTGACAACAGAACAGAAAAAGTAAATGTTGAAACCACCTCAAATTTGGGGACGCTGGGGCAGTTCACTGAAAATTTGTAAATGAAATAGAGTACACCTGTTACCTAAAATTATTATTTAGTGATTATTTGATCTTGTTGTGACTAGTACATTATTATAATGTTCTGAATCATGTCTTCTTAACTCTTGTCATTTCTGCACCATTGGAACCACGTCATATGGTGGGGACTAGTCTTGATTGCCAATATGGCAGGATTAAGAATAACCCAAAGGCACACCTCTACCTGCACCTGTGAGGACATTACAGAGAGTGTGGAGAATGGAGAACTGTCCTAAAGTGGTAACACCCTCCAGTGGGCAGCCCCGATATAGAGGGGTCTCTAGAAAAGGCTCTGTCACCATTCTGCCTCCAACCCTGTCCCAGCACATTCATCTCTGCTGCTGCTGTCCTTCACCAATATCAGACAATAGTTCTTTAATATTTCCAATGCAAATCCCATATCGGAAATTCTTCAGGGGGCTCTGGGCCTTCAGAGCTAGGGTGGGACGGCAGAAACAGCCAGGTTTGTAGGATGAGCAACTACTGCGTTCTTGCCCTCTCCAGAAGGCAAAGATGCAGTCACCAAGGCCACCAATCACTAAAGCACTCTATAAGTATATATACATATATATCTATACACATATGTATAGATATATATGTATATATGTGTATGTGTATGTATATATTTATGTATATATGCATATGTAATATATATGTTTATGCATCTATATACATCTAGACACACACACACACACACACATATATATATGTGTGTATATATATACATATATATATATATATATGTATTCTATGTAAAGTTTTGGGGTTTTTTTGTTTTTATTTTTTTAAGACAGGGTTTCTCTGTGTAGCCCTGACTGTCCTGGAACTCACTCTGTAGACCAGGCTGGCCTCGAACTCAGAAATCTGCCTGCCTCTGCCTCCCAGAGTGCTGGGATTTCAGGAGTACGCCACCACTGCCCGGCTATATAAAGTAATCTATATATTTACATATTTAAATAATTGGTTCTATTGACTCTGTTTCTCTAGAGAACACTGCCTAGTATAAGTTGGGAATTGCTTCTAATGCTTTGGCTCCCACAAGCCTCTTTCAGACCTAAGGGTCCCTGCCCCCAGCTGGCTTCGATTGCTAATAAAAAATTGCCATACAGCCAATGGCTGGGCAGAAAAACAGGGGCAGGATTTTCAGATTGTGTGGGCAAGGGGTGGAGAGGAGAGATGGAGAATTGCTGTGATGGGGAAGCAGAATGATGAAACTTAAAGTCCTGCTGCCCTGAGAATCTGGGAAAGTGGCCCTAGTGGTTTTTGCTAGCCATAAGAGGTTTAGAAGTGTTCAGCTGTTGAACTAGTCAAGACATATCAAAATTAGATAGCGAGTGTGTGTGTGTGTGTGTGTGTGTGTGTGTGTGTGTGTGTGTGTGTTTTATTTGAGAATCCTGAGTGCTGTTCGGTGGGTGCATTGAGCATGTGACCCACTGGGAGCCAAAGTGGTTTAACAAATTCACAGCTACTTAGTGAGGTTATAGAGCGTCTAATACAGAATTTCACACACACACACACACACACACACACACACACACACACACGGAGAGAGAGAGAGAGGAAGTCTGCCTGTTAGTTGTACAGTAAGTTGGATTGAAAAAAACTGTCAAACAATTTGGAACT
This sequence comes from Apodemus agrarius, assembly GCA_964023405.1. Lineage (NCBI taxonomy): Eukaryota > Metazoa > Chordata > Mammalia > Rodentia > Muridae > Apodemus > Apodemus agrarius. The sequence goes on along the minus strand of OZ030011.1, from coordinate 97,666,134 downwards.
AGACTACAATCACCTGTGGTCTGGGATCCAGGCTGAGGTCGTTTGTTCTGATAGTTGGAACAATTCTTATCCTACAACAGACATTCAACTACAAATGTTAGTAATGGACACATAGAGTTGTCCCAACCAACCATCAGACTTTACAGTTAGGCAGTGAGAGCTTTGGAGGTGTTTTGCTGCAGTGCTATTGACAGCTGAATCTTCACCTAGTGCCACTGTGTCTTACACATGGGTGTTTCATGTCACAGAACAATGAGTTATGTCACACAATTCTGGAGAATCTTAAATGTCCAGCACTGATCCATTATATATTTTCAATTAGTTAATTTTGTGCTTTAGGAGATGGAACCTTGCTGTGTAAAAATCTGGCCTCATGATCATCCTGCCTCAATTTCTAGAGTACTTAAATTATAGGAGTTTGCCACCATGGCCAGATGATTGTTGATTGCCATAATGTGGTAATGTCTATTATAATGACTAAGAAAATATCCAATAAAAGAAAAGAAAGAAAAAGGGACTATATGTATTAGCTCTGCAGCTTTCCTATTTTAATGCTGTTAGCCCTTTTGTAGCAATCTGTATGTCTATGTAATAATCTTTATAATTTCATGTACATATGTTGAATTTTCATATGTACCATGACTCAATACATTCAATTTGTTATAGGGTGATAGGACTCAGGTTGAAATTGTCATATAGTTTCCCTCATGCTTACATTATTTTAATGCAGAAAAAAATAACATCCAGAGCTGTGAATGCTTTACCAAATAATAGATGCAGAATCAAATCTCAATTTAATTTGTTCATGTTCTAGTTTGCTTTTCTGTCACTGAAAAGAAATTTGGGGAGGAAAGGGTTTATTTCATCTTACCTTTACAATCCATCATCCATTGATGCTCAGGCAGGAACTCAAGACATGTGCATGAAAAGGGAACTAGTGGAGCAATGCTGCTTACTGGATTGCTCCTCCTAGTTTGCTCAGCCACATTTCCTATACAGCACAGGCCCACCAGCCTAGGGATAGCATCACATGCTCACAATGGGTACAGTCCTCCTGCATCAATTACCAATTCAGAAACACCCAATAGACAGGGCTAATGTGAACAAGGAAATACTTTAGTTGAGTATTCCTCTTCCCAGGTAACTCTAGGTTTATGTCACACTGATAGGTGATGCTAACTATGAGAGCAACAAACCTGGAAACGAACACTGAATGCCTTCTTAGTGTAATCACAAAGATCTGCCCAGTCACCTACACACGTGGGCATGGCCCACAGACACCATTCCTACTATAATGCTTTTCAGTGATTCATTCTCCAGTTGGGCAGCCATTCATGAGTGCCTTGATTCTGTTCTCTTTAATTTCTTGGGCAATATTTTTGTACTTAGTGACATTCAAGTCTTCTTGCTGTGCTTGAAAGAGATGAGAGCTGAGGTTTTCAGAAAGCTCAGCCACAGGGTGGTTTGAATATTAAATACCTTCATAGGCTCACATGGTGGATCACTTGTTCTCCCAGTGGTTGCACTTGGAACCCTTAGGAAGTTGAACCTCACTCAAGGAAGTGAGTCATTGGTAGTTGATCTTGGAGCTATACAGCTCCACATCATTCCTTGAAAACTCTCTGCTTCCTGAATACAGATGTGACCAGTCTGACTATATACCAATGCAATGTGATGAGCAAGTTTCCTGTTACTGCTGCCAGTCTTCCCTGCCTACTGGCATGTATTATGTACCATGATGGACAGTATGTCCCTGGAACTATAAGTCAAGGTAAATGCTGTCCCTCTAAATTACTTTTGCCAGGGTATCTTCTCACTAAAGCATGGAATAAATTAAGATGGCCAGCTATAATTTACCATTGTAATTATCTAAGAAAATATTTCTTAGATTCCTTCATGAGCTAAGTTAAAGATGTACTTATTGGCTGTAACAGAAGCAGAAAAAGACATTGTGTTAAAGTAAAAATTTCTGGTTTCTTTGGAGACTTGGGTTATAATGATGTTTTTGGGGGGCAGACAGGTAAAAGACTGTTTTGCTGAAGCAAACACAGGTGAAAGGCTGCTTTGCTGTAGCAAATTGAAAGGATTTATAGAAAGACTTTAGCTATGACTTCACAGAGAGCAGGAGTAAAGCACTGCTTCACTTTGCTCCACCTTGCCAGTCTTCACTGACGACACTCATGTATTAGCTTGCCTTACATTGCATTGCTGAGCTTCCCTTGTGGTGACTCCATAGAGAAAAACTCACCAAAGAAATTTTCATTAGATTTCTGTGGCTTCTTGCCAATTCCATGTACTTGAGCCGACTGGCGAGCACTGTGGTTGTTTTGTGGATTGAACTGCCCTTGCTGATTTGTGTGTGGTGTCTACTGAATGGACTGGATCGCAGTTGTTGATTCCTGTGTAGTGTTTGCCAAGTTGGCTGGGCTAGGTGTAACAAAGATTGGAATTACCCCAAAGAACTATTTCTAAACATGCCCACTTCCCCAATATCCTAATAACCTTTCTTTTCCACTATCTCTGGTTGAACCTGTATTAAGGTAGGTTATGAAAAATACATGCATACATCGTGTGCTGAAAAAAAATGTCCTGATGTGCAATGGGAAGGGAGTGATCAAAGAGCTTGTATGAAGGCAAAGATTAGGAAGGGTAAAAATCTATAAATCAGCAGGGGGGGGCAGATGGGTAGATAGAGGAGTGGAAAAAGACCAGAAATGCTGATGGTGGATGAGTCTTTGAGCAACAGCCTCAAACAGCTAGGTACAAGCTGTTGGGTGTGCTCTGTGCTTGATTTTACCATCTTAAGTTATGACTAGCATTCTCCAGTTCATCACAGCCTTTTTGTTCTCTGTTGGGTTGCCTTGCACCTGGATTATGCAAACACTTTCTTGGTCTGGCTGCTTCTCTTCTCAAGGAACATCTGCTATATGTTCAAGGTCAGCTTTCATGCCAGAGCTAGTCTCCAGCTGTTTGCATCCATTTCCACTGGTAAGGATGCTAAGTCCCTTTCTGTCCCTCCCTGCGACTGCCTTGTCCTTGCTCTGAAAGTCATTTTCTCCAAGTGGCTTTGAAAGGGTTTCTGCTCTGTGTAGCAGCATCACAGCAGCTCTCAGCACAACATCAGACCTAATGACAAGTTCAAAGCTCATTTCACAGCATCACAGGGATAGCTGTGTGATGAGATGCTTATCCAATGGATTTCTCTCAGTGTTCACTGCTTTTAGCCTTAATGATAGAAATGATGCCTTGAAACCTACCCCATATTAAATAGCTGTAGATTGCATAGAAAAGAAGGGACAAAAATGGGAGAGAGAGAGAGAGAGAGAGAGAGAGAGAGAGAGAGAGAGAGAGAGAGAGCGAGCAGGATCAACAGCTATCTGCACTGAGAACTTCCATTGTACTCAGTGTGTGTGTGGTATATTTTAGAGCTTGGGGAGTTGCATTGCTCCTAGTTGGGTTGCTCCTAGTTTGCATATCCCATTGTGTTTTCTTTGGGTGTATTACACATTCCTTGATACACATTGGGTATATTATCATTTCCTTTGGGTTCACATTCTTTTATCCAAGGGTGAAAATCTTGCACACTTCAGACCCTTGACCCACAATTTCTGGAGAGTTCTGTGTTAATCTAGAATTTTTAGATTTGCCAAGATGAGCAACAGCGAGCTTAAATTCTAGATGTCTCCTCAGATTTTCCCCAAATGTTAGTGGCAGGAATCTTGGGGCAATGGCATGGAAGGAGCAGTGGATAGGTGGAAAAGGGGAAGGAGGGTCTGAGTGGAAAAGAGCAGGTGGCTCTGGGGAACCCTGCAGCTATGCATTGGTCAGCAACAGAAGAAGCAAACCGTCTTCGCAGATTTTATATTCTATTTACATATCTATTATATTTATGTCATAACTATTCACTGATATATAAATATACTTGACCCTTTTCAAAAGCTTCACACAGTTTCCTGTGACATCCTGCATTACTTCCCGTGGGACGGCCAGTTAATGTTGGATATTTCACTGTTCTACTTTTCTTTCTTCAGCTATGACAAAAGGCAACTTAGGCAGGAAGGATTTATCTAGCTTGCACTTCCAGGTTACAGTCCATCACTGAGGGAAGTCAGGGCAGGAGAGAAACTTTTAAGAAACTGTAAAGGAACACCTTCTTGCTGGATCACTTACATGCTCATACTTAGCTACTGTTGTATACAACCCAGACCCACCTGGTTAGGGAATGGAATTGTTCACAGTGGTCTGTGACTTCCTATATAAATTAACAACCAATACAATCCTCTGAAGCCATGCCCACAAGCCAACCTGACATAGCAATTCCTCAGTCTAGAGTCCTTTCATGTGACCCTTGGCTAGACTTCACAGTTAAAGCTAACTAGGAAAGTCACCCAGCTAGATTTCATGAATACAAGTTAATGACTGATTACTAACCCAAACCTCTTGTCAGGGCTATAATCATTCTTTTAGGAATAAAGATATTCTGAAGAGACATTATACTCCTTCCTTTGGAAATCGGACTATTGAAATGGTGGTCTCCATAAGATTGCTAATTTACCCAGGAATCTCATGCTGGGAATAGCAAAGTGTTCAGGCTTTGGTGTCAGCCAGAGGAAGAATTTGTCTTCCTAGAAGAGATGCCACATCATAGGGAATACTGGAACTTAGACAAGGGTGGTGGGTAGAGCAACACTTTGACCAGGTTTACTTAGGCATGCCTGTGACTTTCTGTTTAAACCCAAACTTTATGTTCAGGTTCTAAAGATGAATGTGGGGTATGTGAGTATCCCTAGACCACATTGAATGAATCTCCTTTCTCTTTCTATGTATTTCATTATTTATTGGCATCTTTAATTAGTCTGTTGAGCATGAGTGGCTGAGACTGAATTATTGGGCTGATAGATCATAGGCTCTGACCCTAACAACTCTGGTAACAGGGCCACACTCATGATGGAAGGAAGAGGGACAGCTGGAACCTCTAAGTGAGCTCCCTTGAAGCCTGCAGAGGGTTGGATGTCTCATTTGTCCTGGGCTGCACCTCTCTCTTTGCTGTGGCCTTCTCACTAAACCTCCCCTCCAGTCCCCTCCCCATGTATCCCAGAATACTACATATAACACTGTCAGGACACAGACATGTTTGTGAGACCTAAGAAAGTATAAAGAACTCAGCATTGAAAAAAATGAGCATTCCCAATTTAAAGGTGGAAATGTCAACCAGACACCACACTGACTCAGAGCTGGAGTGACACAAAGACACTGAAGCAAAACATCTGCCTGTTAAATTCACATCTCAAGCAGCCAACCACAGCTCTGTAGAAATATTTGGCTGGCAGTCTCCACAGCATCTACTGTGTGGTTGTCACATTTGGATGATGACACATTTGATGGAACGAAGCCAACAGACACAGTTGATGGGGGGGGGGTGAAATCCCAGAATGGCAGAGGGTGTGGAAACTTCAGAAGGCGATTTCAGAAGTCAGGAGATGACCTCTGGAGCTCCCAGACAGATGGCTCCGAGCTCTTTTAAAGTTCACTGTTGATAATTGAGCTACCAGTCATATTTCATATGCAGTATCCTGCCTACAGTTAGGATTTTGCTAATCAAGAGAATTTTTGTTATTCTTAATTTTTATTGCATGTGCGTGTCTACTCAGTGTGTTCATTTTTCCATATATGTTCTTATGTGTGTAGACTGGACTGAATGTGTATGGGTGCTGGCCTGAAGTTGATATCCACATGAGGCATTGTCTTTATTTGCCCTCTACTTTATTTACTGAGACAAGGTCTTCGATTAGACCAACAACTTCCTTGTTTTTGACTAGACTAGATATTCAGCTTGCCCAAGGATCTTCTGTATCTGCTTCCCTGGTGTTGGGATTACAGTTGGCTGTCATGCCTACTCAGCTTTTATTTGGTTTTGAGGGTCTGAACTCCAGTCCTCATGCAGATGGGCAGAAAATTCTTCACTATTGACTGAATCCTTTCTTTCTTTCTTTCTTTCTCTTTCTTTCTTTCTTTCTTTCTTTCTTTCTTTCTTTCTTTCCTTCCTTCCTTCCTTTCTTCCTTCCTTCTTTTCTTTCCTTCCTTCTTGCTTCCTTCATTTTTCTCTTTTTCTTTAAATTATTTTATTTATTTACAGTCCAGCCTTTGCCCCTCTTCCCAGTCCCCTCTCCCAGAGTTCCTCATCCCATTCCTCCTCCCTCTTGCCTCCTAAAGGGTGCTCACCATTGCAGCCAGACCTGCCCTTTCCCTGGGGCCTCAAGTCCTTGCAGGATTAGGAACATCTTCTTCCACTGAGGTCAGGCCAGGCTATCCTCTGCTTTATATGTGCCTGGGGCCTAGGACCAGGCCCTATATACTGCCTGGTTGGTACCTCAGTCTCTGGAATGTCCCCGGAGTCTGGGTTATTTGAGACTGCTGGTCTTCCTTTGGGGTTGCCCTTCCCTTCTGCTTCTTTAGTCCTTCTCTTAATTCAACCCATAGGAGTCCCCAAATTCAGTCTAATGGTTGGATGTAAGTATCTCCATCTGTCTCAGTCAGCTGCTGGCCGGTCTTCTCAGAGGACAGCTATGCTAGGCTCCTCTCTGTAAGCACATCATAGAATCAGTACTAGTGTCAGACCTTGGTGCCCCACCATGAGATGGATCCCAAATTGGGCCTGTCATTGTACCACCTTTATTTCAGTCTCTTCTCCATTTTTGTCTCTGCAGCTATTTTAGATAGGAACAGTTCTGGGTCAGAAATTTTGACTGTGGTTAGCAACCCCCTCCTGCCACTTGAGGCCCTCCCTGTCTATCTACTGGAGGCAGACTATTCCATTTTCCTCTCCTCATTGTTGGCCATTTTGGCTAAAGTCATGTCCTGAGAGTCTTTTACCTACCAAGTCTCTGGTAATTTCTAGACATTCTCCGCACCCCCAACCCCTAAGGCTGAACATTTCCATTCATTCTTCTGGTCCTCTGGGTTTATTTCTTATTTCCCCCCTCCCTATACCTGATCCTGTTTCCCCTTTCCCCTCCCCTTCCCATCTCCCACCCTAATCCCTCCCTTCCTATGCCTTCAGTGGTTATTTTCTTTCCCTTTCTAAGTGAGATTGAAGCCTCCTCACCTGGGCCTTTCTGCTTATTGTTTATCTTACAGTGTGTGGGTTGTATCCTAGGTATTCTGTACTTTTTGGCTAATATCCACTTTCCAGAGAGTATATACCATGAATATTCTTTTGGGTCTGGGTTACCTCACTCAGGATGATATTTTCTAGTTCCATCCATTTGCCTTCAAAATTCATGATGTCCTCATTTTTAATCACTGGATAGTATTCCACTGTGTAAATGAACCATATCTTCTGAATTTGTTCTTTGGTTGAGGGACATCTGGGATTTTCTCTAGCTTCTGGCTGCTGTAAATAAGGCTTCTATGAACATAGTGGAGCAAATGTCCTTGTGGTATGGTCAGGATTCTTGTGGGCATATACCCAGTAGTGATATAGCTGTCTCTTCTGGTAAAACAATTTCTAATTTTCTAAAGAACCACCAGATTGATTTCCAGAGGGGTCGTGCCAGGTTTCAATCCCACCAGCAATGAAGGAGTGTTCCTCTTTCTCCACATCCTTGCCAGCATGTGCTGGCACCTGAGGTTTTGATCTTAGTCATTCTGATTGGTATAAGGTGGAATCTCAGGGTCATTTTGATTTGCATTTCTTAGATGACCAAGGATGTTGAACATTTCTTTAAGTGTTCCTTAGCCATTCAAGATTCTTCTCTTGTGATTTCTCTGTTTAGCTCTGTACCCCATTTTTTAATTAGGTTATTTGTTTTTTTGAAGGTTAACTTCTTGAGTTTTTTACATATTTTGGATATTAGCATTCTTTCCAATCTAGGAACCTCAATCTGTAGGTTGCCAACTTGTCCTGTTGATGGTGTCTTTTACCTTACAAAAAAGCTTTTCAGTTTCATGAGATCCCATTTATCAATCATTGATCTTAGAGCCTAGCCATTTGTTCTGATCAGGAAATTACCTCTGTGCCAATGAGTTTGAGGTACTGAGCCAGTTTTTAGGCTTGTGTTACCATTGTTGAGGCAAATTTCCTCTCTCTATCTATCCTGGAATCTCAGTAGCCTTGAAGATCTGATTGTCACTCCAGCAAAACAACCTCTATAAAACCCCATGCAGCCATATTAGGGTGTTTGTAGTCAACTTTTGAGATTGTTCCTCTGTATCCCAGCCATGCCTCAAGCAGATGACTTTGTGAACGGCAAAATGAATGTGTGGAGATGGATACCAAGCAAACCATTGTGTACAGGGACCTATGGCCAAAGCATATACTCAGATGTTTGAAATTTTGATGGACTCTGAGAGATTCCTGAAACGGGAAGAAAGAAATACTAACAAAATACAAAATTGCTATTACTTGGACAGGTCATTTACCACAGGAGTCTGCTACTCTCAAATGTACTGGGGGGGGGTACAATCTGGGTACAGCTTGGCCTCATGTGTATGCTGTGTGTCCTAAACCCAGTGTAGAAGATCAAGGACTATTGAACTCCAAGTTGCCATTGAACAGAGATTCTTAGGAAAAGATTTCACCTAGCTTGTTCCAGATAAACTCCAGCACAGTTGCAGAGATGTGGGCCTGCTCCCTGCTTCTCTGACAGTGTCCTGGTATCTCCTTCCATCACTCTGGCTGTCAGAGCCTTCCTGCAGGTTGCGTGGCTGGAAGACTCAGAAAAGTGCACTCTCGCCCCCATGGTACTACTGAATTATAGCACTTTCTGAGGCTGCAGGCTGAGTATCTGAATTGTCAGACTCCTTAGCTGCCTTACCCAAAATGCCCTGAAGGGTTGATTTTAGCAATTTGAGGAAATCATTTGAAAATACCTTTGGTTTAAAGTTCATTTTAAATAGTTATATCCATTGGAGCAGGATAGCTCATGATGAGTTGTGCTCTGTACCACTTGTAGTTTTCTCTGGTAGTCTCTATCTGCTATCGAGAGAAGCATCTTTGATGGGAAGTGGGAACTATATTTATCTTAGATAAGAATAAGTATTTAGAATGTAGTTAGAGATTATACTGGTTAAGTAAAGTGGTGGCTGTAGGTTCTCCTCTAAGACCCACAATCTCACTAGCCCCAGATTTCCATTACCTGACATGATTTCCCTCCTATAGAGTGAACTATAAGCTCAAGTTACACATCTGTTGCCTACCACCAACAGATGAGTGCTCTTATTGCACCATTAGAGTTTACCTTGCTATGGTAGCTCTTTTGGAGACCATTCTGTAATAGCATCTGTTTCCCCACAGTCTTCTTTTTTTTTTTCTTTAACATCAAAATGGTTTAAAATCAGTTATGATTTTTCCTGGAGATCATCTGCAGCTCTGAGCTTTTATCCCCCTACAAAGAGCCCAGAGGATGAGCCCAAGATAGCTCTGGGCAGGAATTTGTGTGAGTATCCCTGTGCCTATCTTGTTTCATTTAATGGGAAGTCATCAGCTGGGAGATTGAGTATAGTAGAAAGGAAAAATCTGTTATAGGGAACCTTCAGTGCTCCATCTTCCCTTTTTCCATTTCCTCCTTCCAAAGTACATCCCACTGGTGGTCCTGAGCTGTTTTAACAGCAACATATGCAGATGTGCAGGAGAGAGTTCCCACCAAGAAACAGCCTGGTGCGCAAAGTCACATTATATGTGCTTCCCTTCTGGAGAACTGATCTGTCTGTCTCCTTGGAAATAGGGAAATGAATTACCAGTCCAACCATATACACATATAGACACGATGACATGGACTCAGTGGAGTTCTAAAAAAGAGACTGTGGATACACATATGGCTGGTATCAAAAGATAGTAGAGGGGAGAGAGGAGGGATTAGAAAGGAAGGGAAGGGAATAGGAGGGGAGGGGAAGGGAGGGAAGGGATAGAAGTTTAATCATAGAATGTTATGTGCATGTGTGAAATTCTCAACTGAAAGAAAAGAATGACCACCAGAAACGATTGTAAAATAGTATGTCTATTATTTAACAATGGTGTTTTAGGAAGAGGATAGTGGAGAAGGAGAAGGGAGAAGAAAAGACTATAGTAAGGAGAAGAGAGATGAAGGAAAAGGAAAGGCAGACAGGATGAAGACAAAGGAAAACTTGAAGAGTGTACATAAAGCCTAGCTAACCCTGGCATGGCTGCTAGATACAATTTGTGAGTACTCTGCAAGTGGGAAGAGTGGGGACTTGCAGAGAACCCACCCTCCATAGGCTGAAGTCTTGTGAGTGTAGATCCTGTCAGTCATTCAGGTTTCCACGTGTGTTTTCAGAGCTCTTCATTTTAAGGGCACTGAGTGATTTCAGAAGATGGCAGAAGGACTCAAAGGATGAAAGTCTGAAGATGATGTGATCACACTGGGAAAACCTACTCACTGTACTTTTGAGGAGGTAGACCCAAGGGAGGATGTCCACATTTCAACCTAGTGTCATCAACCTGTTTATATGAATGTCTAAGCTAGATCAGGGCTCTTTTGAGGGAGACTTGCAAAGAACCAAGCAGATTTTTAGGTGTTGGGTATGGCAGCTGTGAGAATGTGGCCAGAAGGTTTATATATCAAGGACCCACCCTTAAATCTTTCCCTCCTAAGTCATACTTGCCATAGTCCCCCACACACAGTGGTTGGTTTAGTAAGGATTCCATTGGCAGACTCTTCATGTGGAGCCCAGGAAAATACAGATCCCTACTCTGGTCTCTTCACATCTTTCAAAAGTCTCCTTACCCTCTTAAAAGTTTAGGCTGCTTCCCTTCAACTCCCTCTACTCTCCTTGAGAACAGACTACATCATACTCTACCACTCTCCATCCTCTTTCAGTGTTGACTGCATACTGTTTGCTCCCAGTCTTCTCTGTAGTAACCCCTTGAGCATGCATTCCACTTTAGAAGTTTGTTTCTTAGAGAACCATACTAGGCAACCAACTAATCCCAATTTGTCTGAGTCTTGCCTGAATTTAGTGATGAGTATCTCACAGTTTGGGAAACTCAATCCCACACTAACAATGGCAAACAATCATCACACACACACACACACACACACACACACACAAGTCTAGACACAACAGAAGGAACTAAGGTATGCATACTAGGGGAAAGCTAGACATGACAGAAGGTACTTGGGGGTTTGGATGAAATACAATTTTAGGCTTAAAAAATCATTTAAAACTCTTCAGAGTACACCTGTCCTAAGCCATTACTTTTTTTTTTATTTTCTATATTCTATGTTTACATTCCAAAGGCTTTCCCCTTTCCCAGTTCCCACCCACCATAGTTCCCATAGTTCTTCTCCCCCCCCCAACTATTCCCCAATCCTACAGAGTGTCTGATAAAGTTTAAACCACTGGCTAACTGTGGTAAGCTGATCCTTTATTAAAACTTCAGTGCAGCTGAATGTTATAGCCATGTTAGTACAGCATGAAAACAAACTGGGGTCTCTAGCATGGTTTCCACGCTGAGGCAGTTGATACCCAGATTATAAGTGAATTTTAGGTCTGGTGAGAGAGCCAACAGGGATGGGTATTGATGGGTGGTTCACACATCAAAGATAAATCCTTGAAAGGAATGGCTCTTCCTGCCAACATCATGAATGTCTACTGTGTGCTCTATATGTCACAGGAACTATAGCTAAAAATAAGCTTAGAATAGACAGACAATCCCTGCTTAGCAGATCAGTAGTGACATCGGTGGTATTTTGTGTATTTGGTGCACAACTTGGTGTTTATGTCCACAGTGCAGATGAAGAAATATTGAAGAACAATTTTTATTATTGTTCAGCCTGGAGAAACATGTGAGGTCTTTAGAAACCTGAGTGGAGTCTCTATAAGAAAGTTATGATGGAGCCGGGCGGTGGTGGCAAACGCCTTTAATCCCAGCACTTGGGAGGCAGAGGCAGGCGGATTTCTGAGCTTGAGGCCAGCCTGGTCTACAGAGTGAGTTCCAGGACAGCCAGGGCTACGCAGAGAAACCCTGTCTCGAAAAACCAAAAAAAAAAAGTTATGATGGGCTACTTATACAGCATTTGAGCAAACATTGTTAGAGGGAGAAAGGAAGTATTTGGTGGCAAGATGGCTCAGTGGGTAATGGCACTTGCCACCAAGCCTGATAGCCTGGACTTAATTGCTAAGGCCCATAGGAGATGAAGATTTCTGAGAGTTGCCATGGATCCTCACATGAATACCATGACATGTATACAGGCAAAAACATACATAGACACACAGATGCATAAGTAAATTAATAAAAAAATATTTAAAAGGAGTGCCAACTCTTCTAATGCACCTCATGTGTGTTAGTCTTTTTCCCCTTGCCCTCCTATAATAGAAAAACTAATATTTTTCCCTTATTGTGCACAGAAAAGGATTGCTTAGAATCACTTAGAGAGTAAATATTAGTGCCTTGTTTAAGACATGCTCCAACCTAAATGTTTTGTTACCTGCTATAAAGTTTCACCATGTCCAGTCCCATTAATTATCTAGGGTTTTCTTGGATGAAGAAGTTGAACATTTAGTAAGAAATGCCTAAGAATTCAATATTCATGTTTGTCTCTGTAGTGACAGGAAGGAAGACTTCTCCAAGGTGAAGCTGAATAGAGGAAGCAGTGCAGGGAGAGAGTGTTGAGCTGTCTGGATGCTGTGCAGTTGCTTCGGGTAATGGAATGGTAGCCACTTCCATTCGTTTTGTTTCAGCCTCTGCTCTTCTACCACTAGAACAAATTATGGCAAGAGAGAAGACCCTCCCTTAGAGCCAGCTGAGTCACCGACTGGAAGATGCCCCATGGAACAAAGCTGTATTGCCCAGATGAGTAGGAAGCAGGCCTCTTGTTGAATTACTCAACAAGTGTTTCGGACCCATTTGCTGCAGCACTGGCATGCTCCACTCTTCAGCAAACACAGGTCATTTTTCCTTTAGACCATGCGAACCTGGGAACAACATTACTCATACACCCATTGGTACTCTGATTCTCTCTTCAGGTTTATTTACAGTACTTTTAAGACAAAGTTTGGAAGATTACAAGACATTGCTCACAAGTTTGCCTGATTTCCATAACTTAGTTTAACTCTCTCTGTAGGATCTGATTGTCCCTGGAATCTCTGTTCTCTGAAAAATTTCCTCTCTATGTACCTTTCTCACATTTTGTCTCCTCCCTCCATCATATTATAATTTCTGCTATTCAATGATCTGGGTTTTTTGGTTACCTAATGAGTTTTATTGTAGTTAATTACAGGGATATGAGTAGAGGAGCAGAAATAACTCAAAGATAGATAGATGTACCACCAACATGGCGATTTGAGAAAATAGAGCACACTGCCTCTGTGCAGGCAGCCTAACACGTTCGAGAGTGTTCTTCCCAGGAGGAAAAGAGGTCTGAGGCCTGATTCTCTTCTAGGCAGCTCAGCTGCTCTTTGTTTCTTTTAGGTTCCTTGGGTGATCTTTCTTCTGCCAAGATGCCGGGGTTGTCTTGGACTGCTCTTTGGGTCTTTGTTTATCTGAAACTGATTCCAACACACTATACTGTTTATATACTCTTGGAGAAAGAGAGGTCTAGTTAGTTTTATCAGTTTCAGGGACCTCCTGAAGCTATTTGAGTTGTTCAACTCCTGTCTAAGGGTGTCCATAGGATGGAGTGTTTCACCTCCACTAGATAGTCCTGTTATTTTATCTCCTTGTAAACATTCTGTCTTAAAATATTCTTTGTCTCTCTCCACTTTATACAACATGTCTTAAAAAGTTTGCCTCCTAGCTGGAGATTTTTCTTTCTTTTTTTCTTTTATTTTCTATATTCTTTGTTTACATTCCAAAGGCTTTCCCTTTTCCCAGTACCCCCCTCACCATATGTCCCATAAGTCCTCTTCCCTCTGCCCATTCCCCAATCCCCCCCCCCCATTTCTCTGTTCTAGTACTCTCCTCCAATACTAGATCTAGTCTTTTCTGGACCAGGGTTCTCCCCTTCCTTCTTCTTGGGAATCTTTTGATTTGCTAATTGTGCCTTGAGCATTCAGAGCTTCTGGGCTAATTAATTTCCACTTATCAGTGATTGCATTTCATGTGTATTTTTTTTTGTGTGTGTGATTGGGTTACCTCACTTAGGATGATATTTTCCAGTTCCACCCATTTGCTTACAAATTTCATGAATTCATTAGTTTTAATTGCTGAGTAGTATTCCATACCACATTTTCTGTATCCATTCCTTCTTAGAGGGACATTTGGTTTCTTTCCAACTTCTGGCTATTATAAATAAGACTGCTATGAACATAATGGAGCATGGGTCTTTATTGTATGCAGTGGAATCCTCTGGGTATATGCCTAGGAGTGGTATGACAGGGTCCTCTGGAAGTGTCATGCCCAATATTCTGAGGAACGGCCAGACTGATTTCCAGAGTGGTTGTACCATCTTGCAATCCCACCAAGAGAGGAGGAGTGTTCCTCTTTCTCCACGTTCTCCCCAGCACCTGTTGTCTGTTGAGTTTTTAATCTTAGCCATTCTGACTGGTATGAGGTGGAATCTCAGGGTTGTTTTGATTTGTATTTCCCTGATGACTAATGATGTTGAACATCTCTTAAAGTGCTTCTCAGTCATCCAAATTTCTTCAGGTGAAAATTCTTTGTTTAGTTCTGTACCCCATTTTTAATAGGGTTATTTGATTCTCTGGGGTCTAACTTCTTGAGTTCTTTGTATATATTGGATATTAGTCCTCTGTCGGATGTGGAGTTGGTGAAGAGCTTTTCCCAATTAGTTGGTTGCAGTTTTTGTCCTTCTGATGGTGTCCTTTGACTTACAGAAACTTTGTAATTTTATGAGGTTCCATTTGTCAATTCTTGATCTTAGAGCATAAGCTATTGGTGTTCTGTTCAGGAACTTTCCCTCTGTGCCCATGTCCTCCAAGGTCTTCCCCAGTTTCTTTTCTATTAGTTTCACTGTGTTTGGCTTTATGTGGAGGTCCTTGATCCACTTGGAGTTGATCTTAGTACAAGGTGATAAAGAGTGGATCAATTTGAATTCTTCTGCATGTTGACCTTCAGTTGAACCAGCACCATTTGTTGAAAAGGCTATCTTTTTTCCACTGGTTGGTTGTAGCTCCTTTATCAAAGATCAAGTGACCATATCTCTGTGGGTTCATTTCTGGGTCTTCAATTCTATTCCATTGATCTACTTGCCTGTCGCTGTACAAATACCATGCAGTTTTTAACACAATTGCTCTGTAGTACTGCTTGAGGTTGGGATATGAATGATCTGTTTAATGAGCAGCTCCTTAGGAAAAATGTTTGAATATAATCATTAAAATTTATAATTTTCATGTTATAAAACATACAAAATACATGTTTTTCTTTTGGGATTACGATTTAATTACAAAAATTCCTTTCTATTTTCTCCCTCAAATCCTTACTTATAACCCCTCATACTCTTTCAAATTCATAGCCTTTTTTTCCTTTTTTATAATTTTTACAATGCAATGGTTATTGCATTCATAGATGCATATATATTCCAAAATATAATATTTTTAGTCTGTATAATGCTATTTACACATTCTCAGGGCTGACCATTTGGCATTGAACAGTCTATTGGTATGCTTGTGTCTGTGGAAGGCCACCTTTCCCATACCCAGCATCATTTGTTGTTGTTGCTGTTGTTGTTTTTGTTGTCGTTGTTGCTTGTTTTGGAGAGTTGAGGCTTCATGGGCTCCTCTGTGTCTGGTTTGCCATGCCCATCTCTGTTACTCTTGTTCTCCTCATATTTGGGTAGTCAGGTTGGTGGGACTTTATGAGTATAGCTTCTGATACTAGGAGACACAATCTCACTGAAATCTCCCCAACATTCTGCCTCTTATAATCTTTCCACAGCCTCTTCTGTAATGTTCCCTCAGCATTAGGTGCAGGACTGTTTTGTAGATGTATCTGTTGGGACTGGATGCATTTTTGATTGATTGTAGGTTTTTTTGATAGTGGTAACAACATAGAGATGCTTCCTTGATGAAGGATGAAAACTATACTTACCTGTAGTTGTAAGTGCAAATGTTTGTATATTGTTGTTGGGAATTATGCTGGTTTAGTAAAGTAGTGGTTGTACATTCTCCTCCAGTAACTATGACTTAACTAGTACTAAGTAGTTAGCTAGTTTTCTAGTACCAGACATAGTCTCCTTGTAATGCAGGTCTAAGGTTCAATTAGAGAGTTGTTGTTTACAGACACTATTGAACACTTAGAGTTACAATGTCATACCAGTGTTAATGTGGTTCCTAGATGTCATAGCAAGATAGTACTGTTAGTTGTCTTCCTCTTTTGGAAGTTTGCATGTCATTTTCTGATACTATGAAAGCTAGTCCTAGGGAACAAGTTTTCAGGATAGTTTTAGTTCAGGGGTCTTTAAACTCTGTTTCTAAAGTGCATGGTGTTTTTAGAAACAGGGTCTTACCTTCTTATTTTGGAAGTAACCAAAATATAAAGTATGGGAAATACTAATTTATAACCCCTCTTTTGCCAATTGATCCTCCCAGAATGTTTTTGTTTCATTACATAAACTTTTGGCCATCCAATCATAGGTGCAATCAAATGATGATTTGAGCAAATCAGACCATAAGTAAATGTCTGATTACCATCTTGATTCCATAATGAAGTGTATTCCTGATGAATACACTTCCAGCATGATATTGTAATCTAGAGAACAAGGAAGATAAAAATAAATTAAGATATAGGAATATAGATATAGGTGATATAGACAGATGGGAATTCTACTAGTTTGTCAAGGAGATGACTATTTCATGAGATGAGTTTTTAATCACTGGAGAAATATTGATGTGTGTCTGTATGACTCTGTGTTTGTGTTTCTGTCTATGTGTTTCTGTAGGTTTATATCTCTATCTATATTTCAAAATATTTTTGTGTATCTGTGTGTGTCTATGTGTGTCACTTTCTGTGCATCTATGTGTGCCTATTTGTGTGTTTGTGTGTCTGTGCATATCTGTGAACTCATGTATATCTGTGTTTCTATGTGTGTCTATGTGTGTCACTCTCTGTGCATCTATGTGTATGTATCTGTGTGTGTCTGTATATCTGTCCGTATGTATGTGTCCAAATGATACCATCAACTTAAAAACTTTTAGGTATGATCAGCATTATTTTAATTTTTACATAATAACTTTAAATCTATGTCATCCACATAACCATAAAAAAGTCCCCATTTGTGAAGTTAGCCTATGTTCATTGTATAGATGTTCCCAACTTTGCTCGTTTAACTCTTCCATGTGACCCTATTTTATGTGGAATTGGGAAAGGAAATACAGTAAGTAACATGATGTATGCTTTTTTCATCATGAAACACAGAAGAAGTAATGTAAGGATCCCAAACAGAAGTGGATTCTAGGAGAATAATTGGAGAGTGAGTGTTAAGTGTTTATTACCTTTGTTGCTAATATGATTTATTTAATTGCAGCTGAACATGTTGCTAAATATATTACAAGCATATTTAATTATCATCATTTTTTAAATGACAGCCCTTGACATCTGGCTTGCAGAATGGCTGAAAGTTTAACCATGGCCTCTTGTAAGGCATTTGAAGCTGACATACAGCTCCATGTCTTGGACTCATGTGCCTTCCTTACCCTTTTGCTAGACACTTTCCCTTCCTATTTTACTGAAGAGCTGGGTTGATTAGGGATGGAACCCTGTATTCTCGGAGCCATTTTGCTTGTCCCATTTACTCTTCTGACAACTGAATGCTTCTTCTTAGGTGATTAATCAAACTTATATTTTGATTTTCAGCCTTTAGGAATAGTTTTTCAATCTATTTTCACATCTGTGGTTCAGTTCTGTGTTGGTAAGAGCTGCATCTTGTCCTTTCTGTAGCTGAGAAAATGTACATGTATTTTCTCAACTGTTCTGCCCAAGCAGAAGATACAGAGATGAAACTGAATTCACAGGTTCTGAGTTTCAACAAAGGTTTCAATTTCAACATAATCTGTGGAGAGACTGAAAGATAATCATAGGATGAACATCATATGAGGGAATGTTACTTTAGAAGTGCATGATGACTTAAACACTGATTGGCAATTATTACTATTAAACACTGTGCAAATTATAAAATGCTAGTTTGTCATA
Source organism: Apodemus agrarius (assembly GCA_964023405.1). NCBI lineage: Eukaryota > Metazoa > Chordata > Mammalia > Rodentia > Muridae > Apodemus > Apodemus agrarius. Next base: position 97,648,025 of record OZ030011.1, on the reverse strand, counting down.
GATGTTTTTCTGTTTATAAAATTCCCAAGAGTATGGTGATTTCTCATTGCATGTAAGAGTGAGACTACCTGAATGGGGAATTAGAAAAGGAAAAACATCCCAGACTTTAGGCAGCCTGGAAACTCCCTTTTATTTCTTTTTCCTTACCCACTCTCAGCTACTATATGCCTCCTGCTGTGACTTGGTGACCATTGCTCTTGTTCTTTAGTGTAAATTGGAGAAACTTTCTATTACTTTGCTTCACTGAGTACAGTGAAACACAAGCTCATGGGTTAAACCTTCTTCGGGGTCCTCTGTCAGTCTGAAGTTAGGTCACCTAATGGTGGATCCTCTGAGCAATGCCTACATTATGTAGCTGTTTCTTTGACAGGAGGTTGTGGGTGGGCAGATCAGGTTTCAAGGCTTTGAAACAGCTTAAAATCTGGGGGAGTGTGGCTCCCTTCCATGCTGTCTAACTACAGAACTGCCCATCGACACCAGAACAACTTAGGTATTTTTATCCAGAAGGATTTGATCTTGTTGCCCCTGTGTTTTCTATTAGGAACAAAATTACCTACTAATTACTTAGGGTTTTGTCTTTTGATTTTCTTAATGGTTGAAGAGAGAGCAGTAGTGTTCAGAGCTCCAAGCCTTTATGAACATTGTTCTAATCACATGACATAATACTTGTGTGCCTCAGGCTAAGCATGTGACAATTCTTGGGCACTCGGAAATGCCCCATTCTTCTCTTAAGGGAAAATATCTTTCCAGTGCTCATTTGTGCAGTTAATGAGGATTTTATGACAGCCACTAGACATAAAAGAACAAACAAACAAACAAACAAACAAATCTATAAACATAGAGAGATTACCACAGATGTAGGTTTTCTTCCCTAAGGGTAGTCATTATCCTCAGATCCCTCTTGGCAACTCTTCTGGGTAAAATCTGATTATGGTAGCAAACATATTAGAGAAATGGTATGGTGGGCTGGCAAAAAGCATTTACCTTAGATTTCTGGGTTTGAATTCTAGCTCAGACATTCATTTGCTGTGTGATGCTGTACAAGTTTGGTCTTCATGAGCTCCCATGTTCCCCACTGTAGTCAGGACTATAATTACTGGTTACCTCTCAGCTTTACTAAGAGTCAAGAACATTGAATAAGAGACACCTGTGACATCTGTAAAATGTGAGTGTACTTCAGACCCCCTGTGACTGTCCTATCCTATAGTTTAACATGGTTCAGTTGGGTGTGGGCTGGCAGAAACACGACAACTTTCTGAGAATTGCTTGAGCATTTCTGGGTATGGGGAACAAACTATTCTTAAGAGTTTCATTGAAGTTCCCAATGAAATGATACTATGCACAATGGGCTGGGCCCTCTCCCATGAACCGCTAACTTAGAAATTGTCTTACAGCTGGATCTCACGAGGCATTTCCTCAATTGAGACTCCTTCCCCTTTGATGACTATGGGTTTTGTCAAGTTGGCACACAAAACCAGCTAGTACAAATGGTATGAAGGTAGCAACAAAATTGACTGTCTTTTTCTTTTTCATTATTGTGGTGATTTGAATGAGAATGGCCATCATACACTCATATTGGATACGTGATCATCCAGGAATGGCACTAACGGATAAAGATTATGAGGTATGACCTTATTCAAGGAAATGCAGCACTGGGGGCAGGTTTTGAGGTTTCAATGGCCTAAGCTAAGTCCAGTATCTCTGTCTTCCTGCAGTTTCTGGATCCAGATGTAGAACTTTCATCTACTTCTTCAACCCAAAGTCTGTTTGTGTGCTGTTTGTATCCTCTCCATAATGATAATGGGCTAATCATCTGATGCTGTAAACCAGCCCCAATTAAAGGACTTCCTTTTTAAAAGTTGCTGTGATTATAGTGTCTCTGCCCAACAATAAAGCACTAAGACAATTATCAGCATTCTAAGTAATGTCAGGGACAGAATACATCTTTCTCTGCAGTAGGATTTTATTAACCTAAATTCTAAGCAATTGCTCTCTCTTTTGACGTGCAATGTAATGTGTCATCTGCAAATTAGCACAGTTTTTGAATGCACTTAGATTATTATTCTGTTTTAGTCATGACAAAATATCTTAGTGAAACAACTGAAGGGAAGAAGAAATTTTGCCTCAGACTTTCTGAGGGTTAGATCCACAGTTTCTTAGTGCCATGCGCTCAGACAGAATGAGCAATTATATGGGGTTTCTTCTAGTAGGTAAAGGAAGCAGGTGGAGCCACAGAAGAATGGACCAAGACAAGAAGTGGTCCCCAAAAAGGGCATGTCTCATATGAGGTACTTTTTCCAAACAGGCTACATTCCACAATTCTATTGCCTCCTAGAATCTATTTGAATTTTGCATCTGTTAATAGATTAAGCCATTGATTTGAGTCAGGGTGATTGTTTCTTAATCTAGTCAAGTTGGTAGTGAAGACAAACCGTCTTGATACCTTTTACTAAATATTAAAGACAGCACCACACAATATCTACTAGAATCCTCCTCAGAACTTATTGTGGAGTACTCTCAGCTGTGTAGGTTTTTTTTCCCACTCTCAGAGCACAGCCACATGGTCTGCTCTTAGGAGTAAATTCTCAGTGGGATGGAGCCGGGTCCTCACTTTCTCTACTGCTTGAATCATCTGTTCCTGTGTTCCACAGACTCACTTACACCCCAGCTTCTATGCTGGCCACATGAAGGATGTGCTTTGTGAAGTCTAAAATAGTGATGGACTGAAAGTTTCAAGGCATGTTGTTGTCATTTGTCAATACAAACTTACCATGCAACTCATTCACAAATCCAGAAACTGTATGCAACAGGGGAGATTTTCCTGATGCCACAACTAATTAGCATTGTGGTGTGACTATGATATGCTCATCATGGGCTCACTGGTGTGGACACATTGCTTTGCACATGATGATGTTTTTTGGGAAGGTTGTGAACCTTCCCTTTTTACTCTCTGCTTCCTAAATGTATATGCAATATGATCAGCTGCCTTGGCTTCTTGCAGTAGACAATATCCCCTCAAGATGTAAGCTATAATAAAGTCCTGCTCCATTAAGCTGCTTCTCATCATGAGTTTGGTTACAACGGTAAGTAATACAAGTAGCAAGTGTTAGTTTAAAATATTCTAATGAACAAACCAAGAGATGAAGTTGCTGTGGAGGCAAAGAGTGTATTAAGAAATGACCTAACTCAGGTCTTTGACATAGTATCTTGAGCCTATCTGCTTCATAATCTACTTGCACATTTATGGAAAACAGGGGTTGTAGGAAGCCACGTTCGCCATTACAAGATGGCGCCCATTTCCTGTGATGAATCAGCGATGTGCTGTTGTTACTCCACTCTGCACCCTACTACGCATGCACGGGTAGAGGTTTAATGAGGCATCGTGGCATGCACCAATCAGGTAGAAACACATCTAGCCTAGGCCTATTTAAGTAGCACCATTCCTTTTTTCTTGGTCTTTCGCCTCTGCAATCAACCCCGCAATAAACGTCTGTGGAAGGATCCTGTTTGTCTCGTGTCCTTCTTGCTGGTGAGATAGACGTGATCGACAAGGGGCCCTGTCTGAGGCTATCTCTAAGTCCCCATGAAAGAGTAGTGAAGGATTTCTCTCAAAACTGATTGGTCAGATAGTTGAATGTGGGGTCAATACATTGCTGGCATGATATACTCACTCAGCTAAAGAGTACATTCTATTTATGAGGAGTCAGGGTAAGGAAGAAAATTAGGAAGGGAGAAAGGAATGGAGAGATGGGGGAGGGAGGAAAGAAAGGAGAAGAAATACAAGGGGCTATAGGTGGAAAATTGCCTTTCCTCTGTCCAATTCCATCTGTAGCCTCAGGACCTTAGAAGCTGGTTCCTGGATCCTTAAAAATGTTAGTGGCTGTATTTATACGCACTGGGAATTGTATCTATAATGGACCAGTCTCTCAAGTGTAGCAAGTTTGTACCTAATATCCACCTCTGCTCCCACAAGAACACTTGTCTCCTTGACAAGTCAGCATGTTAACGTAAAAGTAATTCCAGTACTTTATTTTTTTATTTTTTTATTTTCTATATTCTTTGTTTACATTCCGAATGCTTTCCCCTTTCCCAGTTCCCCCCTCACCATATGTCTCTTAAGTCCTCTTCCCTCTGCCCATTCCCCAATCACCCCCTCCCATTTCTCTGTTCTGGTACTCCCATACAATACAGATCCTCCCTAATTCCACAGAGATGCTCCTTTGCTATATTTGGTTACCTTTTAAAAGCCTTTAAACTCTACCGTTTTACAAGGGGGAAAACTGACTTTATTTAAAAGACTCTTGCTTAATATTCCTTTAAAAATTGAGTTCTCAGATGGGTCCTATAAATATATCAATAAATGTAACTATTTTAGTGATAAGAAAAAACATGTGTAAAAGAAGAGAAAAGGGTGACTTTCAGTTGTGCCTTGTTAATGAAAAGCATACATAATACAAAGAGAGTTACATGACCATGTCAGCATTAGATGGGCCAAATACAAAGCTCATTTCAATAATCCAACCACATTTTTGGGGGTGGGTTGTTGTTGTTGTTGTTGTTGTTGTTGTTGTATTGACAATTCCAGGGAGATTTGGAAATGTTAATGTGTAGACTTCCACTTGGCTAGGCTGCTGTGGTCTGTGGTCCCAGATCCATGACCCTCATGCTTGATATAGAAGGCCCCAATGGTTCACAAGCAGCAGGGTGCCTCTATTGCATCTGGAAAATGAGGCCAGTGACTTGACCTGCTTCCTGCCCAGGCTTTGGTTACCTGTGTGTCTGCCATAGGGAAAAGCCAGGGCTCCTGCCTATAGTGATCAGTGCAGGGGAGCACTGCCTCTCTGATCGGTGATAAACAGACACCCAGTGTCACTTGTGTAAGGCAACTGCCTCAGGATGTAAACTAAAAAAAGCACACACTGAGTAAGAGACAGTCTTTCCATTCCTCTGGCCTCAGTTCACATGGGGTGGTCCTAGAGCACTATAATGCTTTTCAAACCTTTATATTTTTGTTTTGTTTGATAACCTGTTACTTTATTTTTAAATTTAAATACATTTTAACTGACAACATGATAGAAGGCTGTGCACTTTAATGGGCTCCCATGACGTTAGGACAAGTGTGCTTTGAGCCCTTTGCACCTGGATTCAAAGTCTTGTCTCCTCAAACATTGTTATGTGTCTGTGGCAAGAGCTTCCAAATCCTTCTCCTGGAGTTTTGAAGTGCACAGCCTGCTGTTATTATGGTCACCCACTGTGCAATAGCCCTGCTCCCACTTAACTGTGGCAGCACCTGTATTGGGGACATAAGATAAGTGGCCACTTCTAAACCAACCAGGAAACAGTGAGAGATGAATGCAGACAATCTTCATTCTGTGTGAGACTCTGGCTGGTAAGACTGTTCTGCCTTCATTCTCGGCAGATCTACCCCCAACAGTTAAACCTTTCAGGACACACCCAAAGATGTTCCTCCTATGTAATTCTAAATCCAGTCTAGTTGACAGTGAGGAATGACCAACCTCTCCTGGCCCTATCTTTTCTACCCTCCCAAACCTCTGCTATGTAATACTCTACTTTCAATTCCCAGGTATGAGCAACATTTTTAGCATCTAGATTCACATTTGAAGGTGTCATCTTTGAAGGGAGGAAGGAAGGGAGGGAGGGAGGGAGGGAGAGGGAAGGAAGGAAAGAAAGATGGAAATGCTACTGCTCATGTGTTGATTGATATGAAAGAAAATGCCTTAGGCAGGGCAGGCTGGGGCAAACACCATGTGAATATTTAATCATAAGATCTCTAGGAAAACACAGCTGGTACAACCATATATTTTTCTCTGGCAGGGATGAGATCAGAGCTGTAGAACCAGGGGGGAGGAATTTGCATGTTTCTAAGACTCTCTTCCTTGTACACAGTAAGCCTGTGGCTCCAATTACTGGTAACTCAGTGGTGTCATAGTTAGCACACAAAAAAACCACCTCTGTTTTGAATTCAATATAGGTAAACATATGTAGTGCAAAGATTGAAGCAATTGGATCCATGGAATCCTGAGACAAGTATCTATTTGCCTGCCACTCTGGGTTCAAATATTCTGTTCTATGAAATCTGGTTCACATTTTATACCTGCCCACATCACAGACTGATTTCAGTTGGGGGCATGCTTAGCTTCGAAATATTGTTAGGACCTCAGACAAGGTAAAATTCTAAGCACAGGTACCCCAAGTTTCTGTTTTATGTTAAAAAAAAGTTAAGGTGTCCAAGCCACTTAACCATGTGATAAGTAATGGAAGGGCAGATGGGGACACTTGGGCAGTCATTTTTAAAGACCTGCCTTCCAAGGCTCAACCTACCACTGTCCACATGAAGGGTGGCTGCATAATTAACAGCTTATTAAAATTTTCAAATAACAAATTCATTCATTTTTAACCTTAAGGTTCCTAAGTACATTTAATTACTCCCTGATGTGGAGTCTTAATGGTATTAAGGTGATCAGAATAAAAGAGGAGATGCACTTTGCTTTGTGTCTAAACCCCTTCCCTCCTCCAAGGAGGCAGGTTTGAGGTAATGAGTCATTTTTTCCACTCAGGAAATGCAGTGTGGGTTCTTACTGGTTTTTAGCAAAGGCTAGGACTGAGCTGGCCATTCTCTGCTCTAGGTTCCTGTGGATTAATATTTCCTTAATGAAATTAGTGATGTGTGTGTGTGTGTGTGTGTGTGTGTGTGTGTGTGTGTGTCCATGCTTGTGCAAGTCCACGAGTATATGGGAGTACATTTGCCCATGTGTGTGTTTATGTATAGAGGTCACAGGTCAAGGTCAGCTATCATTCCTGATTTGAGAAAGGATGTCTTACTGGCCCGGAATTCACCATGTAGGCCAAGTTAGGGAATCCCAGGGATCTATCTAACTCTACCTTCCCAGCATGGGGATTACAATTATTTGCCACCGTGCCCGACAGTTTGACCATGGATTCTGGGGGTTAAAATCAGATCCCCATCAATGTGCAGCAAATTCTCTCACCAGCAACTTACACTTATCCTTAACCCTTTAAACAGTCCCTGCTTTGACCATGGCTCACCGCTCAAAAGGCTTCTTACACCAAGGCTGCAAACAGTGGTAATGTATGGATATAGGCATAAAATGTTTAGCAGGCAGTTTAATTGCATGCCCACTGGGCTAAACATCAGTGGTGAATTATCCTATAGGACTTGTGGCCTCTTTATGCATAGACATTGACCATTTTCCATCTAAGTCCTGGCATACACCTTGGCAAGGGAGAAGCATTTTAAATCACAAATACCTTGAAGAAAGGAATCAGCTCCCATTCTAACACAGAAGGGTATTTCTTTTATTTTCCCCTTTTATAAAACAACATTTATTATGCATAAGTCTGTTCATTTTTGAAGTTAGTATTCATGACACGGTCATTATTGAATTTTTAAGTAAGTGTGAATTTTACAGATAACTGACTCTGCTTTATGGCTTTTGAATAAGGTTATAATTCTGGGGTTGTGATTTGGGGTCATTTTCCTTTTATTTCTTCCAATAAAGGAGGCTTTCAAGTCTATGGAGAGCTATCGCTTTGACTAATCTACAGGGCCAGTTCTGGGTTTTTCACTCCAACAAGAGCCTGAAAAACAAGGACCCGACTAAGAATGATAGCTTCTTCAAAGAGGAGGGAGACATGTTGTGATCTTTGAAAAGACTCTGCTTCTAGTCTCCTCTGAATTTTCTCTATACCAAGTACATTGTTTCCCATTAATCTGTATCATCATCTGTCAATTACATGCAGAGTTGAGGATTTGAAAGTGGAAAAGGGCGGGCTCTGAGTGTGCAGGAAGCTTCACAAGGCAGAGTGTGACCACATTCAGTCATTTTAGCTATTCCATTGTACCTCTCGCCATCAGGCCATGCCCTGGTCTAAGTTACTGTACGATGTGCAAAAAAAAGAGATGTCCAAGACACCAAGCGACTCCGTCTGGCAGAACACAGTTTGTTCCATTCTGACTGGCATTGCCCAGGCTGCAATTATAGCACAACCTGTTTATGCCAGAGAGCAGCCAGAAGCTGCTGGCCCATGGACCATCATGCACAGACTGATGAGCCTTTTCCCCGTGGAAGTCAGACATTGCCACTGAGGAGTTTGATTATAATAAATCAGCAACACTTGGGCCTATAAAACTCTATCAGGAGAAACAGGTACTGGAGTCATCCAACACTCCAAATTCCCTCACCTAAACCATATAAAACCAAGGATGTCTTAAGGTTAATGCTCATCAGCCTTTGCTACCCATCATCAGGTCTTCTGGTGCCAAGTCTCAGGATACAGAAATAACAACCAGCTGTCCTCAGGACTTCAGCTCAGTAGAGCCCTTACTGCTTTAGGAAATTCATTAACACTTAGGATCCGTCATCAGATCCGGTGATTTTTGTGCCTTGACTCAGCCTTTAGCCATCTCTGCCTTGTCCTCACACACTACAGCTCCAGTATCTCTGGAGGTTGTTACTGTCTTGTCCAAACACCTGGAGGGTTTCTCCTGCATCAGCTCTGCCCAGAGTTCCTTAACTCCATTGCCTGTTTAAATCCTTCTAGTCATTCTAGAACCAATAAACCATCCTGTGACATGCAACAAGTGATTAAGAAATGATATTAGAGAAGAATGGACTAAAGGAAGCCAATGGACTAAATGGAATCAATGGTCACACCACTGGGTCAAGTCAGAAGGACTTCTTTAACTATAGCTAAGGAACCCATGTAACTTGTACTTTGTTACTAGATTTGTATCTTGTTCCTGCATCTCTGACATTGGCAAATGGCAAACACACTTCTGACACCATGTGCTCAGGAACCTTCAGGAATGTATAGTGCTCACTTCCTGCTTTCCATTAGCATCAGCATTGCCTACACCATGAAGACCCCTGATACTACCTGTAGAGTCAATGAAACGGTTTAAAGAGGCAGGGTGGATTTTGTTCCCAGAGTCAGCCAAGTGGATTTATCTACCCAATTCCGGTCCATGGAGAGATTTGAAGTTCAGAGAGTGGAAAGAGTTGCATGCCCCATTCCTGGTTTAGTCATGACCCTGTTGATTGTTCTCTCCTGCAGGGACTGTGAAGTTTTGGAGAATCATTGTAAATAATGTATTCATTTATTTATTTAGGTGCACTTGTGTGCATACAGGTGCACATGGCAGCCAGAGTTCAAGATTGGTGTCATTCTTCAGTTGTTTTCGATCTTGTTTTTGGAGACAAGATCTTTGCTGAGACCTGAGACTCATCAATTAGACAAGACTGGCTAGTTTATGCACCTGTATTCACACAAGTATAAATAAATATATAGAGATAGATAGATAGATAGATAGATAGATAGATAGATAGATAGATGACTTATCATGCATTGCTGAAACTCTGCTTCTTGCTGGGGTTACAAGTGCTTGCTTGGCTGTTTACATGGGTACTGGGGTTCAAATTCTGGTCCTTAGTATGGCAGAGCAAATACTTTTCAGGCAGAGCCATCAACCAGCCTCTGGTTTTCTTTATACAACTATAAGTCCTTCCAGCCCAATCTCTCTGCTCATATAGTGGTAAACAGCATATATAATATGATATAATGTAATGTAATATAATATAATATAATATAATATATAATATTATAAATATATACCTGTACATGCATACACACACACACACACACACACACACACACACATACGACATTCTGGATTCCAAATAGCCTGCATGCAAGATCTTGTTCATATGTTTGAATACATCTTATTTAAACTAGATATTTGTCATTACTACCCTTAAAGTAATTAGGCCAGTATATATCAAGATTCTCTTAATTGTGTTAACTGAGGATTGGGTTAATGATAAATGTGGGTGGCACTATTCTCTAGGACAGAATCCTGTACTATATAAAAAGAAATGTGTTTCATATGGTTTATGAGTTGTATCATGGGTATTCTGAGTTTCTTTTTGGCTAATATTCACTTATCAGTGAGTATATACCACATGTGTTCTTTTGTGACTGGGTTACCTCACTTAGGATGATATTACATCAAATCATTGTTTTTAATAGCTGTACTCCATTGTGTACATGTTCCACATTTTCTGCATCCATTTCTCTGTTGAAGGACATCTGGGTAGTTTCCAGCTTTTGGCTACTATAAACATAGTGGAGCATGTGTCCTTATTACATGTTGGAGCATCTTCTGGGTATATGCCCAGGAGTGGTATAGCTGGGTCCTCAGGTAGAACTATTTCCAATTTTCTGAGGAACCACCAGTCTGATTTCTAGAGTGGCTGCACCACCTTGCAATCCTACCAGTAATGGAAGAGAGTTCCTCTTCCTCCACATTCTCATCAGCATCTGCTGTCACCTGAGTTTTTGATCTTAGCCATTCTGACTGGTGTGAGGTGGAATTTTAGGGTTGTTTGATTTGCATTTCCCTGATGACTACGGATGTTGAACATGTCTTTAAGTGCTTCTCAGCCATTTGAGATTCCTCTGTTGAGAATTCTCTGTTTAGCTCTGTACCCCATTTTTAATAGAGTTTTTTGGTTCTCTGTAGTCTAACTTCCTGAGTTCTTTGCATGTTTTGGATATTAACCCTCTCTTAGATATAGGATTGGTAAAGATCTTTTCCCAATCTGTGGATTGCCATTTTGTCCTATTGACAGTAAGATCACACCAAAGTGTGGATGCTACAGTACTACTCGGTAGTGGAAAGAGAATAATCTCTGGGAAGTAGAAGGAGAAAGGTATCTTGGAGGAAGAGAGGAGGGGAAGGGAAAAAGGTTGACCAGTTCAGATGTGGGAGGAGATGGGGAAGAAGAACAGAGGGTCGGGAATTTGAAAGCAGTTGTGCAGCAGTGGGAGAGGGTGAACTGGGGTTAGCCATTAGAGGGTCCCAGATGCCAGGGAACCAAGAGGTTCCCGGGATCCATCAGGGAGGAAATACAAACAAAGGGAAGATAGAACCTGTAAAGACCATATCCAGTGGATAGGCATGGCTCCCAGTTGAGGGATGAGGCCACCTAGCTACCTCAAAATTATTAATTCAGAATTCCTCCTATCAAAAGGAAATATAGGGATAAAGAGTGGAGCAGAAACTGAAGGAAAGGCCATCCAGAGAGTACCCCACCTAGGGATCCATCCTATCTGCTAACACCAAACCCACACACTATTGCTGATGCCAAGAAGTGCTTACTGAGAGGAGCTTGGTATAGCTGTCTCCTGAGAGGTTCTGCCAGAGCTGGACCAATACGGATGCAGGTGTACATAGTTAAACATTGGACTGAGTGCCAGGACCCAAATGGGGAAGTTAGGGCAAGGGCTGTAGGAGCTGAAGGGGTTTGCAGCCTCATAGGATGAGGAACATAATCAACCAACCAGATAACCACCCCCCCAAAGCTCCCAGGGGCTAGACCACCAAACAGAGTACACAGGGGGTACCTATGGCTCCAGTTGGATATGTAGCAGAGGATTGCCTTATTTGGCATCACTGGGAATGAACCCCTTGGTCCTGTTGAGCCTTTTGGACCCAGGATAGGAGAATGCTAGGCCACTGAGTAGGAGTGGGTAGGCAGGTAGAGGAGCACCCTCATAGAGGCAGGGGTAAGGGAGGTGGGAATAGGGGTATGTGGAGCAGAATCTGGGAAGGGAGATAACATTTGAAATGTAAATAAATAAAATAACTAATAAAAAAGACAAAGAAATGTGGTTGAGAAGAACTCTCTCTCCTCTCCTGGCTCTCTCTGCCTTGTATCTGTCTCTGTCCATCTCTGCACCCTGCTCTCTCTCTCTCCCTCTCCTGATTGAAGATGTAACGTGACCAGCTGCCTCACTGATGCTGTGTCTTAACTGCCATGACAGACTATGCCCTCAAATTGTGAGCTAGAATAAATGCCTCCTTTCTTGAGTTGCTTTGTCAGGTATTTTATCACAACAACAGGAAAAGGACTCTTATAGCATTGTTATGGAACTGTTTGGTTTGACCAAGAATTGGTAGCAAATGATTTCTAGAAACATTCACCACTGTCTTCAATGCCCTGGATCAACTACAAACATCTGAGGAGTGGCAATTGCTCTCCCAAGGCGACTTCTCACTCTTTGTTCCCACAAACCAGAATCACCACGAGAAGCAGCATGAGGAACATGGCAGCCACACTTTGGAAGAAAAGCAGAAATTTAATAGGAGGAATAGAGGAAAAAAATTGAATGCACTCTCTAGAAAGCTGAACAAAATCACATGGAGATCGATGATGGAAAAATTGATAAAGTTAGAGTTCGCCCCTAAGGAGACAGCCTTGAAGTGAGTGACTAGACATTCATACAGAAAAAAAGGCAATTGCCTTTAAACACCTCAACAGCATTTCTCCGAGGCACAGACCAACAGTTTTTGAAACGAAAGAAAATGCTGCCTTGCTGAATTGGATTATCAGAATGTGTCTGGCACTGCTGTAACAGTTCTACACATTCCCCAGGAACAGGAAAAACCTGCTTAAATACTCCTGGATTCAGAAAACCGATAGAATTTATACCAGCAATAACAAATAACAAAACACAGTTCTCAGAAAACTGCTAAGTTTATGTTCATCACTGAGCAAGAACATCTGTCAGGTATGTGGACGGAATAAAGCTGTCTCCAGACATGCTAGGTGTTAGGGATTTCCTCAAAGGCATAAACTCTCTAAGATAAACTTGCAGACAGAGAAACAGGAATGGCTCTAGCTCCTAGATGCCATGACCCACATGGTCAATCGCAGTATCTAGACTAGGGGTGAAGAGCGATCCTGGGCAGAGGGCAGAGGGCAGAGGGCAGAGAGCCTGACAAATCTGTTCCAGATGTGAGTGGGAGGAGAAGCCAGAGGTCAGACAAGTTCAGTGTGGTGGAGAGCAGTCAGGAAGAAACACTGAATACTGAGCCAGCAGGCAGAGGAGAAGAGAGGTCCATGGCATGAGACTAGGAAACCATTCGGCAGTTTGTACACGCTGTAGCCTCAGTACCACACAAACCCATGAAGATAATTCTGGGGGAAGAATCCACTTATTTCCTAGCCTTGCCCCACCTCAAGCACACAAGGGGACTCCAAGGGTTTCTCCATGACAAAACTGCTCTGTAAATGGTGTCACCTCAAAGTAGTCCACACTGTAAAGTGAAGAGCAAAACTGGACTTTTGCCTTTGGTTTTGTTTTATTTATTAATGAAGTAATATCATTGGGGTGTCACTTCATTCTGAGGAGGATGTGGTTTGTCTGGAGGACCAGGAAGAACAGGGAAGAAGGCTGGCATTGAGGAATATCTTAGAGCCAAACGAATCTGAGAAAAACAAAAACAGAGATCACATAGGTGAGAGTCCAACCTAGCCTATTTGCCCAGACAGATGCCCTTCCTCCATCTTTTCTCTCATCTTTGAGGAAAACTATTTTAAAAGAGGACTAGGGTGATGTTGACATAATACAGTATATTTCCCATCCCATATTTTCCCGCATGCCATCATACCTGTACACCACAGGCATCTTTCACAAGTACAACTTTATATTCTTTTATTTTTTTTTCTGTTGCAAGGTATTTCCTTTCCATTCACATTGAGGTAGTGAGAAGCCAGTGATTGGAGGGGAGAGAGGAGGAGGAGGAGGAGGAGGAGGAGGAGGAGGAGGAGGATGAGGAGGAGGAGGAGGAGGAGGAACATCTTTCCCATGTACAACTTTATATTCTTTTATTTTTTTCTGTAGCATGGTGTTTCTTATCCATTCATATTGAGGCAGTGAGAGGTCAGTGATTGGAGGGGAGGGATGAGGAGGAGCTAATAGAGGTGGGGAGAGAGAGAGAGAGAGAGAGAGAGAGAGAGAGAGAGAGAGAGACTGGGTGGACCACATGAGAGGAACTAAGAAGGAAGAGAGGCTCGTGAATCACAGGAGCAGAGCAGAGAGGGAGATGCGAATATCCAGATGGCTTCAGATGCATTTCTGGTGTTTTGGAGAGGTTCAAAATATTGGGATAAGACTTTATCATTGTAAATTGGCATTATGTAATTGGGAGTTTTATATACATAAAGATATTTGGTTAACTACTTAAGAGTCATGCTTTACCAGGTATTTGGGTGCAGAGCAGGAGCAAGGGACTCCAGCAAGAGTCTATGACAGAGAGGAAACACAGCTGGGATGCTGAGAGCTAGCTAGAAGAGATTGTCCCCACAGCAACAGTGAGAGCCGCCCTGAGCTGGACCCGTTGGGACTTGGTGCAGAGGCCTGGTGGGACAGTACTCATTCTTCATTATTACCCACTACATTTTTCTTTTTCCTTTCTCCCCTTAAAACTTGTAATACACATCACTTAAAATATATTAATGAGCCCAGAAGCCCTAAATACTCAAGACACAAATAGCAAGTCAAATGATTCCCAAGAAGAAGAAAGGAGAGGACCCTGGGCCTGTAAAGATTGCATCCAGTTTAGTAAAGAAACCGAGGGGGGAGGGGGAATGATTGGGGAATAGTTGGGGGGGGAGAGGAACTATGGGAAGTATGGTGGGTGGGAACTGGGAAAGGGGAAAGCCTTTGGAATGTAAACATAGAATATAGAAAATAAAAAAAGAGAAAAAATATTTTACAATCTATGTTGTACAAGGTATTCTAGGTTTTCCCACATTCTGGATTATTTAATTGCTTGATTTAAGTACAGAGCTTTTTTGCTTCTTCATAATATTAAGGAGGAAAGTGGTCTGATAAAAACTTTGGAATATTTACTGGGAGAAGAATTGGAAATGTAGAAACATTGGGGCAATGCCTTTAGAAAAGTATGCCAAATGTCACAGAAGTTCAGTGCCTACAGGTGAGCATTTTTCTGTCACATGTCAATCATCTCTGTATGTATATGTGCGTATGCTAACATTCTTGCTGATGAAGAAAGAGAATATGAAGTATTATTTTAATTTCTATTTTAGTAGTGATGTTAAATATGCGTCCCGTGTTCAGAACTGAAATGTCTCCTGAGTCTCATGTGTTTATAGTCTGTGTAGTTGTTACATTTCTCTTGTTGTGACAAAAGATTGGATAAAAGGTGCCCAATGAAGGGTTTATTGTCTAACAGTTTGAGGACAGAGTCTGTTATGACAGAGAAGACATGTTGGCATGCATGAGACACAGAGGTCACATCACATCCAAATCAGAGAGGAAAGAGGAATGAGGAACGTACTCAGACCAGGTGCCATTCTTGTTTTGTTTTGTTTTGATTTTTTATTTTATTTTTTGCTTCTGGGAGCGGTTCTTTCAGTCCTGAGGCTCTGTCTTAACACAGACCCAGAAACTATGGGGCCAGGAATCTAAATGTTCTTTCTTTTCAATTGTTCTAGTGTGTGTTTGTTATGATAATGTGGCCTAGCTTTTACTTTGGCCATTTGAATATCTGTTACTATGTTTCATTCAATAACCATGTGAAGATTTAAGAATTCATCAAAGGGTTTGGACTATTTTGAACCTCACTGGTTCCCTTACTTAGTGGGTTTGCCAAGGCCCATCTTGCTGTTTTTACATCCAGCTTGAGCCTTGGAGTCTTCCTGCTTTGCTTCCCTAAAATGCTTTGTTTTCTCACATCCAGTAGGCTGTCAGCACAGGCCAGAGACTTGGGATCAATTATAGCTTCATCTTTCTACCACCGTATCTTTAAGCATTCAAAAGGCAGACTACTCCCATGGGTATTTTGTTCCTCATAAGAAGGGCTGAAGTATCCACACTTTGGTCTTCTTTCTTCTTGAGCTTCATGTGGTCTGTGAATTATATCTTGGGTAATCCTAGCTTTTGGGCTAATATCCACTAATCAGTGAGTGCACACCATGTTTGTTCTTTTGTGACTGAGTTACCTCACTCAGGATGATATTTTCTAGTTCCATCCATTTGCCTGAGGTGGGATACGGGGTTTTTGGAGGGGAAACTGGGAAAGGGGATAACATTTGAAGTGCAAATAAAAATATATCTAATTAAAAGTTCAAAAAAGAAAAAGAAAGAAAGGCAGACTGCACAGTGTCTCACATCTCTTGCCTTGTCAGCATTGTCTCCCCGAGACAGGCTCACTCTCTTTCCCCTGGATGCAACAGCTTCTCAGTGTGTCTCTTTCCTGCTCTCGTCTTCTAGCCATCTCTGCCCCTGTCTATTGTGCTACCTTGAGCCCCACCACACCTGTGAGCTCTTCCTCAACGTCTCCTCTACAATTAGGCAGTTCAGCATTGTAGTCTCAACCACAGTGTTGTGTGGAATGACTCTCATATTTATGTGTCTTCTCCCCATGACAATATATTTCATGGAAGCAACCTTAGAATTTATTTAGGTTCACCTTGAGGAAAACATGTCATCGGAGGCCCCAGCACTGGAAGTAGGAGGTTGTAGCCAGTCACAGCAAGGCACAAAAGGAGTGATAACAGAGTCCTGGGCTGTAATCTGAGTGAGGCTGCACCCTGTAGATCATATCTCAATGCTCCTCTTACCCAGTTCTCTCAAACATTCCACAGACCGTTCAAGCAATCAGTATCTGAGGTCTATGTTCAAACACAGGAACCGATGGGAGATGTTTCCCATGAAAACTCAAGGCCCAGACCTCAGTATATGGGAAAGTTTATTTGGGAAAACTTTGGTTATTGTAAACAGAGATGAGGAAAATATACTGAAATGGGATTATAATATCTAACTTTGCTAAAAACAAGACTCCTTGTGAACAACAAAAGAGAAGCCACACAGAAAAGGATAGGTGAAGACTTAGGCGGGGTATCTTAGTCCCTTTCCTACTGCTGTGATAAAACACAATCTCTAAGGAAACTTACAAAAGTTAGGATAAAATTGGACTTGCTATTTAGGAGAGTTGGAGTCCATGATGGCAGCGCTAAGGCATGACAACAAGAACAGCTGAGAGATCAGAGCAAGAGACAGATGACACACCTCCTCCATCAAGGCCACACCTGTTACCATCTGAGGAGCACATATTCAAGTGTACAAGTCTATGGGGTTCATCATCATTTAAACAAGTACATAGAAAAAGAACCTGGAGCTCAAAGGATGCTGTTAGCCCAGCAGCTGGAAAAGGTAAAACTGATTGTCCTTGAGTACTCTCAGAGATACTCAGCTCTGACCACAATAGGGAATTTCAGACTTCTGATCTCTAGAACGATAGGATAGCATTTTTTTCCTTTTCAGCTGGAAGCTTCATGCTCACTTGTTACCACATCCCAAAGAAACTTGCATCCCTATTACAGGATGTGTTCCTCTGTCAGTTTGTGTTAACAGGTTCTTTATAGAATTTCTTTAGATGCTTTCCAATTTTAAAATTTAAAAGTTTATTTCTCCTCAGTGTATTTCATAAGCTCTGGATGAGTATGCATTGTGTTTCAGTATACCATTTTCTTCTTCCTTTTCGGCATGTACACATGTGTGTGCAGGTGTGTGTGCTTGCATGTGGAGCACAGTCCTGAATGTTGACTGACTTTCTTGACTGCTCTCTATCTTACGTTTTGAAATAGGGGCTTTCACTGAACCTGGAACTCCCTGATTGACGAGCCTGGCTGGCCAATGAGTTCTGGGTATTTATTTGTGTCTGGTTCTTTAGCACTGGGATTGCAGGGGGTAGGGGGTGGCGGGCAGTGCCACTGCACCTGGCTTGGAGAAATTAATTAATTTTGCTTATGCAGATGAGTATTTTGCCCACATGTCTGTCTGGGCACCATGTGCATTCAGTCCCTGGAGATGTCAGAAGAAGGCATCAGGGCCTATGAACTTGTGTTCCCAACCCTACCGAGTCATCTCTCCAGCATAGTGATGTTAATATTTTAAAAACTGTGTATTTAAAATTTTTATTTTATTTCTATTACTGTTTTTACTTAGTGTTTGTGCACCACATGTGCACAGTGCCCATGGAGGCCAAAAGAGGGCATCAGATCCCTCCCCCAGATCTGAATCTGTAGGCTCTTATGAGGCATCAAGTCGGTGCTAGGCATCACAACTGGGTCCTCCGGAACAGCAGCCCATATTTTTAATCACTGAGCCTCTTCTCTAGCCTCAGTGTTAATCTTTTAAAATTGTATTGGTTTGTCATGACCTTCCTTCTCTGTGTATCTCCTGTTCATTGGCTTCGTTCAATTTCCTATCAGGTTGTAAATGTATTTTTTATTAATTAATTTATATATTCACTTTTCATCTTGATTGTAGGCCCCCTCGTCCCAGTCCTCCTCTTCCAAATCCCCCAGTACAAGGCCTTCCCCAGTGCTCTGTCCTCTTCTCCTCTGAGAAGGGTGAGACCCTTCCTGGATACAAACCCATCCCGGCACATCAATATACTGCAGGACTAGGCACATCCTTACCCACTGAGGCCAGACAAAAGGCAGTGTGGGGGCAGGCTAGGTCTAGCCCATGTATGTTTGATAGTTGCTGGGACAGTATCTGGAGCCCCTGAGGGTCCAAGTTAGTTGATCCTGTTGATCTTCTTGTGAAGTTCCTATCCCCTACAGGTCCCTCAATCCTTCCCCTAATTCTTCCACAAGACTCCCTCCGTTCCTTCTAATGTTTGGCTGTGGGACTCTGAATCTGTTTGGATCTGCTTCTGGGTGGAACCTCTCAGAGGACAGTTATTCTTGGTGTCTGTCTATAAGCATAATAGAGTATCATTAATAGTGTCAGGGGTTGGTTCTTAGCCATGGAGCAGTCTCAAGAAGTTTCAATCACTGGCTGGCCATTGCTTCAGTCTCTGCTCCATCTGTTTTTCCCCTGTACTTCCTGTAGGGGGGACACATTTTGGGTTTAAGATTTTGTGGGTGGGTGGTGGCTCTAGCCACTTGGAGTCCTGAGTAGCTACAGGAGGTATCCACTTCAGGTTCCATATCCCCCACTGCTAGGAATCTCAGCTAGAGTCCCTCCCATAGATTCCCTGGAGCCTCTCCCTAATCCCAGGTCTCTGGCACATCCTAGAGATGCCACATGCATACCACTACTGCCTATTTCCATCTACTCTCCAAGCCCTTTCTCCTTGGCTCTCCCTACACTTGATCCCCACCAATTCCCCTCCCCATCTTTCCATCCATCCATTTCCATGACTATTTTATTTCCCCTTCTGGATGAGGTTCATGCATCCTCCCTTGGGCCATCCTTATTATTTAGCTTCTCTGGCTCTTTGGATTGCAGGTGGGTGGGTATCCTGTACTTTATGGATAATATCCATTTATAAGTGAGTATACATCATGCATGCCCTTTTGGGTCTGGGTTACCTCACTCAGGATGATATTTACTAGTTCCATCCATTTGCCTGCAAGTTTTATAATGTCTTTGTTTTTAATAGCTGAGTAGTATTCCACTGTGTAAATGAACCACATTTTCTGTACCCATTCATCTGTTGAGGGACATCGGAGCTGGTTTCAGTTTTTGGTTATTATGCATAAAGTTGCTATGAACATAGTAGAACAAGTGTCCTTGTGATATGTTCGAGAGAATCTTTTGGGTGGTATAGCTTTGGAGTGGTATAGCTGGGTCCTTAAGAAGAACTTGATGTGGACACTTAAAATTCTTTGGAGAGTCAGTTGTGTCAGGTGGTGTTTTAATGGGGCAAACACATGAATGAGTGTTTTCCTGAAGTGGACACAGGTAAAAGGCTAAGACAGACTCATGAAGGAAGGTTTCACTGAAGCAGACACAGGAGAGAGGCTGTTCTGCTAAGGCAAGCACATAAAAGGACATGAAGAAGGATTCCTTGCTAACAGAACAAATGTATTGGTCTGCCTTGCATTGTGTGGTTGAGCTGCATTTGTTTGGACTCCCGTAGAGAGAAATGCACCAAAAAAACTTCTGGTGGTGTGCTGCAGTTTCTTGCCACTTCTACAGACTTGGGCTGATTGTATACACCTGCTGAGGCAATACTAGTGCTGAGGCAAGAACCTTGCTGAGGCAAGATGCATGGAAGACGCATGATGTTTGAGGGTGTAAATAGGACTCCATGGAGTGACAGAGAGAGAGCTTGGCTGGCTGGTACAGGCAGCTGTGCAACGCTTGTGGGGCTCCTGTCTTCACTGATCCTTGCTACCCTAAGAGAGGTACAGCCCAGAATTTCTTCTGCTCTTCCTGCTCATTCCTTCTGCTGACTTGAGCCAAGGCTAAGGCCTGGCTGTCTCTGCTAGGTCCTATCACTACTGTTGCTAACCCGACTCTACCGGACGACTGCTGGTGTATCCGTGATGTGTTTGTGAGTGGATTGAGCTGCTGCGGCCAGCCTGAACTGCCAGTTTCCAGACAACACAGACAGGAGATGCTCCACAGAACCTTTCCAAACAGGTCCACTTCCCCAGTATTGTTTCTCAAGTGGGTGGTGGGCGACAATGGAGATGCAAGCATCTAAGAACCATCATTAAAAAATAAGATTTGAAAAAATTAGAGTTACAAGAACTTTTTCCAGTTTTTTGAGAAACCAACAAATTGATTTTCAGCAATGGAGGGGTGTTCCCCTTATTCCACATCCTTGCCAGCATGTGTTATTGCTTGAGTATTTGATCTTAGCTATTCTAATGGGTATAAGGTGGAATCTCTGGATCATTTTGATTTGCATTTCTCTGATGAGTAAGGAAGTTGAACAATTCATTTTTTCAACACATTTTTTATTGGATATCTTATTTATTTCATATGCTATCCCCTTTCTCAGTTTCTCCTTCTCAAACCCCTTATCCCATCCTCCCTCCTCCTGGTTCTATGAGGGTAATCCCCTATCTACTCACCACTCCCATCTCATTGCCCGGGCATTCTCCTATACTGAAACATTGATCCTTCACAGAACCGAGGGCCTCTCCTCCCATTGATGCCAGATAAAATCATTCTCTGCTACATATGCATCTGGAGCCATCGGTCCATTCATGCATATTCTTTGTTGGTGGTTTAGTCCCTGGGAGCTCTGGGGAGGAGGGGTCAGTCTGGTTGATACTATTGTTCTTCCTATGGGGTTGCAATCCCCTTCAACTCCTTCAGTTCTTTCTCTAACTCCCCTAATGTTTGGCTGCTAGCATCCACATCTGTATTTGTCAGGCTCTGGCAGAGCCTCTTGGGAGACAGCTATATCAGGTTCCTGTCAGCTCCTGTGCTTCTTGGATCCACAAGAGTGCTTCCTTCTAGTACATTACAGATTCCACTGTTGAGAATTCTCTGTTTAGCTCTGTATCCCATTTTTAATTGTGTTATTTGTTTTTTTGGTGTCAAACTTCTTGAGTTCTTTATAAATTTTGGATATTAGCCTTCTGTTGGATGTAGGATTGATAAAGATCTTTTCTCAATCTGTAGACTGCAATTTTGTCCTGCGAATGGTGTCCTTTGCCTTACAGAAGCCTTTCAGATTAATGAGGTCCCGTTTATTAATTGCCAGTGTTAGTCCTTTTGCAGCTGGTGTTCTGTTCAGAAAGTTGCCTCCTATATCAAGGCCATTTCTTCTGTTTCTAATTTGTGGAATAATTTGAGGAGTATTGGTACTAGCTCTTTGAAAGTCTGGCAGAATTCTGTGCTAAAATCATGGCCCTGGGCTTTTTTTGGTTGGGAGACTTTTAATGACTGATTTCTATTTCCTCAGAGGTTATAGGACTGTTTTGATTGTTTACTTGATTTTGATTTAACTTTGGTAAGTGGAATCTGTCTAGAAAATCATCCATTTGATTTAGATTTTCCAATTTTGTGGACTACAGGCTTTTGAAGTAAGACCTATTTATTCTTTGGATTTCCTCTGTGTCTGTTGTTTGTTGTGTGCTTCTTTTCTGATTTTGTTAATTTGGATATTGTCTCTCTGGCTTTTAGTTTGGTTAAGGGTTTGTCTATCTTGTTGATTTTCTCAAAGACAAGCTCTTGGTTTCATTGATTCTTTGTATTGTTCTCTTTGTTACTAATTGATTGATTTTTAACCCTGAGTTTAATTATGTCCTGCGGTTTATTCCTTTTGGATGTATTTGCTGCTTTTTTTGCTCTAGAGCTTTCAGATGTGCTAGTATGAGATTTCTGCATTTTTTATTTTTTATTTATTTATTTTTTATTTTTATTTTTTATTTTCTATATTTTTTGTTTACATTCCAAAGGCTTTCCCCTTTCCCAGATACCCCCACCGTATGTCCCATAAGTCCTCTCCCCCCAACTATTCCCCAATCATCCCCCCTCCCACCATTTCTCTGTTCTGGATCTACAAAACTGGATCCAATCTTTTCAGGCCCAGGGTTCTCTACATTCTTCTTCTTGTGAATCATTTGAATTGCTAATTGTGCCTTGAGTATTTAGGGCTTCTGGGCTCATTAATATCCACTTATCAGTGATTGCATTTCATGTGCATTCTTTTGTGATTGGGTTAACTCGCTTAGGATGATATTTTCCAGATCTAACCATTTACCTACAAATTGCATGAATTCATTATTTTTAATTGCTGAGTAGTATTCCATTGTATAAATATACCACATTTTCTGTATCCATTCCTCCTTTGAGGGATATCTGGGCTCCTTCCAATTTCTGGCTATTATAAACAAGGCTGCTATGAACATAGTGGAGCATGTGTCTTTATTGTATGCAGGGGAATCCTCTGGGTATATGCCCAGGAGTGGTATGCCAGGGTCCTCTGGAAGTGACATGCCCAATTTTCTGAGGAACTGCCAAACTTATTTCCAGAGCATTTTTACCATTTTGCAATCCCACCAACAGTGGAGGAGTGTTCCTCTTTCTCTACATCCTAGCCAGCACTTGTTGTCTCTTGAGTTTTTAATCTTAGCCATTCTGACTGGTGTGAGGTAGAATCTTAGGGTTGTTTTGATTTGCATTTCCCTGATGACTAATGATGTTGAACATCTCTTAAGGTGTTTCTCGGACAAATTTCTTCTGGTGAAAATTCTTTGTTTAGCTCTTTACCCCATTTTTTGCAATTTCTTTATGAAGGCACTTAGTGCCATGGACTTTCTTCTTAATTTCTTCTTTAATTGTATCTTATAATTTGGGTGTGATGTACCTTCATTTTCATTGAATTTTAGAAAGTCTTTAATTTCTTTCCTTATTTCTTCTTTGACCTTGTGGTCATTTAATAGAGTTGTTCAGTTTCCATGAGTTTATAGGCTTTCTGTTTTTTTCTGTCATTGTTGATGTTCAGCCTTAATTCATGGTGATCTGATAAGATGCAAGGAGTCATTTCAATCTTCTTATATCTGCTGAGTCTTGCTTTGTGACTGAGTATAAAGTCAATTTTTCAAGAAGGTTCTGTGAGATGCTGAGAAGAAAGTATATTATTTTGTGCTTGGGTGAAATATTCTGTAGATATTTGTTTTGTTCATTTGATTAATAACCTGTTGGTTTTGTTATTTCTCTATTAAGTTTCTGTTTCAATGACCTGTTCATTGGTAAGAGAGTGATGTTGAAGTCTCCCACTACTAATTTGTCGTGTTTGTGGTGTTCAATGTATGATATAAGCTTAAATAATGTTTTTATTGTATGAATGTCGATGCCCTTGCATTTGGGGCATAGATGTTCAGAACTGAGATGTCATCTTAGTGAATTTTTCTCTTGATGAATATGAACTATATTTTCCATCTATTTTGATTGCTTTTGATGAAAGTCTGTTTTATTAGTTAGTAGAAAGCCTATACCAGCTTCTTCAGTTCATTTGCTTGGAAAACCATTTTTCCAGTCCTCTACCCTGAGGTAATGTCTATCTTTACTGCTGAGGTGTGTTACTTGTATGCATCTGAACTATGGATCTATTTCAAGCATCTATGCTCTTAGCCTATATCTTTTTATTTGGGAAATCAGTCCAATTATATTGAAAGGTATTAATAAACAATGACTGCTAATTTCTGATATTTTGGTGGTGATGTGTGTGTGTGTGTGTGTGTGTGTGTGTGTGTGTTCTTTTGATTTTACTGGTGTGATTATTTATTTCTTGTGTAGTTACCCTCCTTATGTTGATGTTTTCCTTCTAGTATTCTTTGTAGCACTAGATATGGAAAGGTATTATTTAATTTGGTTATGACATAAAATAATCTTGTTTTCTCCATCTAATGGTGACTTAAGGTTTTGTTGAATATAGTAGTCTGGGTTGATATCTGTGGTTTCTTAGGGTCTACCAGACATCTTCCCAGGCCCTTCTGGCTTTTAGAGAGAGTCTCTGATGAGAAATCAAATATAATCATGATAGTACTGCCTTTATATGTTGCTTGCTCTTTATCCCTGCAGCTTTTACTAGTCTTTCTTTGCTTGTACACTTAATGCTTTGATATTATGTTGCAGAAGGATTTGTTTTTTTTGGTCCAATCTATTTGGTGTTCTGGAAGTTTTTTGTACATTTATAGGCATACCTTTCTCTAGACTGGGAAAATGTTCCTCTATGATTTTGCTGAAAATATTTTCTGGTCCTGGGATATGAGACTCTTCATCTTCTTCAATTCTTATTATTCTTAGGTTTGATGTTTTTCATAGTATCCCAGATTTCCTGGATGTTTTGTGTCAGGAATTTCTTAGATTTAACATTTTCTTGTATCAGTTTCTTCTATAATATCTTTTGTGCCTGATATTTTCCCTTCCTATCCTGTATTCTGATGGTGATGCTTGCATCTGTTACTCCTGTTCTTTCCTAAGTTTTCCCATCCCCAGGATTCCCTTAGATTGTCTTTTCTTTATTGTTTTTATTTCCATTTTTAGGTCTTGAACATTTTTATCCATATCCTTCACCTATTTTATTGTACTTCCTATATTTCTATATACTTATTTATTCTGTGAAGACCACTAGCTGTTTGATTGTATTTTTCTATGTTTCTTTAAGGTATTTACTAGTTTCTCTTTAAAAGCTTCTGTCATCTTCATAAGATTAAATTTAAGGTCATTTTCTTTTGTTTCAGGTATGTAAGGATATCTCGGGCTTGGTGCATTAGAATGGGTTCTAGTGCTCCCATATTTTCATGGCTTTCATTGATTGTGTCCTTTTGTTGGCCTTTAGCCCTCTGGCTGTCCTTGGTGTTGGCAGGCCCTGTGGTCCCTGAGTGCAACAGGCCTCTGGGGATGCAGGCAGACCTTGTAGTCCCTGATGGCAGGATTGCATGTAAAGCTGATTGTCCTGGGTGGCAGCAGACTTCCAGAGCTGCAGGTAGAGCTGGTATTTCCTAATGGCTTCAGTCCTCATGCTGTCCCAGGTGGTAGTAGGCCCTCAGGGATGCAGGCAAGCTGTGGCCTAGGGATTGAGCTGCAGAAGGAACAGGGTAGAGCTTTGTAAATGTTTGTTTGTTTGTTTGTTTATAGATACTCTTTACATATTCTTGATACAATTTTATTTAATGTGCAGAACAAACACATAGTTTTTAATCATTCAAATTATGTCGACAAAACAACTCATAGCATGTAGCTAAGTGTGTAAAATACTTCATTTAGGAAACTAACATTTCTGGGAAAAATTACCAATATGCCTAACATAATTCTCTTTACATTTTTAGCTAGTTTTTTTTTTTATCAGTCTAAGGCCATTTACTTCTGGAGGACTAGATCACTACTTAGATAATCACATCAGATTCATTGACTGCTCTGGCAAGCATTCTGCCTGTAGCAGCTGTACACCTGAACAAAGGTTATAAGAGGATTGAATGGGTTGCACTGAACCACAAGGGGGAGGTGTGTGACTTTAACTGAGACAGATGAAATTTACTCTGCTGACCCCTGAGTGAATGAGAAATTAAAGGCACAGCACACCCACCTGGCTGCCAGAGCTGGTGAACATTTAATTTTTTCCCTTCAGAATCTGAGGCACTAATTCAATGAAATAATTTAACACACCAAGATGATTGAAAGACACGTTTTGAAATGTAAACCATGTCATCTGCTGCCTTTATCTTGACACCTGCCAATCCAAAGGACACCCAAGGTGGACAGGATGGAGCACGCTAGTGGAAATAGCCACTTAATGCCTTTTAAGCTGTTGTTTAATTTTTCTCCCGACACCTGGAGAAATGCAAGGAACATGTCTTATGGAGTCGAAAGTGCAGAATTATTAATCAGTGCTTGCACCCAGCAGCCTCTGGGCTCCTCTGGTGGTTCGAGGTCTCAGAATTGCAGCAATGAAAAATGGTGGTGATGGGGAGGGCATGTGACTCTTGTCTGTTTGAGTTTATCACAGCCTTCTGTTTATTCTTCATTACCTCAGAGCAAAGGCAAAATTGCTTTGAAGGGTGAGGCAGTTGTTCTGTCGTCCACTGTTCTCTTAATTGCGAATTCCATTAATCAGAAGCAGGGATCAGGCTTTGCTACGTGCTCACTAGGGATAGAGCGGGTTTGGGTCCACAGAGTTTAGTGTGCTAATGACAACTGCCTCTTGTCATATGCTAGTCAAGAGTGACTCCCCCTAATCTGTAAACTGTGTGAAAACCTGAGCATATGGTGACAGCTGAGAAGACAGAATGCTGTGTCCCACGGACAGGGGCTGGGGACTTGGGCTGGAGTTTCACAGGAGCAGAGGGCAAGGACACAGGAGGGTAGGAGCCTGAGAGAGACGAACAAGGCAGGCTCTCACATTCTGGTCACAAATAACAAGGTACACATGTCCCTGCAGAGACGCTGGTGAATAGAGTAGCCACACAAGCCCTGTGTCCTTTTTGTCTCTTGTCACATGCTGTTAAGAGTCCCACTGCCAGGTTTTGAAGAAAGGTCTATAATAAATAATTAAACGTTAAACTGGCTTTCTGTTCCAGCCAATGCTCTCTCCTCGGGGGAGGGGCCGTGACTTAAGGCAATGATCAGGTCCAGAGTGTTCTTGGCTGGGACTGCAATATGACTTCCTTTTCCTAGCTACCTAACGCTTTAGAGTTTGGGCATCATCACTGTGGATAAGTCTCCCTGGGAGGCTCCATGGTTTGGGGAAGATCACTAAGGCAGAAAGCAAAATAGAGGCCAGGGCATAAGTCTTTTGGCATTCCATGCTCCCCTCGATATGTTTGACACCCCACTTCTGAAGCAAAGCCTTCCTTCATGCAATTTTTTAAGATAAAACAATTACTTACCAGCAAGTAACGGTGTGCTGCTAAGTAATGGGTTGGAGACCTTCAAATTCCATGGGTTCCTATAGATGCAAGGATGTGTGTAAGTGGGACAGACACCGTAGAGGCCCTGACAGGGTGCTGATGCTTTGTTTGTGTTGGATGACCAGAGAGCTGGCTGCTGGTCTTTGAGTAATCGCTCCTGTCAACTTGTTAAACAGGAAAAACAAATGCGCTAGAGAATAGCCATGGACCTTTCAGGTAAGGCCTCTCTGGGGGCCACATTCCCCTGGTGGCCTTGGGGTAGAGGGGTGTTAAGTATTGCCCTCACTTGGGCCATGAGAAACCCTTCCTAAGGCAGAACAGGGACAGAGGGATTGAACTTATGACCCAAGAGCCTAATACAAGCCTTGATTTAGTCTCCAAGCACTCATATTTCTGTCCATCGATGTTACAGCACAGAAAACAATTTCTTCACCTCGTGACTACTGCGTTTTTCTAAGCTATAAAAATTTCCAAAGGTGGGAGGAATGGGAAGCTTCTGAAGAGCTGGGAGCAAGACTTGGTCAGATAATTAACTTCTCAGAACTCGGGGAGCTCGCTGGGACAGGTTGGAACCTCACAGCCTAACTGAAACTTGTCTTTGCAATTGTCTTTGCATTCTCTCAAGTTTTCTGTTTCCTTTCTCCATTTTGCTGGTTTCACTGCTTTGCAAATTTTTCTTTTATCAATTTTTTTCTTTTCATCTTTCCTTCGCAAGTTCAAGTCTCTTTGTACTCTTTGTAGCTATCGATTGTTCTGTTTATTTTCTGGTCACAATGGATGTGGAAGCCTGGTTTCCTTTTTTACATTTCTGGGAGGCTAGAAGAAAAGTCCCTTAGAGAAATGCCTTGCTCATTTTAATTCAGAAAGCACCTCCTCTTTATTTTATGTCATCCTTTAAGTGACTGGAAGTAAAGATGTATTTTTTAAAGTTTTTTTTTTTGAGAATATTTCATCTCTCTAGACCTGAAAGCTGTTTGCTCTGAGAGTTGACTTTCATATGTGAGGAAGGCAGCTTTGGGGGGCTTAAACATGTGGGGAGTCACCACTGGGTCCTGTCAGTGGTGTGCTTACCCCTGTAACCTCACACAGCAAGGCACCCACAGGGGCAGCCAAAGACAGCTTCTCCATCAGTTACACCTCAAGTGGGAATCCTGCCTTTGGTCATGTGACTTACTCTCCTCCCCTTACTCTCCTCTGACTCCAAGAAGATACTCTCATCCCAGTCCTGAGGAATCCAAGCTCGCTGAAGGAGGCAAAGGCCAGGCACTAGATGGGGCAGGGCATTTCTGGGAGTTTGAAGAATACACACTATCTAAAAGCGCCCTCTCTTTTGTTGTAGTTACTTTAAACTAAAATGTCACTCTTAAAAGCTTGTTTCAATTATCAATCTGTCATCAAGTCCAAACTGCTGGTCCCAGATGACTTTTCAGACAAAACAAAGATGAACAAATTTGCCCAGGACTGATATGGGGCTTGAGGGGAAAAAATCAAAAGAAAAGAAGGACATGGTCTCAAAACAGAGTCCTAAAGACAAGATTCTAAAGGAAATCCATAGATTCTGCTTAAAAGTCTCAAGTTTCCACTTTTGGGGATTTTCAAGGATTCTCAAAGGCCTTGGCTATCATATTTATGCCCCAGAGAAGAGAAACTGATGAGGTAGAGATATTACAAGCAACATATATCTGATTCTTAGAACCAAGCAAACAACACAGAAAGGGACTTTCCTGTAGCAAAATCCTTAATTTAGTCCTATAAAATATCTCCATTAGTGCTACATTAAAAATGTCACAAGGTCAGTTTCAGAACAAACTGAAATCCTGTCTTCTGCCAGTAAGAGAAGAGGTTTGTCTTGAGAATGAGAATCCATGCTTTAATGTAATCATTCATCCTGTATTTATTCTGCCTTAATTTCTAATCCCTCAGCCTGAAAAAGATAGATACTTGTGATAAACAAAGAAAGAAACAATCAACTATAACAACAAAACAACCATTTTACTGGCAGAAAGATAATCATTTTTTCCCACTTAGAACATGTGCCTTTTTGTTTATGTAAAGGAAAAACCTATTTGGTAATGAAAAGAGTCATCATTTAATCTGACTACAGCTCTGAGATTTCATGTTGCTTCTAAAGAAGTTTCTAGACTATGAAATCTTTTGCATTTGCTGGTTCCCAAAAAGTACTTCTTGGAACATTATGTTCTCTGGGAAGTTAATGAGTTAGCTGCATATGATGTTCATTTTTTGTTACTGGTTTGTTTCCCTTCCCTTCCCTTCCCTTCCCTTCCCTTCCCTTCCCTTCCCTTCCCTTCCCTTCCCTTCCCTTCCCTTCCCTTCCCTTCCCTTCCCTTCCCTTCTCTTCCCTTCCTCCATCCTTCCCTCCCTTCATTCTTCTTTTCCTTCCTTCCTTCCTTCATTCCTTCCTTCCTTTCTTCCTTCCTTCCTCCTTTTCTTCCTTCCTTCCTTCCTTCCTTCCTTCCCTCCTTCCTTCCTTCCCTCCTTCCTTCCTTCCTTCCTTCCTTCCTTCCTTCCTTCCTTCTTCCTTTTCTTCCTTCCTTTTTCCTTCCCTCTCTCCCTCTTTCCCTTCCTCCCTCCCTCTCTCCCTCCTTCCTTCCTTCCTTCTTGGGAACATCTTTTGACTCCTAGAAAATCTGATGTTGGAGGCACATTCTAAGGGGACAAATCATGTAGGGCTGCTGCAGTCCTGGGCTGGTTAGCAGTCTGTCTCATACCAAAGCAATACAGCAAAGGCATCTGTAAGGACATAGTTGACAAGCTTGAGTATTAAGGGATGTAGCTGGGAAAATGGGATATCATACTCTATTTCCTCCCTCTGAAGAGTTATCAGCAGAGACCCATTTAATAAAGAAACCTTGAAGAAGACAGAAACAGAGGACTGGGCTTTCTCAAGATAGGGTCATGTTTGGCTGTGAGTGACCACTCAAAAATTTACATTTCACTTTTAGGAACATTAGAAAATATTTTTTAAAGTAACAACTTGTTGTGGATAGAAAAAAGTTTGTGTGTGTGTGTGTGTGTGTGTTCTACCTCTTACCAAATTCCTCTTTTCCTGGTCATAGTACTCTCTTCAAAGTCTGAAGCTCAAACTCCTTGTCAAGATGCAAGAGATCCAGCCTGGGAGCAAACCTTCCATTTTTCTCTGAAATGAGCTTTCAAACGAGCTCCAAGCAAAGGCCCAGATAACATGACCAAATAGTCCACCACAGTCCATAGACACAGCTTTGGTCACACACCTATTCGGTCCTGTAATGGGACAAGAACTTTCAGAAAATACAATGGGCGCATGGGCCACTCAGTCTTCTTGGGACATCTGCTGCTTTGGAAGCCAGCTGCCTGTTAAGAAGGGCCTAGCATTGTTCAAGTAAAGACAGCTTTTATGTTCAGCTTTAATGATGAATAGGGAAATTTCCTGAGGAGTCCTTGCTGCGGGTCCCCAAAGTATCCACAATGGGGATGGAGCAGTGAGATAGAGGGGGGCATACAGAGCAGATGCTCAGTCTATAGGTCATCTATAGAAACTGCACTGCACTGAGCCCATTAACGTCTTCTGGACAAATGAGAGCCTTGTATATGGTTGTATATTATTCTCTTACTCACATACATGTGGAACATATACTTGTCCATGAAGCAAAATTTGTCACTTACCAAAGCTCCCAGGCTTCTACAAAGGAGAAAGAAGAAAACCCTACTACACTAAAAAGTCCCCGCTCCTAGAACTAGCTATAGAGTCTAAGCCAGAGTCCAGCCTGTCTTCTATAGTGTGTGTTATATAGGCTTGAGCATATTGAAAAAATAAGGCTTGCAAAGCAATGGTGCTTTGAATGCAGGTAAGACAGCCTTTGTCTGTCCTGGTCATTGTTGGTTCCTGTTGTCTCAGCTCTTCCCTTTCCCCTTCCAAAGAGAACTTAGGATTGCTTTTGGCATCTACTTATTTCTCAAGACCCATTCTTCCGAAAGGATGGGAGACCAACCTTCTCAGATCCAGAAGTAAGTCCACAGGCCTCTAAGCAGAGGATTGAGCATGTCTTGGTTATGACCTTAACGGTGTACTAAGAGCCCCTAAAAGGTTCTAGCATTTTTTCTGTGTTCCTGAGGGACACAGCCTGCCATAAAGGCACAGGCATGGAGCAGACAAAGAGGCACAGAGGCAGGAGCAGGAGCTGGCTGGTCACACTGCACCTATACTCAGGAAATACAGAGCAAAGAGGAGGCAAGGCGAAGCATTGGCCCGCGTTCAGTGATCAGATTCTTTTGTGAAGGTATCCACCTTCCAAAGACTCAATAGGCTTACCAAACAACTCCTCCAGCTGGGGACCAGGTGTTCAAACACAGTAGCCTATGAGAGGCATTTTGTACTGTAACAAAATATGACTCCTAATCTGGGCCAATGTTTCCATTGGACAAACATTCTAGCTGTTTCCGATGGTGGGTCTTTATATCTTCAGAACACCTAGACGTGCCGCCCCCATGCCTTCCTCACCTTTTTGAAAACAAAAGGCCATTTTTACTATATTGATCCTGCCAATCCAGGAGCAAGAAATATTTTTCCATCTTCTGAGGTCTTCTTCGATTTCTTTCTTCAAGGACTTGAAGTTCCTGTTGTACAGATCTTTCGCTTGTTTGGTTAGAGTTACGCCAAGATACTTTATGTTGTTTGTGGCTATTGTGAAGGGTGTTATTTCCCTAATTTCTTTCTCAGCCTGCTTGTCCTTTGAGTACAAGAAGGCCACTGACTTGCTTGAGTTAATTTTATAACCTGCCACTTTGCTGAAGTTGTTTATCAGCTGTAGAAGTTCTCTGGTGGAGTTTTTTGGGTCGCTTAGGTAAACTATCATATCGTCTGCAAATAATGATAGTTTCACTTCTTCCTTTCCAATATAGTAAAAATGGCCATCTTGCCAAAAGCAATATACAGATTCAATGCAATCCCCATCAAAATCCCAACTCAATTCTTCATAGATCTAGAAAGAGCAATTCTCAAATTCATCTGGAGCAACAAAAAACCCAGGATAGCTAAAACTATTCTCAACAATAAAAGGACTTCTGGGGGAATCAATATCCCTGACTTCAAGCAGTACTACAGAGCAATTGTGTTAAAAACTGCATGGTATTGGTATAGCAACAGGCAAACAGATCAATGGAACAGGATTGAAGACCCTGAAATTAACCCACAGACTTATGGTCACTTGATCTTTGATAAAGGAGCCACAACCATCCGATGGAATAAAGATAGCCTTTTCAACAAATGGTGCTGTTTCAACTGGAGGTCAACATGCAGAAGAATGCGAATTGACCCACTCTTATCTCTTTGCTCTAAGATCAACTCCAAGTGGATCAAATAGCGTACGCACTAAGATCAAGAATCGACAAATGGGACCTCATAAAATTACAAAGTTTCTGCAAAGCAAAGGACACTGTCCGAAGGACAAAATGGCAACCAACAAAGTGGGAAAATATATACAAATTTGTAGGAAGCCCAGAAGCACTAAATACTCAAGACACAAATAGCAAGTCAAATGATTCCCAAGAAGAAGAAAGGAGAGGACCCTGGGCATGTAAAGATTGCATCCAGTTTAGTAAAGAAACCGAGGGGGGAGGGGGAATGATTGGGGAATAGTTGGGGGGGAGAAGAACTATGGGAACTATGGTGGGTGGGAACTGGGAAAGGGGAAAGCCTTTGAAATGTAAACATAGAATATAGAAAATAAAAATAACTAAAAAAAAAAAAGAAAAATAAAAATAAAAAATAAAAAAAAAAAGAAAACAAAAGGCTGCTGGGGAGGGGGGCTGGAGGACATTTGTAAACAAATTGGGGACAAGTGGCTGCTTCCTGCTGGAAGTCAGAGCATGCCATTTCTCCTGAGAGAAACTTTTTAGTTGGCTAAAAGTCTATTGAAGAACATAGTTTAATGGTTTAATGAAAGTCATGATCTTGCTGAAACCTTGAGAAACCCTGCCTATAGCAAGAATAGGAGGAGAAGAGAGAGTACTCCTATCAAGAACAGATGCAGTAAGGACAGATTCTCTAACTAATTCTTAGTCCCATGCATATACAGGCATTTGGGGATGCCTCAACTAACTCTGGATTGAAATAAGAAAAACTGAATGCTTTTAAAAATAAAATATCAACACCATCAAAAGGACAAAATGGCAACCAACAAATTGGGAAAGGATCTTCACCAAACCTACATCCGAAAGAGGGCTAATATCCAATATATACAAAGAACTCAAGAAGTTAGACCCCAGAAAACTAAATAACCCTATTAAAAATGGGGTACAGTGCTAAACAAAGAATTTTCACCTGAAGAACTTCAGATGGCTGAGAAGCACCTTAAGAAATGTTCAAAATCATTAGTCTTTAGGGAAATGCAAATCAAAACAACCCTGAGATTTCATCTCACACCAGTCAGAATGGCTAAGATTAAAAACTCAGGAGACAGCAGGTGTTGGCAAGGATGTAGAGAAAGAAGAACACTCCTCCACTGCTGGTGGGATTGCAAGCTGGTACAACCACTCTGTAAATCAGTCTGGCAGTTCCTCAGAAAACTGGGCACGACATTTCCAGAGGACCCACTCCTGGCATTTACCCAGAGGGCTCCCTGGCATGCAATAAGGACACATGCTCCACTATGATCATAGCAGCCTTATTTACAATAGCCAGAAGCTGGAAAGAACCCAGATGTCCCTCAATGGAGGAATGGATACAGAAAATGTGGTATATTTACACAATGGGATACTACTCAGCAATTAAAAACAATGAATTCATGAAATTCTTAGGCAAATGGTTGGAACTGGAAAATATCATACTAAGTGAGGTAACTCATTGACAAAAGAACATACAAGGAATGCAGTCACTAATAAATGGATATTAGCCCAGAAGCTCAGAATATCCAAAACACAACCCACATATCAAATCATTTCCAAGAAGAAGGAAGGAGAGGGCCCGGGTCCTGGAAAGGCTTGATGTAGCATTGTAGGGGATTTCCAGGACAGAAGAGTGGGAGGGGTTGATTAGGGAACTGGCAGAGGGAAGAGGGCTTATGGGACTTAAGGGTAGGGGGGAACCAGGAAATGGAAAATCATTTGGAACGTAAACAAAGAATATAGAAAATAAGAAAAATAAAATTAAAAAATCAAATATCTTTCATTCTGATATTATACCCTGTTATCCTTTGGGATCAAAATTGCATTATTTCAAGGAGCAGTATACATTTTTTATGTTCTCTTAATTTGGCAAAATAAAAAGTTTTAGGTTTCATCAATTAGCTCTGGGTTTTATATTTGAGGTTTTGTTCTTTTGTGGAATCCCTGGTTTTCAGTGCATTTTTATTGAGGTCAATATTTTGTACTGAATGTGAACAGTGTGGGCTTGATTGGTCACAGCCATTTCATCAGCTTTCAGTCAAGATAGCCTCAAATGCAACTACCATTTAAATCAGTGCGTTGTTTGGCTCCTTAGTATGACTGGGCTTCATCCAATCAGCTGAAGATCCTAAGAGAAAAGGTCAGTCATGCCTCTGAGAAAGAGGAAGCTTTGATACCAAACTGCCCTTGGATGCAAGCAGTAGCACAAACCCTGCAAGGACCTTCAATGTGATGGTCTGCCCAATATGCTCACAAGTCCTACACTCTCTGACTTTTTCTCTCTGTGTGTGTCTCTGTAACTGTGTCTCTTTGTCTCTATGTTTGTCTCTTTCTCTGTGCCTCTTTCTATCTCTCTGTCTGTCTCTCTGCCTCTGTGTCTCTGTGTCTGTCTCTCTATAACACACATACACATACACAAACATGCACACATACATGCACAAACACACACATGTCCTTCTAACCTGAGGAATCAATGGGACCACTAGGATCAAGAGAACTCATGAAAACTGCATGTCAAGTTGAAGGTCAGTCTTGCTAGAGAAGCCCCTTTTTGCAGTATCTGTTTCCCACTTATCAGCTCCTTGGAGGGCTTTATCAATCTTGTCACTTTCTGGGCTTCCTTATATGATGCCCGCTTACTACACAGCACGGTGTCAGCAATGTTATGAGTCTCATCTACCTCTGAGAAATCCTTCTTTGGGTATGAGTATAACCTACCTTAGTAGCTGAGCAAAGTAGATATTCTTTCCAGGGGAGATGGGTCTCATCCAATCAGTTGAGAGTCTAAGAAAAACAGCGATAAGATACTGTCCTCCCTAAAGGGAGTGATGTCTTCCCACATGGCTGCCTTCAAATGGGAGTCATGGTTGTTCTGTCATCAGAATGGAAATATAAGTAGTGGCGAATGTTGATAGGCAGTTTTGCAAAATTGGAGTTCACATAGGAAACAAATTTCTAATCACGTCTTCGAGGGATTATGTGGATTAGGTTAGTCTCTGGGCATACCAATGTGGGAGTGACCCACTTAAGTGTCACTTCTTAGTATTGGGTCCCAGACTGTATAAAAAAGAGGAAGCTGCATGGACATGGACATGCTTCCGGTCTGCTGGTGTGAAGTGCCTAGCTGGCTCCTACTCCTGCCACAGTACACCCTCGCACTATGAGTCGGAGCCTCCTTTCTCCCTTGAGTAGCTTTTAATCAGGATATTTTGTTACAGAATCAGGCAGAGTAACTACTACATTTAATGTGAAATCAGTGGCCTTTGGTGACTTTACCCTTGGGTAGTTCTCCAGTCTTTCCCATTTAATGTCTCACCCATAAGGACAAAGGTTCTCTGACCTCCATTAATGACAGCTGGCAACTCCCCAAGCAAAATTATCCATGTTCATCTTCTACTGGTTTTGCTTCTCCAGAGAACTCTAACATAGTTCCACCGATATGCAAAACACTACAATATAACTTACAACTGGAACAGGGACATGGTTCAACGGTCTAACCAGAGTCTTTAAGAGGTGGTGCATACCGTATAACCTAATAAGGATAAGGACAATGAAGGCAAATATTGTGTGATAGAAGACAAAGGGGTCAGAAGAGGAGACTGAGCCACAGCCTCCAGGCAACCACCATCTAATGAACACAAAGGGAATTAATGCCTAACTGTAACACCTCATGTTGGAGAAAGCCCACAGCATACCACCACAGAGGTTCACGATTCTAATCATGAGAACCTTCCTAGAACATCCCCAGCCTGGTCTTGGTCCAGGTCCTGTCTGTGGAATATGCTAGAGATGAATCTTTGAACAGATTTTCCATTTCTTCTGAGATTCTCTGTACAAGTGACTGGGAAAGAAAATCTATTATAGGATTATGGTGAATAGTAAGTCAGATTGTTTTTTAAATGTCTAGCACATTCAGCAATTATGTAAATGCTATATTATTCCACTTCCCTAGTGTTCCTTCTGGGATCAGACAGAACAATTCTCTCCTAATCTGAGTGTCTGAGATATAATTAATACATTCAAATGCTTACTTCTTTCCATTTGGTCTTATTACCGTCCATGCTATGAAAGGCCTTATCATTTTTTCCTGTCAATAAACTCAGCAATGAAAGTTCTTATTAATAATATATTTTTCACTCAAACAAAAAATTAAAAGTCTCAAACCTCCTGTGGTATTTGGTGGCAGAGGACAGTTGTTACTTTTATTGGTCCCACAAATGTCTGTATTTTTATTTTTTAATTTTAGAAAAAAAATACTGTTATTTCTTTTTAAAATTGGATCCATTGGTGGTTCTGAAAGTCCTGGGTCCCTTAAGTATATTATTTTTAGAAAATTTGAAATTATCACAGGCAAATGAAAACATTAAAAGTAATCTCCAAATTTTCCTATTGCATACACACACACATAGCCTGGCCTTTGTAAACTGTCATCTCCAGTTCCCTTAGTGGGTTGAGGCATCAGCAACCAGTTTTAAGTGGAAATGAGTGGAGAAATGATATGATGGCTTCTTCTCTATTCCAGCATGGTTTTCTAATAAATCAGGGCCTCCTGCATCACCCAGCATCAATCTGACCATGCTGCCAAGCCATCAGGGCCAAACTGCCTTCACCTACACTGTGTCCTGGGGTAATCTGACCAGCTTTCAGACAAAGAGAATAGTGTGCTTCCTGCTTCTTCTGCAGTGATCACTGGTCAGTGTAACAGTTCATCCTTTGATTCTGCAGCTATCCTAAGAAATATTTGGTCGGGAAGAGGAAGGAAGAAGGAACAAAGGGAAAGAAAGTTGAAGAAAAACTTCCACAAAATTGAGAGAAAATGGATGGTTTCTAGGGGTCATTGTTTATAAAGGAGCTCTGCCACCTCTTCTACAGTATCTCTATTTCCCAGAGTGGTGTATGGTTTCTTTGTGATGCCCTGGTGTTGGAGTGAGTGCATTCATAAAGCCTTGTATGTTACTGGAGGCTCCCAAGGGTGTGTGCCCCTTCACACAGCAGAGATGGGGGAGAAGGCAGATTTCGCTGTTCTCATCTGCCTACCAGACAGCTCCAGAATAGGACAACCAAAAGGCTGTTCACTGGTTTTCTAACTTTCTCCACAAATATATACAGCTTTTAAGTGTAAGCACTTAAGATTTACTTATTTCTATTTTATGCATATGAAGTGTGAAACTTTCAAATTCATTTGTACTCTTGGTCCATTCTTAAAACATGGCCTTAAAATGCATCCTGTAATTCAGCATCTGAAAACACACGCAGAAAGATGGATTTAAATACTAGCCAGAGGTCTCTGACTACAACCTATCATTGAGAGAGGTCCAGGCTGGAATTTGGGCAGAAGCCATGGAGGAATACTGCTTGCTGGCTTGCTCACTGATTCAGGCTTAGCTAGCTTTCTTATCAAGCACTTCTGCCTAGGAATGGTGTTGCCCACAGTGAGCTGGGCCCACACACATCAACCATCAATAAAAACAATCCTTCATATAACCACAGGCCAATCTGATGGAAGTGGTTTCTCTATTGCAAAGGATTAAAATCCTTTTCCCCCTAAGGATTTTAGCTTGTGTCAATTTGCCAATAAATTTAACGAGGTCATATAAATATATATGTACTGCATATATGTTACATGTATAAATATACTACTGTGTGTGGGTGTGTAAAGCTATATCACTAGGAAACTAAGACAAAGTTCACACATTTTCATTAAGGTTTTCAAATCATAAAACTTACATCAGTATCATTTTCAGTGTCATTCTCAGAGCTTCTTCTAATTTTCACCCTTCACGGAAGAAAGGACAGCATATAGTGCTTATATGCCGTGAATTCCCATCTGAATTCCTAAAAGGCTCTTTTAAAAATGGAACTGTGTCGGAAGCTATCAGCACATTTTACAGGTGACCACTGTGCTTTGATTGGTTTTCAGATAATAAATGTATATGTGACCTACAAGTGACCACTAAAGAAAGCCAGGTGTCAGAGTTTAAGGAACAATGACATTAGCTAAAGCCTCTTGCTGTCTGTCTCTCCCTGCATCCCAGTGCATTGGTTTGGATGGATCATTCCTTCTTCCCTCTACTCTGATAATCACATTTCAATGAACATCATCACCTACCTCTTATAGTCAATGCCTCTATTAAAATTTTAAGGTTTTCTCATGAGAGACAGCATTCCCTGGTCTTTTTTAACTGATTTTGAAAGCCTACCGAGGAATTTCACAGGAACAATGACCTACTTAGGTGGGTCATTCCTAGACACTTTAGGAAGCTGTTTCTCCAGATGACTCTCTGCACTCGCTGGTCTGTAGTCTTGGGATTAGGCATTCTACCCTATATTATAGAAGTCCTGTGCCTCCAATTTCTAGTGTAGCACTATGCATTCAATATTTTATTTGCCTATTATAAGTGAGGCTGCTATGAACATAGTGGAGCATGTGACCTTATTGCATGCCGGGGTATCCTCTGAGTATATGTCCAGGAGTGGTATAACAGGGTCCTCTGGAAAGAACCCAGATGTCCCTCAATGGAGGAATGGATACAGAAAATGTGGTATATTTACACAATGGAATACTACTCAGCAATTTAAAACAATGAATTCATGAAATTTTTAGGCAAATGATTGGAACTGGAAAATATCATCCTAAGTAAGGGAACCCAATCACAAAAGAATACATGTGGAATGCAGTCACTGATAAGGGAATATTAATTAGCCCAGAAGCTCTAAATACTCAAGACACAATTAACATATCAAATGATTCCCAAGAAGAAGGAAGGAGAGGGCCCTGGTCCTAGAAAGGCTTGATCCAGCATCATAGGGGAGTACCAGGACAGAGAAATGGGAGGGGGTGATTGGGGAATGGGCAGAAGGAAGAGGGCTTATGGGACTTATGGGGAGGGGGAACCTGGAAAGGGGAAGGCATTTGGAATGTAAACAAAGAATATAGAAAATTTTAAAAAAGATTCTGTTTGCCTTAAATATGTAGCTTTTCACTCCCATTTTTATAGCAAAAACTTTGTAAAGAAGAAACCAATGAGCAAATCCTGCACTCCGGGGCCAGCTAAAGTCATTTTTTGTCAACCAACCAATACAAAATCCTTAAGTTGTCACAGACCTTTAGAATGTTGGAATTATGGGTACAGAATCATGCTCAGATCTTTTCAAGTCTCTTTAGTCTCTGGAACATACGTTAATCCTGCCTTCTCATGAATTAGCTCTGTTTGGGCAGAGATTCCTGTACCAAGGAGCATGGTGGCCTCAACATAGAGCATGACACCCACAACTTAGCAAATCCCAAACCATTCAGTCAGAGCTCTGAGGATCAGGCTGTACAACATGAACTTGATACAAAACCCGCGTGCATCTGGTGTACCCCTAAGCCAATGAAAATGGCCTATATAGAGATCCCTCTACCAACCAATCCAGCTTAAACCAACCAATAGGGCTCAGTGTCTTAGTATAGAATGCCTCCTACTTCAAACTGAGGTCTTTTGTGTATTTCTGCTTTGTTTATACAAATCTCTGGCTAGTTCAGGGAATGTTTTTATTTGGAGAAGTCACTAAAATGGATACAGTTGGAGATCTGTGGGAGGCTCATGGAAACAAGTAAAACAAAGATCAAAAATCTATTGGTGAACCTAACTAGTGACAGATAGGGCAATACTCTTTCTACTCAGCCTATAAGTTATTTACTTTCCATACCAGCTGAAACTTAGAAAATGTTAGTAATAACAAGAATATCCATAAAATGCTAACTTCCAGACATAACAGGGCTGTGGCACATATCAACCACAATTGTGATTACCTGTCACTCACAATTCCAATGTGCATGAGGAGGCCCTGAAGTCTCATCTCTGGTGGAAGAGCTATTGACAGTTAATGGCTTAGGAGGAGGGAAGAGTCATTTTTCTTTGAGCACCTGACTACTGGTAGCTGAGGTTGTCCACAGTCTACTGGCTAGGTCCACACTCATGTACATAAAGGAAGCACTGTGGACTCACGGTATTATGATGTTATAAGTAATAAATATAAATAAGGAAACACAAAGTTGGAAGGGAGATGAGGTGGGACTCACTATGGAAATTTGGAGGGATGTGGTGGTGGTGAAATGCTATGATCAAATGTATTGTGTAAGGATACAAAAGTATCAAAGAATAAATACAAATATTTCAAAAGAGTAATCAGAGACTAAGGTAATTAGACAATCTGAAATTCAATTACCAAGGTTAATGGTTAGTTTAGGTAATGTTTGTGTCAGTGTGATATCTCTTTCTGTGAAACAGAACCTGGCCAAAGCAGGGAATTTGGACAAACAGTGTGCAGAAGAAGCAAGCTCTCCATGGTTGCAGTTGTCCTCAAAGGGACTGGATGCCTGTAAGCACTCTTGGCCATAGGAAGGAGGAAAGTGGATCATCTGAGAATGTTTATGAGTAATCTAAGAGGGGAGGACCACCCTTAATACCAGGCTGAGTAGATAGGCTGGGGACTCTGGCTAAAATGAAACAAGGTCCATAATCACCTTGGGTTCACATCCTGGCTCTGCCTCTCATTGCATGGTATTCCTGTGTAGTAGACAATCTCACTAGACCTGGATTTATCAATGTATAGATGGTGATGATAGTTCATGAATTGGTATATGTATGATTTGAGTATTAAAAGCAGATACAAATTTATTTTCTGCTCAGTTGGTTCAATTTTAACTTTTTATTTATATTTATCTTCCCACAACTTTGTTTTTCCCTATGTTTTCATTCAGCAAAACATTGAAAACTTAATCTTGTTAGGGTGGCATCTAGTTTCTAAGTATTTTAAGAATTGTCATGAGACAAGGGTGTCAGATCTGGTTCTAATCACTCACATTCTTCCTTTTTTTTTTTTTTTTTTTTTTTGGTTTTTCGAGATAGGGTTTCTCTGTGTAGCTCCGGCTGTTCTGGAACTCACTCAGTAGACCAGGCTGGCCTCGAACTCAGAAATCCACCTGCCTCCGCCTCCCAAGTGCTGGGATTAAAGGCGTGCGCCACCACGCCCGGCTACATTCTTCCTTTTCATGGGCACCCAGGTAGGCTATCCCTGGCTATTATGTGCAGATACCTGGAAATTATCTATGTCTTTTTCCATTTCATTCAAGATTCTTTTTGTTTACTTTATTCACTCTTCTCTCATACAATGCATCACAGAACCCTATGTCATTTGACCTCCAGTCTAGAAATGAGTGGTTAACTCATTTATCAGAAATGTGTATGTCCCCAAAATATTTTTCTCCCTTTTATCTATACATATATTTTCACAAAATCTTTTTACAGCTAGGAGAACTGGGCAGACATCAAAAACAGGCAGCAAGTAAACGAAAAGGTCGGGAACCTTTATTTTATTTTATTTTATTTTATTTTATTTTATTTTATTTTATTTTATTTTATTTTATTTTATTTTATTTTATTTGCTTATGCTGGAGCCAATCTGACCTGCTGCTTTGTAGGTTACATTTGAGCTAAGCAATAGCACTAGTTTGCATCACCCCAATATCTGTTCTGTCTGAAACATGCTCATGGGTATTTTTGCACAAGTTTTATATCTCTCAGAAGCTCAAATCCTGAGAGCTCCTTGACCCTAGGGACATACACAGACTCCCTTAAGCTTTCTCATCTCTGATGTGGTAATTACAGGTGTCTTCTGGAATTCATGGGTGGCCCAGATGGATGGAGATTGACACATGGTCACTAGTGTTCTGCAAAGTAGCCCAGAAACCCCAAAGAGAATGCTGCCTCCTGATCTTGTTAGTGAGATTCTCATAGTGTACTTTGACATCTGGGTTGAGCCTCACTTTGGCAGATAGTAAACCAAAGGTTGCGTGAGAGTGTGTGCTTCAGCTTTGAGATCTTCAAGCCCCTTCTAAGGCTTTGTGCTCTAAGTTCTCTTTGTTGCAGTCACTTTAGAGGAGTGAAAGAGGCCTAATATGTACCAAGCAGCACATGCATACTGGGTTCTCCATTGATCTTTGTCTCCTGTGCGCCTTCCTCTGAGAGGCAGTCATTATGTCCACTGCCCAAGAGAGGAGATGAAGTGAAGAATTGCTCTGCTACCTTCCCAGGGACCTTCAGTTACAGAGGAGCAAGACCAGGCATCAAGGTGTTACCATATTTCCTGAATGTCACTTAAAGTGGGATTCATTACTCTGGACCATGTAAGCAAGATACTAAAATATGTTATCCATAGCTCCTCCCTCAAAAGGCTCCTCCTGGAACAAGAACAGGTCAAACTCTCTGGACCCATGGTCTTATAGCATGGCCTCCATATATAGCCCTCAGAGCTGGTCTCTAAGTCAAGGATTTGTTTCCCTTTTCTCATTTTAACAATGCACATCCTCACATATGGAGACCTCATTCATGACAAGACCTAATAGAAGACTTTGAGGAAAGTGTTGATCACAGGCTTTGATTTTCCAGAATAGAATCAAGAGAAGGAGGAGAGCCAAGGATAACACACATAAACATGTCTGTAGAGTATAATGCACCATCCCATTTGGGGCACATGGAGTTGCATTTAGGTGGACAGAGATTTGGAGTTTAGCCTTGACAATCAGGAGCTAGCAGGGCAAAGTATAGCCCAGAAAGTTAAGATGGTGTGGAATGACAGTATGGTACAGAAGTAGGTTGGGTAGCACAGTAGGGGGCTGTGTATAGTTTAGTATTGTGTACTCAAGTTTTATGTTATGCAATGTGGCATGAGAATGTGTTGTATGATAGAGTATTATGTGGTATGCTGCAGTTCAATATCATATGGTCTATGAGGTTCAGTGTGACATTGTATATAATATGCTAGGGTGGCATGCCACATGCGTATGATATAGCCTGATAAAATATGGTGTATGACATGGTAGAGGTGGGAGAGATGAGAAACATTATATCTGTATATTGCATTTCTCCATTCCAATCAGTATGTTAACATACACCCATAAAAAGTTATCTGGTCCCCAAACCAAAACAGTTATGGTTGTAAAAATGTGGAAAAATATGACGTACTGCTTATAGTCATCATGGGAATTCATTTGTAGCATGTTTGGGTATTGCTGCCAGTATAGAGAAAGTAGCAGGTGTCAAGATTAAAAATATGTTTTGAAAGGAAAAACCTGAAAGTGAAAAATTTCTCCTCATTCATTACATTTAAGTTTGTCATTGAAAGAA
Source organism: Apodemus agrarius (assembly GCA_964023405.1). NCBI lineage: Eukaryota > Metazoa > Chordata > Mammalia > Rodentia > Muridae > Apodemus > Apodemus agrarius. The sequence goes on along the minus strand of OZ030011.1, from coordinate 97,604,452 downwards.
AAATATTAAAGAAACTATTGAGGCAGAGCGCCACCTCTGCTGAACCCACATGGGATGCTAGCACAAGAGACATGAACACCCCCTCAGATATCAACAGAACCATAGAGAGCTTTGCTGAATGAGCTTGTCATTAAGACAGGTAGCTCTCTCTTTGCAGTATTTACTGCATCCCTACTAACAGAATTATGCCTGTACAGACTCCTAGTGGAATACAGTTCGATTTGTGGTGTGTGGTGTGTTATGCTGTGGTGGGGGGTGGTAGTGGTGGTGGTGGTGATGGTGGTGGTGGTGGTGGTGGTGTGTGTGTGTGTAAAATAAAAATATACTTATACAATACTCTACCTTCCATCTCCAGTCAAGTATTCAATAAATTCTATGTGGCATTAAATGATATTATAGAATAAACCTTGTATAGACTGGTTTTACCCAGCATAGGCCAACATTAAGTATTCTATGATTTCAAGTGTGCTAGGCTAAGCCATAGTATTTTGGGGTTATATGAAATATTCTGTATTCTAAATTAGATAGCTTTAACTCACTCATGAGAGATTTATCAGGACATAATCTCTTGATAAGTCAAGGAGCTACTGTATTTATTTTGTTCATGTTTCTCCTTCTACTAGGATATGAATTCTGAATTCTGAATTCTTCTCATGGTTTGTTCACCGTCTCACACTGTTCTCAAATAATCTGTAAATACCTTACAATTAAATTAATCAAGTGCCACGCTTTTGCTTTATCTTCACATTTCTGTTAACCACAGTTTCATGTTTATGTCAAACTCACTTCATCTTCATGAATGTTTTCAAAAACATGCTTATGTGGCTTACATACTTTATGATAAATCTGCCCACACCACCTTTACTGGCTGATCCAGCAGCCTAAACCCCTCTGTCATCCACTATTCTTACATTCATGAGTAGATGTGCCTTTCAAATTCTATCATCCTAATCTAATTCACTAGCTCCAGGAGCCATCTGATGTGCCAGTGTGCCCACAAATTTTCATAGACATTTCAGGAACCCCACATTCCAAGAGAAATAGAACTGGGCTTACGGTCCTATATTGATTTCAGATCACTAGTCTGAGTCCCAATTTTCTTAACTGTCAATCTTTGATAGTATAACCTATATGTATTATCCAAGGTTCTCTACAGCAACAACGAGAAGTCTTTACTCCATGCCATGAGACTTATCACAGTGACAGCGCTACTCTTTGGTACCAATTTTCTCAGCTAGCTACTCTTCTTGTTGTGAATATCAAATACCCAACAAGAAGCAACCTGTGGGGGGAGAGGGTTTACTCCAGCTTCCATGCTAAGGGAATCTAATCCACGACTGCAAGGAAGGTGCAGTAGTTGGAAGGTGAATCGGCTGTCCACCTTGCACAGCAGTCCTGAAATGGGGGCTGGCGCCCAGCTTGCTTTTCCCTTTGCACTCGCTATAGCATCACAGCACTTGGGGTAGCGCTGGCCATCCACATCAGAGCAAATATTCCCGGCTTAGTTAAACCATCCTGGAAGCACATTCATTGACAAATCCAGAGATGTATCTCCATGGTGATTCTAAATCCAGGGGAACTGACAATGAGGATGAACCATCACATCTACTAATTTGAAGTGTATCCTCACAGCAGCATCTGAGCTGCTTTTGACAAAATACCTGAGCTCTATAACCTCACCACACTGATACACAAGTGTATCAAGCCCTGATTCTTCAAATGGCTCAAACTGACTTACACGATCTAATGAAATCGCTAAGAGACATGGTATTTCCTAACATGTGACCTATTCTGCTCTTCCCACTAGCTGGGTCATAGGCCTTGTCACCATCGGTTACTGCCACATGGGAGACAGGGAGGACAGTTTTAGTGGCACTTGAACAAAAGCTAAAAAATTTTGGTTTCATCTGTTTCTGACCATTCAAACATCAACCTTCCCTTCTCTGAACAACATCTAATTTATATACATCTAATTTCTATGCAAGGTGTTCTTAAGAAGCCATCCACTAGCACATTAGTTCCTTTAGTTTGCCCCAAATTTTTCTATGTTCACATCTTTTTTTTGCTACAAATGTAGGCACTTAATGCCATAATCTATAACTATAGCACAATGAAATCCATCTCTTCCATATTATTGGGCTAGAGTCAACATTTTCAAAATCTGCCCACATTTCACTAAAAATTGCTATAAGCCCACATGTATTTTGAGTCAAAATTAGGAACACAAATGGTGGTCTCATTTTTTCACACATGGTAATTGGTAATTTCAATTAAAGCTAGTAGCCCTGATATAATTTTCCTGGACCTGCAAATTAATGGCTGCTGTAACCTAGCAACAGCATAGGAAAATGGACTTTTATTTTGTTGAGTGTCACTTAGCTGCCATTAGCCATGCCTGCTCTACACTGTGTGTGAGTTCACATCCTGGAGCAGGTTTTTGTGAAAGAGCGAATGTGTGAGTAATGTGAGCTCTTAGTGGTGTGGTTAGCTATTCATCCATTCCTGGGACTTGGCCATTTAGCTCTTGAGAAAATTATAGGATTTTTATGTCAGTGAAAGGAAATTTCTCAAGCTTCCAGTATAGACTGTGGTAGGATTATATATGCTGCTGCTGCTGCTGCTGCTGTTGCTGCTGCTGCTTCTGCTGCTGCTAGCATGTTCCTACTAACACGAGGAGGCATTGAGAGGTCTCCAGCATTACAGTCAAGTGGGTGCCCTGCAAGGAGAGGACTGAGATAGTGAAAAAACTGGATGCTCATTTAAATGTGGATATAATCAAGAGAAGGAAAAGAAAGTAGCCCAGTTAATGCTGAAGAAAAGTGTTAAGAGGGAATGTAGCAGAAGGCTGAGGCTTAGACACTTCTACTGTGGTTCACTTATATTTACACCTTTTTAAAATCTTATTTTTTGAGATTTTCATGCATGAGTAATATATCCATATTATTTCCACACCTTTCTCTTACCCTTTTAACTCCTTTGTGTACCCAAACTTGTTCTCAATTCATGACTTCTTCCTCTTCAATTCTTATTGTACAAATATACATACTCACATACACATTTACACACTTACACATTCACACATGCATACATTCACACATGCAAACAAACATTCACACAGGTACATAAACATACTCTCTTTCACACACACACACACACACACACACATACTTACACTCACATACCCCCACTCACACATGGCACACATACACTAAGTTCCACACCCTACATATAAATTCTCAGACCCTTTCCTGACCAAACTTCTCATAAAAAGGGTGTTGATTGAAAACACTTTCCTCTAAAACAAATTGTCACCCATAAATAGAGATTACAACATAGATGTCCCGTATTTATGAAAATAAAAATAAAAACCATACATCTCAAACTTGGTTTTGTAATAATTCACTGAGGTCCTTGAGGATTCCCCTTCCAGCTGTCAGCTTATCCACCTGCTGGGATTCCTGTGAGGCTCTGTGCTGGTTCAGATGAGCACGGCAAAGTCCCCAAGGGCCACTATTCTTTCTGCTAAGAGTTCATCAGAAGTCAGGTATAGCTTATCACAGTACAGGCTTGTAGACTGTAGATCTGGCTCTGTAGTTTATGCTGCATGACCCTCTCTGAAAAAAAAACAATTAAAGTCTTAAAACATAAAGTGGTTGAATGACTATGTGCATTAAACAGCCTTCTCTGGATGTGTAGGTGTGCTGCTGCTGTGATCAAATGCCTAAGAGAAACAAAGTGAAGGTTTATCTGGGGCTCAGAGCTGCAGGGGCTTCAGTCCAGGGTCAGGCAGCTCCACTATATTAAGCCTGAGCTGAGATGGAACAGTGTGGTGGGAAGAACATGTAGAAGGGGGCTGTTTGTGTTCTTGTTCGCTAGAAAGCTAAGAGGAGGGAAGAACCTCGGACTGGGTATAACTTTTCAGAGCAGACCTCTACTGTGTGTGTATATGTGTGTGTGTGTGTGTGTGTGTGTGTGTGTGTGTGTGTGTGTGTGTGCTTTAGAAATCTCCAGCTGGGCCCTACTGTTGATGTTTCAACCATTTGCAAGAGTTACAACACAAAGTAGGAGCCAAGCCTTCAAGTCCTGAGCACGTGTCTGCATTTTACATTCAAGCCACACCGATGGGGTATTCTAAAACTGCTCCTCTTATCTACTGCCACAGTGACTTGTGAACCAACAGCATGAAGATTTGAGTCAATAAATCACATGGATCATGTGAGTTTGAGCTATGTAAAGACATTTTTTCTACTCTATTCTGGGATGTTTCTCCTCTCAGATAGCCAGGTATCCCTGGAACAGCTTCACTGATAGGGCTTGAGTTGTTCAATGGTTGTTCATATCTCTGCTGGACAAACTTCACCTCATCCACTCTACATAGACATGGGCTATGATTTACATGGTGGTGGTCTCCTGTGGCAGGGAGCAGGAGCATGCTCAGTATCCTGTTGTTGCTCATTGTTTGTAACTTGTGTCAAGCTAGAGTTATCTGGGATGAGCAATCTCCATTGAGTAAATACTTCCATCAGAATATCTGTAGACATGTCTGTGGGACATTTTTTGATTTATGACTGATGTGGAAGTGCTCACCCCACTGTGGGTGCTGCCACTCCTAAAAATGTGCTCCTGGGTGGTTTAAGAAAGCAAAATTGACAAACCAAGAGGAGCAAACCAGTAACCAATGGTACCCCACAGGCTCTGCTCTGGCTCCTGCCAAGTCCCTGCCCTAGCTTTCTCAGTGACTAAGTTTAAGATGAGATAAACTTTTTCCTCCCATTTTGTATTGGTCCTAGTATTAGGACTGTGTGTGTGTGTGTGTGTGTGTGTGTGTGAAAGTGTAGGCAACATGTGTGTGGATGTGAATGGGGACAGAAGAGGGTGTCAGAGGCCCCGTACTGGAGTTACAGATGATGGTTGTGAGCTGTTTGTCAGGGGTGCTAGGAACCAAACTGGTGTATTCTGAGGTATACTGGTATATAAGAACAGGCAGTGATCTTAGCCACTGATCAGTATCTCCAACCTTGGGAAAGCTACATTTTGATGATAAGACCTGAAACCCCATACTGCACAAGGCATGGATACCCTTGCAGGACTGGAGAACATTCTGCCTGGGCAATCGTAGGCTCCATTCATAAGTGTATGCCCCCTGCATATCCCACTCATAGGTACATATCACAAGAGAACCCTTGATGACTCAGCCTGGATAGTGAAATGTAGATTGCTTTTCATTCATAAGTGTATGCCCCCTGTATGTCCCACTCATAGGTACATATCAGCCTGGATAGTGAAATGTAGGTTGCTTTTCCCCCCTAGGAAAGGGTCTTGCAGTTACTATCTTCTTGTCTCATCTCTTTAGTGCAGGAATTTCAGGTGTGGGGAAAGGGGAAGAAGATAAGGAAGAAGTGAAGGAGGGGGTGGATTCTAGACTTAGTTCTTTTTGGCTAAAATAGAAGTAGAGAGTAATTTCTGTATCAAGACAAAGGCTTTGGAAAAGATGCCTGACCTTTCCAGCTTCTGCCTATTATAAATAGGGCTGTTGTGAGCATAGTGGAGCACATGTCCTTATTACATGCTGGGGAATCCTCTGGGTATACGCTCAGGATTGGTATAACGGGGTTCTCTGGTAGTATCATGCCCAGTTTTCTGAGGAACCACCAGACTGATTTCCAGAGTGGTTGTACCAGCTTGCAACCCCACCAGCAGTGGAGGAGTGTTCCTCTTTTTCCACATCCTAGCCAGCACCTGTTTTCTCCTGAGTTTTTTGGTCTTAGCCATTCTGACTGGTGTGAGGTGAAATCTCAGGGTTGTTTTGATTTGCATTTCCCTGATGACTAAGAATGTTGAACATTTCTTTAGGTGCTTCTCAGCCATTCAATATTCCTCAGGTGAAAATTCTTTGTTTAGCTCTGTAACCCATTTTTAATAGGGTTATTTAGGACTCTGGAGTCTACCTTCTTGAGTTCTTCTTGTATTTTGGATATTAGCCATCTGTCAGATGTAGGGTTGGTTAAGATCTTTTCCCAATTTGTTGGTTGCCTTTTTGTCCTTTTGACAGTGTCCTTTGCCTTACAGAAACTTTGCAATTTATGAGGTCCCATTTGTCAACTCTTGATCTTAGAGCATACGCCATTGGTGTTCTGGAAAGTAACAAGAGGTCCCTCAAGGGAGGAATGGATACAGAACATGTGGTATATTTACACAATGGAATACTACTCACGTATTAAAAACAATGAATTCATGAAAGTCTTAGGCATTTGGGTGGAACTGGAGAATGTCATCCTAAGGGAGGTCACCCAATCACAAAAGAACACACATTGTATCCACTCACTGATAAGTGGATATTAGCCCAGAAGCTTGGAATACCCAAGAAACAATTCACATATCAAATGATGCCCAAGAAGAAGGAAGAAGAGACTCCCTGGTCCTGGAGAGGCTCAGTGCAGCAATGTAAGGTAATACCAGGTCAGGGAAGTGGGAAGGGGTGGATTGGGGAACAGGGGGAGGGAAGAAGGCTTATGGGACTTTCAGTGAGGGGGGATCCACGAAAGGGGAAATCATCTGAAATGTAAATAAAGAATATATCGAATAAAAAAAAGATGCCTGACCTTAAATGTTTAAGAACCCATAAGAGATCCTGGAAGAATGAAAGAAATGAGAACAGAAGCAGTCTGTAAAGGGCCAAACATCCTCTGAGGGGAGAACTCCCCTACACTGATCAGTGCTTTCTTGTACTTGGGATCACATGGATGGATGATGAATATTTGATCCCATTTCTAGGAGTGTGGTCCTAAGTGCTTAGTGCATACTTACGGTCCAGTCCATGTCATCCATCTTCATACGCAGCTGGGAGTCTATTCCATGGAACAGCATCAAATTCCTCCTTATTCTGGTTTATTTTTCAGGAAGATTGGCCTTCACCTCAAAAGGAAATAATATCCATATCTTAACATGGGAATGAAAGTTTCTTCTTGCTCATACGAAGCCCAGAACATGTAGAAATGAATGTATCTCTGTTTTCTAACTGTGCTTCTTGTGCTCAATAGTGCTGGTGCAGAAGAAACACAGAATGAAAAATGTTGTTAGATGACTAAATAAACATATCTAGTCCTGTTGCTCTTGTTGTCAAAAGGTGGACTATTTCAGGATCAAGTGTTTAAAAGGCGAGGGAAGTAAGGCTGTCCTGCCCTTCAGACTGTCCTGCTAGGATTCAAGGAAATGCTAAAGGGAAGAGTGCGCCTTCAACCATGATTCCCACAAGACTGACAACAATCAGTGAGCAGAGGAGATGGCGTAGAATGGAAAACGTCTGCTATCACTAGTTACATATCAACCTACCTGGTACCACTCAGCCCCGTCCCATGCCAGCTATGGGATGTAAGGACAGCCATGGTGGGATGCAGGAAAACAATGGGCATTTCACGTTGCCCCACCATTTTACCATCTATTCTTTTCAATCTCTCTGTCAGCCAGAGAGTGAGATGTTTGGGTGACCAAAGGCTTTGACATGAAGTCTAAAGCTGGTCCATTCTACGCCTCCTCACTCCACCTGCTATGACTCTAATTGGCAGCTCATAGCACACTCACACACAGGAAGTCATGGAAATGGAACAAACATTCATGTAATGAACATGCTTTCCTATGTACAGTGTGCCTTCCGTGAGAATAGCCTGTGGCATAGGTGTCTAACCACTCCACAAATGGATTACTTGAGACTTAGTGCTGTGTAAGTACTAGGGTTCTGGGCATCATTTTCTCCCCTGAGTGTTTATGTAAACAGTGACAGATTAGCCTGCAATCTGTCTTACACTACAGATACAAAAGTTTGTCACAATGACAAAGTCTCTAAGATCACAGAAACAGTGAAACAATCCCTTTCCTGTTGCTTTGAAAACACCGACAGAAAGAAAGAAAGAAAGAAAGAAAGAAAGAAAGAAAGAAAGAAAGAAAGAAAGAAAGGGAGGGGGTAAGGAAGGAAAGAAGGAAGGAAGGAAGGAAGGAAGGAAGAAAGAAAGAAAGAAAGAAAGAAAGAAAGAAAGAAAGAAAGAAAGAAAGATTCCCACAGATACACCTAGGCACTTCTAGATCTCATCAAGATAACTATTTGTGGGATAAAATGGTGGTCTGTGTCTGGCCATGGCTCCGGTTACTGGGTGAGGCAAACATGGGAAATTTGACTATACACATCCCAGGGTGAGCATTGACTGTGGGAAGTCGCAGGACCCGGCTTCAGGGGTGGGGAGGCGCAGTCTGAGGTCCCTAGGGAACCACCAGAAGCTGGCTTGTGTGTCCCTAGGCATCATGGAGGCTGAGGACTGCAGGTTTTAACTCTTGGACAGTCCGGATGCTGCTGGATGTGTCAGAAGAACTGAGAATGGAGTCCATCATACTCTCTCCCTCCTGTCGGGCTGGATTTAGACTGAGGTTGAAGGGAAAAGGGCAGGGAGGAGAACTCTGGCTGGTTCCCTTGGGAAGGAGTGTCCTTGGCCTTCTTGGGTGGGCTGCTTGTCTTGGTGGAAACCATGTCTGGAAGCTCAGATATGTTTCTTGCAGGAGGCTAGACATGGCTCTTTATAGGAAGACTTGCTCCACTGCTCCAGCATGGCAGGTCCAGTTGAGAAGAGGCAGTCAACAGTTTTAAAGTGTTTATTGTTGGCGGAGAGTTGTGATGAGTGAAAAGTAGAGGCCTGCCATGGCCACTTCGAGAGAGGGGGAAGGGAATGAGGAGAGAGGGAGAGCAAAAGGGCAAGAGTAAGAGAGGCAGGAGTAAGAGAGTAAGGGTAAGAGAGAGAGAAGGGGGCATGCAGCCCCTTTTATAGTGAGCCAGGCCTACCTTGCTGTTGCCCAGTAACTGTTGGGAGGAGCATACCTGACTGTTGCCAGGTAACTGTGGGGGTGGAGCCAAGACAGAATACCAGGTGCTTAGGGTGTTGCCCTATGGGACCGGTGGCCACAGAATTATGGAGAGCTGAGGCCTCCTTTCAGGAGCCTAGTGTCTGGGAACATGGCAAATGGCCTTCCGACCCTTGCAGAATTATCTGCTGGGTCTCCGGGGTTTAAACCTAGCTCCACCAGAGCGCAGGCTGCCTTTCAGGGTCCCACAGCTACTGAGGTTAACCCCTGCAGGTAGCTATTGCTTTGTGAAAGCAAACCCAGGCCCAACCCATGCTAGTCATGGGCTCTGCTTTTGAGCTGCATCCTGCCCCTGAGGATAGTTTTGGAATTCTTCCTTTCTCAAAGAGGCAGGAATCCTTGGGCATATAGTACGCCATCACCTTGAGCATATAAAGCCTCTGGGCCCCTTCCTATAAGCCAAGAATGACAGCAAAGGGTGAGACAGTATAGCTCATTGCTATTTGCTAGAGTTGATTTCGATCTCCTTTCTAACCAGAGGCTCCAGTTTGCCAGAGGATCCCTCAGAGACAGCTCCAACACCCTGGACTAGTTCATGGCCATCAGTGACTGTGTCTGAAATCAGTACTCAGGCCAAGTGACTCAGACCCAAGGTACTCATGACAATGAGGATTGATGTGAGGGAGGCAAGAATAAGATTCATGGGTCTCCTTACTCACATGATTTACAGAAAGCCAGCTTTTATTACCTAAGAGCCAGCCACGGACATGTGCTGGGCACACTGCAGATAAATGCCTGGGGTGCTGCTCTGTGGGTGGCTGCCAGGAATAAGGGAGAGGAAAGGGGGGGAGGAGGGATAGAGAAATAATTTTATAGATGAGACACTTGTCAAAAAATGCAGGGGCTACATGCTCCAGGAACAGCTGGCAATGATGAGCTACAAAAAAGAGGAACCATTTGCAGGCTATGGACAGCTGGAGGCCCTACCACGCTAACTACTGAGCGGGCAGGACTGATTTATGGACGGGGCGCTAATGGCAAAGAAATAAAGATTGATTTGCGCTGCAGCACATTTGGAGAGAAGAGAGGGAGGGAGCCCGTGGATCCTGACAAAGGCTTCTCTGAAGCCTTGCACAAGACTGAGGTTGAAATAAAGATGCCAGATGAAGGCCGACCCATGGTCATGCAAATTTCCTTCACATACAAGTGGACAAACCCAGTGGTAGGGGAATGCCCGCTCACCAGCAGTGGCGTTTGTGCTGCGCCAGTCCTGACATCAAGGACGGTTGTCTTCCTCCGTTCTCAACTTGATGAGCTGTTCTCTGCCTGCAGCTGGGATGAGTGATAGCAGAGAGGGGAAGATCCACTCAGCCATATGCCCAGGTTTCCAGGTGAGAGGAAGGATGTACTGTGTGTGGAGAAGCAAGGCATGAAGGCCACTAGCCTGAGGATAGTGTAAGGCATCCTGAACCTTTATCCCTCCCAGGGCAGTTAGTGCAGGCAGATTCTTGACCCAGTCAGAACCTCCGTGGGAAATGACTGGGAACCCTCATGAAGGCCCAGCACACCTGTAACACTTTCCCATGATGTGTAGGTATTCCATTTACTTCACTGTCTGCTGTGATGTGTAGGCTTCTTAAACAAATATAACAGGATGGTTGTTTTCAGGGATTGCTGTGTTGTGTGTTGTCTGCTTCCCCTATAAGGTCATTCAGAGCAACAACTTTACATCAGTTGTGTTGGCACCCTGTAGGAACTTAGTAAGCATCTGTTGAATGGTCTCATTGATTCATTCATTCACTCATTTATTTATTGATAAATATTCATTAGGGATGGGGACATACTTCAGTTTACATAGTACTTGTCAGGCATATATGAAGTTAGATTAGAAGTTGGAATCCACAGAACCATGTGAGTATGACATGGTGACACAAACATGTAAGATAAGCACTCAGGATATAGAAGTTATACATATAGTAAGTTCAAGTCTTGCCTAGAATGTCCAAGAGCCTATCTCAAGAAGGAAGGAAAGATGGAAGGAAGGAATGAATGAATGAATGAAGGAAGGAAGGAAGGAAGGAAGAAAGGACAGAAGGAAGGAAGGAAGATAGGAGAGGAGAGGAGAGGAGAGGAGAGGAGAGGAGAGGAGAGGAGAGGAGAGGAGAGGAGAGAAGAGAAGAGAAGAGAAGAGAAGAGAAGAGAAGAGAAGAGAAGAGAAGAGAAGAGAAGAGAAAAGATGAAAGGAAAAGAGGGAGGGGGAAGGAAGGAAATGAACTCCATGTGCTGGGTATGTTTTATTTATGAGCATGCCCAGAGTCTTTTTACTTCATTTTCTCATTAAAAAATGGGATGCTAGAATGTGTCTCATGGGTGCTAGTCCTTGAACTTCTGGGAAGTCTTGTTTTCATTCCCTCTTTTCCTGGGGGGAGCTCTGGGATTGAAGATAGACACTATCACACCCAGATTTATGCAGGTTCTGAGACTCAAACTCTGATCCTCACACTTGCATGGCAAATGCTTTTGCCACAAAGTCAACTCTCCAGCCCAATATTCCAATTCTTTATTATTATTATTTTCTATATTCTTTGTTTACATTCCAAATGATTTGCCCTTTCCTGGTTCCCCCCTCCCCATAAGTCCCATAAACCTTCTTCCCTCTGCCCATTCCTCCAATCAACCCCTCCCACTTCTCTGTCCTAGCAATCCCCTAAAAATGCTGCATCAAGCCTTTCCAGGACCAGGGTGCTCTCCTTCCTTCTTCTTGGGAATGATTTGATATGTGAGTTGCGTCTTGGGTATTCAGAGCTTCTGGGCTAATATCCACTTATCAGTGAGTGCATTCCATGTGTGTTCTTTTGTAAATGAGTTACCTCACTTAGGATGATATTTTCCAGTTCCAACCATTTGCCTAAGAATTTCATGAATTCATTGTTTCTAACTGCTGAGTAGTATTCCATTGTGTAAATATACCACATTTTCTGTATCCATTCCTCCATTGAGGGCCTTCTGTGTTCTTTCCAGCTTCTGGCTATTATAAATAAGGTTGCTATGAACATAGTGGATCATGTGTCCTTATTGCAATTCTTGATTGAAAGTGAATTTTGTAATTTGCTCTAATAGTTTCCAATTGGTTTTCTGAAAGGGACAGGCAGATGGTGTTCCTTTGTAGGGATATGATGCCACTCATGCCTGCCTGATCAAAGGTGCTGTAAACGCTCCTTTAAGGAAAGGTGGGTCTTTTCAAGGAGTAGCTGGCTCAGCTAGAAGCTGAGACCTCAGAGTGGTTTTTCTGAAGAAACTCATATATCAGTGTGCAGCCAAAGTGCTTCCAGAGCTCTTTCTATTTCCACATGGAGAATTAGAAACCAGGGAATCAAGGCTTAGATTTAGTAGAATTTGTGGTTTTATGGATTCATCATGTACATTCTTACACAAATGTGGCTGTTTCTTCATGATGTTGTTTTTCAATGGCAAATATAGCTTGCTGCAAAGGTTTTGATTCACTCTTAAATGTCATGAGTTGTGGCCATTGCTTTGAAAACACTCAAGCAAACATCAATACTACGGAAAAGATAAAGAATATGTTAATGTACTCTGCATTAAAGTCTATGTGTTAGGGCCTGTAAAATGCATATCAGATATGGTGGGAAAAGTCTGAAGATCTCCTCTTGAGCATTTCCAAACCCCAGAAAAGTCCTGTGGCCATCTTGATGTGTCTTCTACTCAAGACCTGCCATGAAATTTTAACAATCCAAGGGGCTTGCTGTCATCTCCTCTTGGCTTTTGGGAATCCTGTCTTAAAGTAGAAATTGCAGACTAGCATACAAGGCTGACCTATCACATACACACAGACACACACACACACACACACACACACACACACCACACACACACACAAACACCACACACATACACCACACACCACATACACATACACACCACACACACACACACACCACACACATACACCACACACACACACACACACACCACACACACCACACACACATACACACACGTACACCACACACCACACACACACACACACACACACACACACACACAAAACCCCTATGGCACCCATGGCCCCATCCCCCTTTATCCCCTCCTTCCCCCACCCACACACACACATCAAAAAAAAATAAAAGAAATCTTAGGAAACTCAGATCTGCCACTGTGTCCCATGCATTTTCCTAGTAAAGACTTTTTCAATTAATTGGTGGTGATTTCAGCATTTTTTTAATTAAAATGAGCAATAAAAATGGGTCAATATTTATGAGGGTTTGTGACCCAAATGAGCCAAGAGTTTTTCATAGCAATAGTGAGCCCATGGTGTCAAGACACACATACAAAGAAAAGACACTTTCAAAGAGCAAAGACCAATGAATTTTAATTTCGACAGCATACAGATCAGCATGGAATAAAATATTCACTAATTACCTGGAAAGATTGTTGAAATATCCCTTCCTTCTCTAGTTACCTAGTTAACAAGGGCAAATTTTCTTCATAGGTGACTCACTGCAACATACTGACCAGAAGGGACTTATGAAGCTGGGAGTGGCTGGTGCCTAAAAACCCAGCACTCTCCAGCATGAGGAAGGAGAGTCATTGAGAATTCAAAGCCAAGCCAGGTTCCACAACAGGTACCAGGCTATCTTGGGCTATCTTGGATGACAGAGTAAGACCCAACCTCAATAAACAAAGGAAGGAATTATGAGAATCTTGCTTTTTTTTTCTATGAATAAAGACTTTAAATAGGGAAATATACAATATGCAAAACATTCATCTTTCTAGAAGACTGTCTTTAGAGACACTTTTCACAATAAAATGTCACATGTAAGTATATAAGGAATGCATCAATCACAGCTTTTAAATAAGTTAAGAAATATATTTAAGAATGTTGCAAATGCTAGTGTTGTAAGTAGTGAGAAGGACATCCCACATGTGTAAAATAGGAAGGACTTTGTGACAAGTCTTTGAGAACTGTAAAGACATAGCACAGTGGGGGAAGGGAGCTGCAAATAAGAGAGGAAGAAAGTTTGAGATTCTAGTTGTGTGGATTTGTAGATGGCTCTGGTGATGAATGTCTCTTCCCGTCGTATTAATATAGGTTTAAAAATAACATTTTTATGAAGATAATAAAAGTCCTCATGAATTATCACTAACGTAAAAAGCATTTTCCCAGCATCTACATCATTCAATGTTTTACTAGAAAACATATCTAACATTGGTGGATGGCTTGCTAAGTGTAAGCCCCTGTCCCGAGTGGTTCATTTGCAGTGATTTATACAGAATTCTCAAATCAACCGCATGAGGCACATCCTAGCATTCCCGTGTTTTTTTTTTTTTTTTTTTTTTGGTAAAAAAATTTAAAAGGCTCTAGATATGTTGATGCAACTAAAACTAAAAGGTAGGCTGAGGCAGCAGGCTGGATAAATTAACTCTAAGCCATCGAGCTAGCAGCCTACAAAGTATAGTAACACAGACTGCCATGTTGATTGGTCTGCTTTGTGTGTGTGTGTGTGTGTGTGTGTGTGTGTGTGTGTGTGTGTTCTTATTCATATATATGTGCTTATCCATGCATGTGTATAAATGCATGTGAAGGTCTGAGGTTCACATTGGATGTCTCCCACTTTTGCTCTCAAACTTACTTTTAGAGACAAGTTGAACCTGGAGCCCATTTATGGACCAGACACTTTGCCAGGTGAGCTGGAGGAATCTGCATTTATCCTCCTAAACAGTGCTGAGGATAGACAGGCACCCCTCCATCTGGCCTTTCTGTGCATATTGGTCTCCAAACCCACTCTCTTGTGCTTGCACACACAAGTACTTTACTGACTAAATCGCCTTTCCAATTCTTCTAATTCCCCTTTTATTGTTACATATTTTGCAATCAGGCTAGAATTCGGAGTTAGAGGCAAGGTAGTACATCTTCTGATGCTACAGGCTTCCTTCACTTAACCTTGAAGATGGACTCTCTCCTGTGCTCTGGACCTATTGCTGACCACATGTTCTCCATAGCTCTCTCTCTCTCTCTCTCTCTCTCTCTCTCTCTCTCTCTCTCTCTCTCTCTCTCCCCCTTGCTTTCCTACACACACACACACACACACACACACACACACACACACACACACACTCACACACTCAGGGGTGGTGTGGGAGAGAGAGAGAGAGAGAGAGAGAGAGAGAGAGAGAGAGAGAGAGAGAGATATGCTGGGAAGGGGAGGGCACTTCTTTTTCCCCATTAAACCGTTAAGTGCATATATTTGTTGCATATGGCCCATTAGATATTTTACATAAATAAGCACAATTCCTTTCTAGGAAACACCAGAATTTTCCTTTCAGTCTCATTATGTTCACTCTGACTAATGAGAATTTAACAGCACAGCCTCGTGGCGCCTGAAGAAGGCAGCTGATGAGCCAGCCACCTCCTCCAGCTCTGGCTTCTACCTCTTAGAGTTACTTTCCTGTTTGAACTGTGGGCAATTACCCATGGTCTGTCTGCCCTTTGGTCCAGGCACCTCCCATATGGCTTTGATTTGGAGGCACTCAATTTATCAAAATAGTTTGTTATGTTAAAAAACTATTTGATGTCAAAGAAGCCATATGTCCCTTTTTATGTGTGTGCTGTTTCTGGCCTAAGAAATCAATTTGCCCATTTTAAACAAGTCTGAGTCCCACAGAGACCTGAGTCAGCACTGCATTAACCAAGAAAACTTCATTGGAAATGCATATGCTCTGCTTGGTGGCCTCAGAGATCCTGGAAACAGAGGGACCCATATCCCTGGGCTCTCCTACATCACCATGGGCTTCTGGTTCTTTGAGATCTTGGTCTAATGGTCTATGCACAGGTTGAGTTCCGTTTTCTTGTTGAGACTCAGCAGGGATCTGAATCTGTGTAAGTATCTATGTCTATTCTTCATGCCCTTAAACTATGCCTTGAGAATCTAGTTTTTCTAAGTATATTGTTCCTTTAAGGTCTTCTAACTTCTCTACAGGTGGTGAGGAGGTACCTGGTGGGCCCATGCCAAGGTGTCCCCTGAAAAATCAAGCCATGTAACAAATCTACTAGAGAGGTAATTTGTTAGAGGGAAGGGAAGGGAGTGAGGGCCTGGAGAAGGGGTTGGAACACACAGACAGGAGCAGAACTGTGAGGACAGAGAATGGGGGATAAAGAAGAACAGAAAGAAGGGCAGAAAGGGGTGAAGGGAAAGACTGGTTGGGAACATGTAGGAATATAAGTGAGAGGATGAAAGACAAAAAGATCTGCGCTGACCTTCTTTTTAATAGGCTACACCTGGTGACAGCAGGTAATTGCTGTAGGTAAAGATATAAGCTAGGTCCCTGGGAGGAGCCTAGTGGGGTCACCTCCAAACTAACACTACTCTTCCACTTTCTCCATCAAATGGCTGCTTTGTGCTATCTCCTGTATTGTGAGGCTTCTTTCAAATTCTAGGCTAAATGTATCAGAATGACTTCCCAGCTTAGACGTCTAGTTGGGTGGTGGTGTTTTTCTAAACTTTAGTGTCAGTTCCTCCTCCCCAGAGTGCTACTGCTGCCTTGTGCCGGGATGGCCAGTTCAAAGGCAACTGCATGCAGATAGAGATGGACCTCTCTGCATGCGGGTGAACATCTTCAGACCATCTGAATGGACTTAGATTTGCTGTAATAGATCCAAGCAGTCAGAATGTACTGGAAGTCACATTCCCAAATGGAACTGTCAAGGATGGGGCACACACCTGTAACCCAACAGACTGGAAGCTGAGGCAGGAATCACACAAGATGATGTCAAAGCAGCCAACCAAAGACATGGTGGCACTTGCATTTAATTCTAGCACTTGGGCAGCTTGAAACCCCAAACAGCTGCTATACCCAGCAGAAAAGGAACCCACACCTATTGAAGGGAGAACAAGAGGAAAAAAGGATGGAGAGAACCAGAGTCGCTAGGCTAAGCCCCTTCCCACTGCTGTTTCCAGTTCTTTCAGGAGCCAAGGTTGCACGCTATTTCAGCGCCGCATCTAATTTCCCAAGAGACAAAGTGTCTGCTCTTGTGGAGTAGGACATGAGATGGCACAGTCAATCCTCAAACACAACCTCACCCTTCTGCTTTCCTGGGCACTTCAACTGCCCTTCTACACCAGAGAATAATTGAAACCACTGAGAAGTGCCTACTGTGTGCTGGGCTTTGTGGTTAGTGCACCATTTGCTTTACAAAAATCATCCTTTCGAAATGTGCTTTTGATTGTTTCTTCTGAATGTTCTGCACCTGCTGTCGTTACTTTGTGTGTGTGTGTGTGTGTGTGCATCAAATTGATTTTAATATATCAAGGCCACCAGGTGTATTCAGCCTGTAAATTGTGAATTTTACACACATCCTCACAAAACTGAGGCAATAGAAATTAATCATAGCTCACCTCAAAAATCACAAATCCAAAACACAGCCTCTCTCTCTCCTCTCTCTCTCTCTCTCTCTCTCTCTCTCTCTCTGTCTCTCTCTCTCTCTCTTTCTCTCTTTCTGTGTGTGTGTGTGTGTGTGTGTGTGTGTGTGCAATTCAATGCATAGTTCGCAAACATGAACCTTGATAGATGGCAATGTGCTGTTGCAGTATCAAAATGTTAGCACACAGTCCCAGGCAAGACTGGGAGGAGGATCATAAAATCTCAATGCTAGCTGAAGAGCCATTAACAAGATGGCAGCTAGAAGATGGAAAGTTGGTTTTCTTCAGGGATGTGGACCAGGAAGGTTCATGTTCTAGTAGATGCAAACTCAGGCTGCGTTAAGTGGATTCAGTGGGGTGTGGGGGGAAAGGAGAGAGAGAAGATCACCTGAAGAAGGGAGGGTAATGTGGATAATAGAGGAAATAGATGAGAAGGAACTGGGTATGGATTTGATGAAAACACGTTATATGCATTATGAAATGCTTAAGAAAACAAAGATTGACCACACCTAAGTCCTAATGTGACAATATTAAAGGTAATGTGTTCCTGAGGGTAATTAGTGCACAAGGGTAGATTCCCAGGGTGGAGTTAGTGACTTTAAGACCAGCATTGACTTGATTTCTTTTTTCTCTTTGGACAGATGAGGACACAAGATAACCAGCTACAAATCGAGAAGGGAGCCTTTGACAAGAATTTGGTACCCATCGTGGCACTCTGACTTTGACTGTCCAGTCTGCAGACCATGGGATGTACAATGTTAGTGTTTAAGCCACACAGCTTATAGGCGTTTGTGTTAACAAGATGAAGGAGTTGTGCCGACTCTCTTAAGGCTGGAAACACGTATTTGTACTATGACTAACCTTTGTAATCACAGAAAAGTAGCATTAAGCCTAAGAGAATAGTTTCCTCTTTTTATTATGATTGTAACATTTTCCCTCCTACGCCACTCAGAGCTAAAATAAATTCTGTTTTGAGATCCATATACCTGTAATCTATGCTGTCACTGTTCCAGCACAAGGGACCTCTATTCTCCATATCCACTGGCAAAAGACTAGCTGGCTTTGACAATTTACCAGGACTAGAAATATCACTCTCACATGTATATGTGTGACCCTTGTGGCCTTAGGCACACAGTGACAGTCTTCAATGGTCTCTTCTCTTTCTCTGTGCAGTGTATGGATAGAGGGTTTGTATGTTCAGTGTTGGCATATAAATAAGTGTGTATACATGTACACATATGTGTGTATGTTTGTGCATGCCTGTGAACTTGTGGAGTTGTGGAAGATAAAACCGGTGTTCAATACCTTTCTTCAATCATTCTGTGTTTTGCTGGGGCAAGCACAGTGAAGGAGTCTTGCTCTGAGTAGACATAGGTAAAAGGCTAAGGCAGTATTTAGCTAAAGCAGACACAAGAGAAAGGATGTTCTAATAAGCAAACACATGAAAGGACACAGGATGGATTCTTTGCTAACAACACCAGGTATTGTTACAAGGTAAGTCGGCCTTACCTTGTGTAGTTGAGCTTGGTTTGTCGGGATGCCATAGAGAGATCCATTTCCCATGTATCCTTTCTTTCCCACTACTTCTGGTGGGTGGCGGGCTACAACAGAGATTAAAGCATTTAAGAACCATCATTAAACATAAGGTTTGGAAATATAAAAGTTGCAGCCTTGTGGTTTCAGAAGGTTAGAGCCCATTATGATGGGAAAGCTTGACAGTGAGTAGCAGGCATAATATGAAGAATAAGAAGCTGAGAGTTCACATCTTCAACACAGGCATGGTGCCGAGAAAGACCTGGAAGTGATATGGGGTCTTTAATCCTAAAGCCCATTCCCAATTACATACTTCCATCATCAGGGCTCCACTCCCTAATGGTCCCATAACCTCCTCAAAGAATGTCACCAATCAGGAACCAAGGGTCAAATACCCGAGACTATGAGGGACATTTCTCATTCAAACCATCACACTTGGCATATTGTTCTACTCAGTTATTTTGCCTGCCTAATTATCTGTATAGACTGTCTGAAATATTGGACAATAGCACAGCTTTGTTCTGTTTTGAAAAGGACATTCCCACTCTATTAAACATGATGTCAGTTGAAAATCTATGTGAGGAAAACCTTTTGTATGTAAGTTCCATTGGAACTTGAGTTCCATTGGAAGTAAGCCTGTGTTCTGTCAAAGATACCATCAAATTCCTAGACTAGAAGTCAGGGGTGGGTTTTTAGTGGGCAGGGATGCAAAGCATATGTGCTGCAGCTAAATCCTAAACATACCTGAAAGAACTCCTGCCCTCCTCTCTCACTTCCACAAGGATCTTGGTTGCAGGGGCTAAGAGATGGATTTCTGTGTTAATAGTATAACAGGTCATTGTTGAAGACCTTGGCAGAACTGAGGATGAGTCACAGCCTAGGCTCCTTGATTCAGCAGTAGGACAACAGAATGGAAGACCAAGTGGTATTGTTATGACAGGCAGATGATTCTGGGAGCCACAAAGAAATGTAACATAAGGACAATGTGAGCTATAGCTGTACAAATAATGGGATTACACATAACGTGAAGAGATGTGGGAAATTGCAAGCATTTGGAATAGAGTGTAGATAGAGTGAATAACATTGATGAACTTGAAGAGAAACAGAGGACCAGTATCTGGCAGAGATGGCAAGTGGTGGGCCTGAGAGGAGAGGAGGGAGGGGAAGTTAGGTTTTGAGAAGCCTGTGGATCCTTGACTTTGCTCCCATCAAAAGGGGACTGACTCCAATTTACTCTAACTTTCAGGTAAACATAGTTAACAGCCTAGTCAAGTACTAATTCAGTCCGAAGAAAGCATTGTTTCGTAGACCTCACACTAGAATATCGAAAATGATTTCAGTTCAGCTCTTTGTGCCACTTCAGGGTTCTACCATGAAATCCCACTGGTGCTTCATCCTGGAGACCAAGCCTTTTACACGTGGGCCTTCATGGACTCTGCACACTCAACTACAGCTAGTAAGTCCTAGATATGGATCTAAAGTGCTGAGAAAAATCCTATGTCAATATACTTGAAACTGTTTTGCCTTTATAAATCACCAATTGCAGACATATCCATCCCACAATTAGAATCTCACCCTGGAAGGAAAAATGGTAGTGATGTCTACCCTGTGAATTACTCATTTGGAGAAGCTATTAAGAAACAAAGAATCTTTGTCTGGCTCTTTGCCTGGTCACATATATTTATAGATTTCACTAATATTTGCTATGCTCTCGCTCTCCTTCTCCCTCTCCCTTTCTCCCTCTCCTTCCCTCCCTCCTCCTCTTTTTCTCCTTCCCCTTTTCCCTCTTTTTCTCCCTCTCCTTCTCCCTCTCCCTCTCTCTCTCTCTCTCTCTCTCTCTCTCTCTCTCTCTCTCCCCTTCCCTCCTTCCCCTTCCCTCTTTCCTCTCTCTCCACATGTATTCTGTTCTGGAGCTATCACTGCTAAGTTGAAATACTCATTCCTAAGAGAATAGGGAGGCTAGTAACACCTAGGAAACAAACATGACCAATAACTCCTGAAATTGTATTAATCACAAGGTTCCTCCCCCAAAAGCACACAAGCATTACTGGGAAGGTGGCACCCTGGTGGATCTGCCTGCAAGTTGTGCAGGGAGCAACAATTGTGTAGCTTTTATGGGTCTGTGTAAATACTGCCATCAGCTTTCATGGGATGGTTTGCTTTTTGAGTCACCCATGAACCTGTGAACAAGCCCTGCAGACCCACAGGTTGACTAAGCTAGATGGGAGAACTAATTTCTTCACTCAGATATAGGTACCCTACCCTGAATGAATATACCTTTGCCCACAGGAAAACTAATACAACAGAACTTCTTTGTTTATCAGTTGACTTGTCTGAATTGTGAGTTAAAGATTGATTTTTTTAAAAGTAACTTTGTCAAAGGCAGGGAGGGGTAGTCACAAATCCACAGACCACACAACGGTCAATATAGTTTACTTCAAACCTGTTAGGAAGGGGGTAATTCTGCTTATAGCATGGGGTAAGATGATATCATAAAAGAGGCACTTGCTTGAATAGGAAGCTAGTCTGTGTCTGTCTTTGAAATAATTTGAAAATAAACATTCCTCTCTGAGAGCAGATGGTGGTCAATTTTCTGATGCTTTTTTTTTCTGAAATTGGAAACCATACTCCCTGACCACATTTAGTTAATCTGTATATGTTTTCAATGTGCTGTGCTGTGCTGTGCATGAGGAAGCAGACTCCTCCCACTATATTCATGCCCCAGCATTGGAAGAACAAAGGGCTTCCTTACAACCTCAAAGCCAGTGTAGCCTACTTTTCCATATGCAGTAGAAGTGAACTCAGTTATTTGGTTAAGGAGCCTGGGATAATGTCTGTCTCTGGATAATTAGCTGTCTTGCCAAAGTGGACAAGGTCATATTGTCAAAAAGAACCAAAGGAAGACAGATTTCACAACAAATATTAAGAACTCCTGCTCTAGCCGGAAAGAATGGATCAGTCTTGTGGAAATAAAAAGATTGATAAGAGAAAGGAACTATGAGTCCCTGGTCTTCAGGAGAGCAGAGCCGCCTGTGGGTTCCACAGTGTCTTTTCATCTGTATGTAACAATGTCCATAGAGGATAAAACCATAGAACTGTATATTCCCACAATTTGGGGGTGGAATAAAGAGTGAGATGGAAACCTGATTGAGCTAGCTTGCTAATGGTAGATTTCTCCCTGTACCTTACAGCAGTAAACAGGAGAGTTCTGATATTTCCCACTAAGCCCCAGGTGGTCCTAGCCAAGAACCCCACCTAGAACTTCCCATCTCTACAAGTCCACACTCCAAATTCCATCACATTGCAAGTTAGAGTTTTGTCAAGAATTTTAACTATGTATAGATATTCCACCCACTGTGACCTACTGTAAGAGTATTCAGTAAGTTTGAGATTACAAATGTTTGTGTGCCTTTTTTAGTATAGCTTCTCCTATTGTCCATGTAGTATATGTGCATAGTGAACATCTTACTTCTGACAAGGCTTATTCAGTGTACTTCTAAGTGGGGGAAAGTTTTACTTGAGTTCTAGAATGTTCTGTGCTATTTCAGAAATGTTAATAAATCACATTACTTTTGTGAAAAGAACTGTACTTATGATTGTCTCTAAGCTTGTTGCCCCTTTAAATGAGTATCTGTTCATCAAAACTTAATTATTTTTCTTTGCTATAGAATTTTTTAATGTTGGATTTTTGGCCCACTAGAAGCTGACAGCTGATGATTCTTACCATCATCCTATCTAGAATGTTTATCTGGAAGGGTTTAACTTCTTTCTTTTTCCTGCTTTGAGAAGAACTAGGAAAAGAAATGTAATCATTTCATAGTTTAAGATAAGGAAATTAGCACACATGTGGTCCTACTCTGTTGAGAGAGAGAGAGAAAGAGAGAGAATAAGAAAAGGAAAGGAAACTCCTTTCTAACTCATGTAGTCCAAATTATACTCTTCAAAAGATATTTCCAAACTCTGTAGTTGTGGACATTACCATACCTGTAACAAATCCTTTAGAAATGTAATGAAGTCAATCATGCTGAAGTGAATCGACATTTGATTAGGGTGACGTGGTGACACTAATCCAAAGACTGGAGCCCCTATGAGAAAAGAGACCAGATTTTTCTTCCTGCCAGGATCAGTAGAGGTAGAGACTGGAGCACTGTGTTTGTGCTGTAGGGAGCACCAATGACTTCCTGCAACACTTCTTTCATCCAGAAGATGAAAGAGACCAAGAAGGACCTGTCTTTACAGGACTCAAAGGGACTGTGTTAAAGCTGGTGTCTTGCCTCAAACTTATAGAGACCAGTGTGACAGGGTAAGGTAAATTTTCCCATCTTGTATTCTTACTGAGTCCATTTCAGATTTAACTAGGATTTGAACTCTTTTATGAAAAATCCCATGGAAAATTATGTAACCCTCCCTTAGGAACCCAAGATCAAGATATCCCAGATTACTTATTGTAGCTTCTGTTAAACTGCTTGCTTGTACAAAACCTTCCTGTGAAGCTGCAGAGTTATTATGTGGTTTGTGCCTTTAAAAACCTTTCTCTAATCCAGCGGTTCTCAACTTTCCTGATGCCTCGACTATCTAATACGGTTCCTCATCTTCTGGTGACCCCAGCACTAAAATTAGTTTTGTTTCTACTTTACAACTCTAATTTTGCTGCTTCTATTAACTGCAATGTAAATATCTATGTTTTCTAATGGTTTTAGGTAACTTGGATCATTTCACCCCCAAAGAAGTCATGACCCACATGTTGAGAATCACTACTCTCAATGTTGTGTGTGTGTGTGTGGAGGGGGGCTATAATTAGGTCCCAAACACCTGAGTGTAATCCCAGCTAGCTGGAATAAAGGCTTTCAATTACCAATACATTGTATCTGAGAGGCCATCTCTTTTGGGCTCTCCATAATATTAGAACCATGAGAAAACCAGTTTCTGTTACTATATGCCATTGAGTTGGGGTAGTTTGCTACAGTGGACCTGGGTGATCAATGACCTAATAACAAGAGGCCTTTGATGAAATTACTTTCCTAATCCTACTTCATACCTCCTAAGAAATATATATATCAAGCAGAATTGCATGTGAAAAACACCTCCTGTTCCTCACACAGCAAGTCTGACACAAGCAGTGCTCTTTCTTCTCTGAAGCCAACAACTGTGGGTATGGGGACCCTGGGTGAGAACCACAATATTCCCACTTATGGGAGAACTTCCTTTCATGGGTTTGCAACAGCCCACTCACCATCTGGGTAGATAATGGGAATAACAACAACCGCCTCTATTTTTATAAACAGGAACTTGGTAGTAAATATTCTCTACACTCTTGAATTTGTATGCTGTGTATTTGAATTGCTGGATATTTGAATTTGCATGTATTGTGCATTTGAATTGCAGTGTATTGGAATTCAAGGATGTTGTGGATTTGAATTGTTGTAGATGTGAATTTGCATGTATTGTGCATTCCCAATGGTGTTCTGTAACTAGAAGATAGGGCTGTTTTTTTTTTTCTCATCCTAGTTTGAGCTGAAAAAAAAAATCATTTTGCTTTTCTACAAATTTCATCAGCAATTGTAAAGACACCAAGTCTTCAAAGTAATACATCTATATGCATTTTATTAGCCAAGGAAGCATTAGATCAACTCCACACTTTTAAAAAATACTTAAATAAAAGCATTATGAATGGCTAAGTAGGAAAAGGCTCCAAGAAAACACTGGAAGCAATTACTCAAATGAGTCACCCCACGAGGGCTGGGGAGATGCTCTCTCTGTAATGTGCCTTCTACAAGAACATGAGAGCCTCTGTTAGGATCTCTAGCAATAACCCTAAGCCTGTGACAGTGGCATGAGTCTGTACTGTCAGTCATGGGAACAGAGACAAGACAATGCCAACCTAGGTGAATCAAGGATCTCCATGTCTGGGAAGAAAACTTGTCTCAAAGGTAATATGAAGAGCATGTAAGGAGCGCATCTTTTGGAGTTCACAGTCATGTACATACATGAAAGTGCATGCACATTCCTGTATGACTGCACACATAAACACATATGACAGAATACACACACACACACATTCTTAGAAAGACCTAGGTTATTCCCTGAAAGTGCTGATGGAATCTGTATGTGTACATGTTTTCTTGCATGGTGACATAATGATGCATGAGTCTTTGTCTGCTTGGTTTTGTTTTGAGTCCTGGGTATCTAACCGAAGGCCTCCTACCCTACCAGACACAACATCTACCTCAACTTCCCTTCTACTATGCTTCCTTTTCTCTATGGGAAGAACAAAAGATTGAATACAAAACCAAACCAAACAAACAAACATGAACAAAGGAAGCCACCAGCCTAGGCATTCCATAGGCTCTCCTCCAAGGTTTGGCCTTTTCATCTCCATCAGTTGGAGAAAAATTCCTTATCTCACAAGGGAACTACCAGCATTCAAACACTTGAATCAACTTCCCAGCCATTAAGTGGAATGGCCAGAATGCTGACCTGGCACTTTCTGGCATTTAGAACCTTCTCCCCACTATCTGCTATGAAGATCTTTCCATCATTTAGCCTGATGCTGTGAGTTTCCTTAAAAAAATGAAAGCCATCAACAAAACAAAAACAAAATACCCAAACAAAAGAAAACAAAACAAGAAAACAAAATGCCAGTGTGGCTCATCTTCTATTTTTCAGTATTGAGACTTCTTATGTGGCCATATTGTTTCACTATTTAGTAACAAACAATATAAATGGCTTCTGAAAGCATAGTTTTTGTTTTATCTCATTAGGATAGAATTTGTATTGGATTGCTTTCTACTGCATCATGACCAAAAGCAACTTAAAGAGGAAAGAAATGATTTGGCTTATATGTCTTGCTCAGAGTTTGCCTTCGAGGGAACTCAGGGAAGGAACTTCAGATAGGAACTAGAAGTAGGAACTGAAGCAGAGACCATGGGGGAAGATTGTTGACTGGCTTCTTCTCCATGACTTGTTCAGCCTGCTTTCTTTTATACCTAGGACCTCCTGCTCAGTTGTCACAGTGAACTAGGCTTCTTATATCAATCACCAATCAAGAAAAATGTCCTATAGAGTTGCCATGGGCCAATGATATGGATGTATTTTTTTTTTCTCATTTGAGGATCCCCACTTGGAATTGACTCTACCATGCGTCAAGTATGGTAAAACCAACCAGGACAAACAGAGACACATTAATGGATTAAACCACGGGTAGGCAACTCTCTCTCATGTCATTCCCATAGAGACAATATATTCTCCTGAGTGAGTGAAGAATAGGAGAAGGGGGAAATGAACAGCAGGATTGTGGAGATAGAAGGTTGTGCACATGAAATGTCAACACAAGAATGCAGGATCCTTACCACAAGACATTTCCAAACAGAAGGTGTTGGGAACAAGTGAAAGAAACATATTCTAACTACTGCCATTTATTTTCAGACTCTATTTAATCATAATATGAAACAGAATTCAAGGTCTCAGGCTGTAGGGGAGCTGGAGACTTCCCAGAAGCTGGGCAGCTTCTGATGTAGGGAAACAGTTGTCTGAGCCCAGTCATCTCAGGGACAACTTATAAGGACAGAGTTGTCTGAGTTCAGACATTTCAAGGACAATTTCTCCATATTATGGGGGGGGGTCAAATAAGTTCATGTTTCCAGACCCAATGGCCACATCCCTTAATGTAAACTCCTTTACTCAACCCCTTATGCCAAAATATGATTGGACAATACTAAGGCCCATCCTATTCTCCATTGCTTTATGGTTCTATCCTTTAAATATGCTGCACAACATTCCTTCGGGGTCATAGTTCAGCTCCTGGGTCTGTTCTGCATCCAGGATTTATTAGTAGTGGCTTGATTAAAATGAATTTTTGTCAATTTCATTGAGTTGTGTCATCTGGCATCTGAGTTATGTTGGGTGTATATTGGATTTAAGTGAACGCCACAACAGAAGCCTTCATGTGAAAGGGCAAAGATACTAAAGATCTTAGAATGTTTTTATGATTTTAAAGTCATAATAAGACAGAATTGTGAGAGGAGAAACGATTCGTCCTAACTTCCGGGATTCAGTAGGCGGGTGGGAAGCTTGATAGAACCTGTTGGGGAGTTTAAATGACAAGAGACAGCGGAGCTCGGTTGACCTGCGTCTGTTTGGTGCGTGCAAACGTCGATCTTGTCCTGCGCTGTGGGTTTTGGTGCCTGGCCAGAAACAGTGGGTGGACGGCTTACAGTGATCACGCTGGTGGAGATATGTAGGGACAGGATTTAAGCTAAGAGCGACTTTTGAAGATGTCTCTTCATTGCTGGTCAGGGGGACCCAGGGTGATGGGATATGTGAGGCATGTGGCCTGACCAGTCGGCAACTACTGAGAGTATTGCCCACAGCCGCTGCGTGACCTCAACTGGTACCTGTATTTTAGCTTTGAGCACTGCGGCCCGACCAACAGCTCACCAAGTTCCTGGAGCTCCTGACTTCATAGCTGGTCAGCACTGTTGTTCCCTGGGCAGGTTTCAGTCGTTCCTGGCCTGCCTCAGGGGTGACTGGCAGCCATGCTTTTCGACCCCTTTACAGTTTGCAGTCTGCAAGCTCAAGTCGGGCTGCCTCCCTCCCTGGTAAGAGGGCCCAATTAGAGCTTGAGGAGTTCCTGGTCCCCAGGAAGATGGCCATCAGTACTCTAGAGAGCTGGCTGACTGTTCAATACCTATTGCCCAGACTGAATGTGGAGGTCCCAATAACTCTGGCTCCCTCGCCATTCTACAAATGTCCACCTAGCCAGAGGGAGGAGGAAGCCAAGTAGGGAGTCAGGAAGTCTGGGATGCTACTCCAGTGCAGTGCAAAAAAACGTGCTGAAGATCCGACGGCGGAAGATGGACCACCACAAGTACCGTAAACTGGTCAAGAGGACATAGTTTCTACGTTGTAAAGTCAGGGAAGGACGTTTGAAAAAGAAGCAGATCAAATTTGAGAAAGACTTGAAGCGCATCTGGCTGAAGGCAGGCCTGAAGGAAGCCCCTGAGAACTGGCAGACACCGAAGATCTATATGAAGAACAAATAAGTCTGTGTTCCTGTACCTCTGGCTCTCTTGCTGTTGATGACCCATTATGATAAACATTGGAAGGACTTGGAAGAAAAAAAGAAGACAGAATTGTATATTACAGGCTTAGAGAAATCGGTCAATGGTTAAGTGCAATTGATGCTTTTTCAGAGAATGCATTTTCAGTTCCCAACACTCCCATGGTGGCTCACAGCCCCCTATAACTCCAGTTTCTGGTGATCCAGTGCCCTCCTCTGGTCTCTTCAGGTATCAGAAACACAGGTGGTGCACATACACACATGCAAGCAAACACACACACACACCAAATGCCTATATAAGTAAAACTGTATTTAACTATGCGAAAACTATTTTTGTTGATCAAACCTTGTGATAGAGTGAAAGGACAAACTATAAATTGAGAAAGACAAGTGGCAATACACACAGTCATGAAAGAACATGACCAGGATATGTTTTCAAAGGCGCTGGGGGGCAAAGCATACAGTCATTTAACCACAAATTATGAATAAGTATACGAAAGCTTAAGTATACATCATGACAGATTCATCCAACTTCTCCACTCAGGGCTCAAGGAACTATTCAGAAGTGAAAGTAGAAAAGTTGTATGAGCTGGAGGGGATGAATGATACCAAGGAAACAGTATTTTTCCAACACTCCAGAGCCTATACACATAAGAACTCAAAAAGACTGTGGCAGCACATGCAGGGTCTAAGCCAGATGGGGTTGAAGCATTGAGAAGGGGAATTGGACAAAAGATCCATCCCTAGCCAAGAAGCTATCTCTAATTGACAACTACTCACACATACACAAAATAGTTTTCTCCAATGGAGTCTCACTGAGTGTACAGAGAACATTTAAGCCTATGTCAGCAGTAGAATGCCAACACAAAACAAACCCAGTGATATGTGGGGGAGTGTGTGTGTGTGTGTGTGTGTGTGTGTGTGTGTGTGTGATGTATGTGAGCTTCTCCTGCTTTTTTGCTTTTTTGTAATTTCTTTAAAAATTTTTATCTGCTTATTTTCTAAAGACAGAGAGAAAAGGCATGGAGATGGAAGGGTGGGGGTATGAGAAGAATCTGGGAGAACATGAGGGAGGAGAAATTGTGAATAGACTATATTGTAAAAAAATATTTTCAATTATAAATAAGAATAGAAAAAAAGAACTCCTGACAGACTAGTAAAAACACTAACATGTCACTATTCAACACCCCCAAGGCAGATGGGGAAACTTGAGGGTAGCCATGTCTCTTCCCATGAAAGATGTTGCTTCTTTATTCACTCTCTAAGGAGGTAGAAGATTTGTATATCTAATATCACACACACACAAGAAATTCAGAGCAGCACAGTAAGGAAAACATGCAAAACAATATCCAGGGCATTAAGTCTAAGAACAAAAATTTGGAAATTAAACACAAATCTATCTAGCAAATACATAATGGATTAGTGAAATGCAGGATGTTTATAACCTAGTATGATTATTAATGAGCACACACCTTGTTGAGTTTGCACAGTATAATGCTGGGCGAAACCTCCAAAAACATAGGCACCTGTGCTCTTCTGTGTGGGAGGGACCCAGAGTACTGCACCCAGACAGTTCCTGCCCACCTGCAGCCTGATGCCTATTTCATAGAAGAAATTGCAGTTTTTATGTAGCTTGCGGCTCCAACCAGGGCTCAGGCAGAGGTATAAACTCATGTGGCACCGTACAGACTTCAGAATCGCTTGCCCTCTCCTTCAAAGTGGTTTATGTCCTGGCTCCTTCTTCCTTTAGGATTTCTCCCTGGGAGCTCTTAAATCCTCAGGCAAATAGGCCTGAAGCCAGCTCCTTCCAATCCCAATTGCTTTGTCATGTGACTGGCTTGCTTCAGAGGATTTAGACACACCGCAGGTAGCATATGGAAATGGGGAAATGTGCACTTTCACAGGGTGAGGCTTTGTGCAATATTTAGGTAGGCATGTTGAAGTGCTGCTCTTGTTGCTCAGTGGGGCTTATGTTTGTTACAAGAATGGCTTGGGTAGGGGGAGGGAGGGTGGGACCCAGCCTAGCCTGTTCCAGAGCAGAACAAGGCTGCTTCCAAGATCACTAACTACAAGTCAGTCTAGGTACCATCTCCATAGCCACACTGCATTCACAGCATACACAACGAAGGGCTCTCTGTTTTCTTTTCTATAATCAATCAGCAAAGAGAATGTGTATCTAATGTCACTTCATCGCACAGAGTGGTGTGTATTTAAGGTAGGGTCCTATAGTTTGACCCCTACCTTTGGGCTCTGTAGCTGGGTTAGGACTGTAAAACGGAAGAAATATCCAATGAAGGAAAGGTGTGGAATTATTCCTAAGTACTGAATTCTCGACAGTGGCGTATAAAGCAGAAAATGGGTGCTGTGGGTTGGAAGTGGGTAGAGAGATGATTTGGAGGAACTGGAGAGAGTAGGGACAGTGGACACAGATCACCCTCCAAAACAACCAGGGGCTGTCCAGGGTGCAAGACTAAAGTCAGGAAGGCACTGAGTCCCTCTAGGGCTACTGGAGGAACAGTTTACCCCCTTCAGGGCAGACCATTATTAGTGTGATAGATTTTTCACATACTTTCTTAGAGGTTAT
Source organism: Apodemus agrarius (assembly GCA_964023405.1). Taxonomy (NCBI): domain Eukaryota; kingdom Metazoa; phylum Chordata; class Mammalia; order Rodentia; family Muridae; genus Apodemus; species Apodemus agrarius. Next base: position 97,573,992 of record OZ030011.1, on the reverse strand, counting down.
GAGATAGGGAAATGGAAAGAGGACTTTTAATATTTAAGGGTTTTTTTTTTAAAACAAAATTTTATTTAACTTGAAATGTCATGCGACTTTCCTAACATAACACCCTTCTGTGTATCACCATTATTGAGTGATCTTTTGAAAATTATGTTGGTTCTATAATTACAAATTAGCTTTCCCTAAATAAAAAATACTACACATTTGTGAAAATACTTTTATATATAGTATGTGTTTAGGATAAAAACTTTTCTAAGAATATCTTGTTTTGATGAAATACTAAATCCTGTGAGTGCATATAATAGGACCTAAGGGTACCCAGAAAACTCCCATCAGAATAGGCAAGGATTTTCTAGAAAAGATAGAATCATGACAATATTCAGGAGTGATCTCTCCATGATCTCTGCTTGAGGATTACATTGGTCTGGGGGCAGAGTTTAGGTCCAGTGGCCACATCACTCCAGGGATTCGGGTTTTTTTTTTTTTGTGACTTCCCTTCATGACCTCAGAGGGGAGAGGAGTATCTTGTGACTTCTCCTAGAGTATAAAATGTGGATGAAGGTGTTACATGCCCCTCTCACACCCACATGCTGTCTCCATGCTGATCTTCCTGAATTGTAGCTTGAGAAGGAGCTGTCACGAGCAGAATACTCCCTCCCCAACCAGCCCCTCCCCACCTCCCTCCCATCCACTCCCATCCCTCCCTCCCTCTCTCCTGCCCCCATGTTTCAATGTTGTATTGTTCTTGCTTCTGAATTGAAGCCCTCCCAACAGGAGAGAGCCTCATTGAGACACAGGAAATAAAAGCTGTAAGGATCCAGCAAAGAAAATAAGAGTTACAAGTCTCAGGAAGTACCTGAAACATATAGGATGCACAGTTTTCCCCATACACACGGGGTTATGGGAACAATTGCTGGGGACAGGATGCTTTCTTGTTAGTGGAGCTGATTTGATGGCCGTCTAGACAATGCTGTCTGCAAATTGTGGAGGAAGCCCCAGAGTTGCAGGTCCAATGAGGTTTTTGGCTATAAAGCTTCCTCTAAGACACCCCTGCTCTGTAAGTTGCTTCAGTGTCTCATTGGTTTAGTAAGCTGGAAGTTCTTTGGTCTGTTGCAGGTGCCATGAGGTAAATGGAGGTTTGTTCACAGGTAAAGAAACAGAATATCCATCTATAGGTGTACTGCCCTTGGAGTCACTTGGACCAAAGTTTGCTTTTGAACTGAAGTTAAATTTTTTTTTAATTTTCTATATTCTATGTTTACATTCCAAAGGCTTTCCCCTTTCCCAGTTCCCACCCACCATACTTCCCATAGTTCCTCTCCCCCCAACTATTCCCCAAACATTCCCCCTCCCCCCTCGGTTTCTTTACTAAACTGGATGCAATCTTTACAGGCCCAGGGTCCTCTCCTTTCTTCTTCTTGGGAATCATTTGACTTGCTATTTGTGCCTTGAGTATTTAGGGCTTCTGGGCTCATTAATATCCACTTATCAGTGATTGCATTTCATGTGCATTCTTTTGTGATTGGGTTAATTCACTCAGGATGATATTTTCCAGGTCTAACCATTTACCTACAAATTGCATGAATTCATTATTTTTAATTGCTGCGTAGTATTCCATTGTATAAATATACCACATTTTCTGTATCCATTCCTCCTTTGAGGGATATTTGGGCTCCTTCCAATTTCTGGCTATTATAAACAAGGCTGCTATAAACATAGTGGAGCATGTGTCTTTATTGTATGCAGGGGAATCCTCTGGGTATATGCCCAGGAGTGGTATTCCAGGGTCCCCTGGAAGTGACATGCCCAATTTTCTGAGGAACCGCCAAACTGATTTCCAGAGCGGTTTTACCATTTTGCAATCCCACCAACAGTGGAGGAGTGATCCTCTTTCTCCACATCCTCGCCAGCACTTGTTGTTTCTTGAGTTTTTAATCTTAGCCATTCTGACTGGTGTGAGGTGGAATCTCAGGGTTGTTTTGATTTGCATTTCCCTGATGACTAATGATGTTGAACATCTTTTAAGGTGTTTCTCGGCCATCCGAATTTCTTCTGGTGAAAATTCTTTGTTTAGCTCTGTACCCCATTTTTTGATAGGGTTATTTGGTTCTTTGCGGTCTAACTTCTTGAGTTCTTTGTATATATTGGATATTAGCCCTCTGTCGGATGTGGGGTTGGTGAAGATCTTTTCCCACTTTGTTGGTTGCCGTTTTGTCCTTTTGACAGTGTCCTTTGCTTTGCAGAAACTTTGTAATTTTATGAGGTCCCATTTGTGGATTCTTGATCTTAGTGCGTAAGCTATTGATGTTCTGTTCAGGAACTTTTCCCCTGTGCCCAAGTCCTCCAGGGTCTTCCCAAGTTTCTTTTCTAATAGTTTCAGTGTGTCTGGTTTTATGTGGAGGTCCTTGATCCACTTGGAGTTGATCTTAGTGCAAAGAGATAAGAGTGGGTCAATTCGCATTCTTCTGCATGTTGACCTCCAGTTGAACCAGCACCATTTGTTGAAAAGGCTATCTTTTTTCCACCGGATGGTTGTGGCTCCTTTATCAAAGATCAAGTGACCATAAGTCTGTGGGTTAATTTCTGGGTCTTCAATCCTGTTCCATTGATCTGCTTGCCTGTTGCTATACCAATACCATGCAGTTTTTAACACAATTGCTCTGTAGTACTGCTTGAGGTCAGGGATATTGATTCCCCCAGAAGTCCTTTTATTGTTGAGAATAGTTTTAGCTATCCTGGGTTTTTTTGTTGCTCCAGATGAATTTGAGAATTGCTCTTTCTAGATCTATGAAGAATTGAGTTGGGATTAAATTTTTATAAAGTCCTCTTAGTGCTAGCTGAGAATGTGTAACTTGTTCTTATGCATAAAAGGCCCAGCCATATATGGATAGAATCAAACCCACAACCCAGGTTGGGTTTTTCAGAGTCCTTGTATGTGGTCTGTGAGCCCGGGTACTGCAGGCCTTGGCCAGTGCATATATTTTACAGGCTAGGATGTGCCAGCCACTCACCAGGCTGTGTTTAGCTCATCAAGTGCCTCAGGCTCTCTCTTTTTCACTTGTCTTAGATTTTCTTGCATATGAAGTGAGGTTGTGATCACAGGCTATCTATAATAATGTGCAGGCCTCATGTTTGTCCCAAGAAAGATTGACAAACAAGTTCCCCTGCTCTATTTATATGGAGAGGTATTCCACTCGATCAAGGTTAGAGTGTAGTTTCCTAAATCCAGGGTTCACCTGCACACTTCCAAGAGAACATACAATTGTGTGTGTGTGTGTGTGTGTGTGTGTGTGTGTGTGTGTGTGGCCTCCCTTGGCTACCCCTGGCTCTCCTGCTGTGCGCCTATTATGCTTTTGTTCTCCTACTCTCTTCTAAGCACTCTCTGATTCAAGATAAGCACTCTCTGCATCTCCCTGTGTGCATCCTCTCACTGCTTGTTCAGTGAGAAAGTCCCTTCCTGCTTGTTCCTATTGCCTCTCCATCCAGCTCCTGTTGGGAGAAGAGGCAGCATCCTGGGCTGCCATGAGCTCAGTGAGGCATCTGTCTTGCTCTACCACAGATGGCTTGGCACCTGTTTCTGCAGAACTTCCTTTCCCAGAACAGCTGGCCTTTGCCATCTTTCTCAGCCCACAGCCATCCAACTGTTCATCCGCATTGGTGACCAGCCTGAGGCATGATGCCTTGGAGTTGAAGGTGCTTTCTGTTCAGTGCTTTGTGGTCTAAGTTAGTTGCATTTTTCCCTGGATGCTGAACCCTGTTCCAAGGTAGAAGTTTCATCCTGCCTACATCTGAGGCAGGTGAGTGAGTGAGTGTGTGTGTGTGTGTGTGTGTGTGTGTGTGTGTGTTTGTGTGTACATGCAAGCCCATGTGCACATGCACGTATATATTTAGATTCTTTGAAATCCCTGTATCCCCAGCCCTAACATTCAAGGTGTCACTAACCACCAGTATCCAGATCAGACCAGCACCCTGGTTCTCTAACAGGTTCTGAGTTCAGTGATCCCACAAGGCTTTCATTGTTTCTCATCAGTGACCTTGAAATATGAATGAAATTCTTTAATATTTGAGTGTCATATCCCTCCACCATCCCCCCCCAATATTTTCTGCCACCTGGGATTTCATTTTTCCTTATGTGACAGCTCTGGTTCTAACCAGCTCTGTGTCAGTCAGCTCTCCCCATCTGTAACAAAACACTGGAGACAACTGACTTAAGAAGACAAATGGTTTGTTTTGGTGCCCTTTGTGGGTTTTAGTCCATGGCTGATTGGCTGGCTGTCTCTGAATACTGTTGGACCTGTGGGTGGCTTACAGTGATGTGAGTTAATTCTAGAGGAAGCTGCTTGATGCCTGGCTGGAATGTGAGAGGCAAAGGAAGAGGAAGTTCTGGGTCCCAGTATGCTCTCTAAGAACCCAACTCCAACAACTAACGACCTTCCTCAAGGCCCTATCACCATCCCCTGACTGTTTCTCCTTGGGATAAAACCAAGTGTTAGCGGAGAGGTCTTTGGTATACTTTTATCCAAACCTTAGTAGGCCTTTAGCTCAATACCAATAATTGTGAATGTGGCCAGGGCCAGTGAAGGTCCTGAAAGGCTCTTGTGGAAGTTAGCTCTTGTTCTAGGTAGAGGCTGATGAGCTCTTTCTTGAGGGTCCTCTAACCCCCTTGCTCTGACCTTAAAGAGCTTTGAAGATCCAGAGAGCTTACAGGCAAATGCTGTAGCTTCCCAGTCCATCTGTTTGAATGGATACTCTCAGCTGCGAAACAGCTATACAGATGAAATTTCAGTCATTTCAATAACCCATATCAGCACGGCCAGCCTGACTTCCAGAGCAAACGCTCTCCCATATGGCATGACTTCAGAGGCACTGTAGTGGCCACACACGCCTCCTGTCCTCATGCCCTTCCCCAAACACAGCCATTTCAGATTTTCAATTCCTAGTTAAACACAAATCCTTTCCTCGGGAGTCATAGTCATGGAACTGTAGCCTATCGTATCAACACCCCCCACCCCAGAAAATCAGAGCACTGATGGTGGGCTCTGTCTGTAGGATGAGCTCTTCCAAGTTTTAGGTCTTACATTCTTCCAGTGTGCCTGAATTTGATGAAACTAAAGTCAAGGGGGGGGGGTAACAAGGAAAGAACTATTATTTAAAGAAAACATAAAATGATAATAAAACATAGGATAGCGTAGAGCCAAGTGGGGACAGTGATGCTAATGAGGGTCCTTTCTAGGTAGCAGTTTTATTTTCCAGCATCAACTATGTCAGCAGGGGAGAGGGAACCTGAATGCCTTTAGGTTCCCACTTTAAGACCTGCACAATTATTTCTATTCTATAAAACAAGCACAGCTCTAAGAGCTCGGGGCAGTTTCCTTTGCTATCTGTGTGGGTCACAGTTCACCTGCTTTCAAATCCCAGGGCTGTCTTTCTACTTGCTTTCAAACCTGCATGCTGGCACATGTCTGCAATCGAGCCTTGAGTGGGGAGGTTGAGGCAGAAGGACTATGAGTTCACTGCCAGCCTCAGCTACATAATCAGAACCTAATCTAATAAAGCAAGAAAGCAAACAAATAGTTCATAGTCACAGAAGCTAAGTTTCCCAGAACAAGCCATGCCTATGAGTATTAAAAGAGAAGAGGTGGCTGGGCTTAGTCTGAGGGATCTTTCCTGCCTGTATTCTTAAAAGTGAATGTCATCTCCACACAGGTAGTTCTGGGAAATTAATCTGAATTCACTGAGAGAGCTAGCAGGAGACCAACACTGAGAACACAGGTACATTAAATGCTCATTAGAGCACAGTTTATAACATGGTGGCATTAGCCACATTTATGCTGTGTGTGACTTTTTTTTCTCCAAATGCCTCATTTCAATGCTGACAGATTGGTTGACATCACAGTGTCTGTGGTATGCAATGACAAAATGGTGTGACTTCTGTTACTACTGTTACTCAGACTATTTCATGGAAGCATTTGATTGACAAAGAGTACTTGTACAATCAGGTATTCTTTGCCAAGGATGGGAGCTCATGTGGTATATTATTAGATGGATGGTATTTAAAGGCATTTTCCCTCCATGAACTCTCACAAGCGAGACAGCAGGCTGAGAAAAAGGGGCAAGCATGTATCCCAGCCAAGTGCTTCCTCAGGAAACTCTAATTTCCATATTTAGCAAAGAATAAGATATGTAATCCCAAATTTTATACATCTGGGTGAGAAAGAATAAAGTTTTTTTGCGTTTTCAAATAGTGCATTTTCTGTTTGTTTCAATGTTTAAATACCAAAATGCACATGGTGGCCTATAGCACAATGTATAGGATGGCTGCAAAAAAAGTCCTCCCATTCCCTTATTGTCCTTCATGGTTCCTTGTTGCTTGAAATCCTTGTAGGGAGATGGTATCGAGAGGACACAGTGTGATCACTGCAGCAGCAGAATATTTATTACCTTTCTGTTAGAGGATACCAGAAAAAGCTTTCATGTGCTGGATAGCTTTCTTCAAATTAGAAGACCAGTTTGTCTTTGGCACTGAGCTGATTCACAGCAGAAATTATCAGGCATCTTCAGGTGGAATCCTTGCAGTGGGAAAGGAGTGTGACTGTTAACCTCTTGACCGCTAGACTATTGTGCTGAATGTTACGCTACTGTCCTTCAGCCCAGTGACTTCTGCATGTGTCTTACACACCATCCCCTTTCAAAGCAAGCATGAAGATGTACACTGGGCTCAACTGATAATTACAAACACAGCAACAACCTGTTTAGACATCTAAGAAACCCTGAAGAAAACTGCTTAGACTAGTTTATCACTGTGCATATGCACATTCGAAGGCACACAAGATGTGAACCAGATGGATATCACATGTTCTATTTCTACTTATAGGAGATCAAGAAGAATTATTATTAAACCGTTTTTTGACCAATAGCTGCAGGTTTCACAAAATATCTGGGGACAAAGACAATGGAAGAAAGTCCTTTCCAAATTGCAGAATGTGGGACGTGATGGGTGGAGAGACTCTTCCTCATGACTTTTCATTCCAATCATAGCAACAGCTGTCACTTTCCTGCTGCCAAAGAAGGTAAATTCATATGAGGGTAAACTTCTGCTCTGCCAGGTGAGTAAGGAAAAGCAATGTGTATGTGAGACTCTGAGAGGCAGTGGCAAAAGACTGGGTTGAGCAGCAAGGGCACAGGGACCACCCATACTTTCCAGATTAAAATCTCAGATATACTGGTTCTCTTCTCCCTACCCACCACTGGTGTGGTCTAGCTTGGTCTTCTCACTGGAACAAAGGTTTTCTTTGATGCCGATATTAAAGGCTGTTACATCAGAAGCATGAGGTGCCACATTGTTTAAAAGTGTAATGTTGAGAAGTTTTCTAGGGGTAAGGGCACTGGTACCTTGTAGGTTCTCCACATTGGGGACCTTCTGGTAGCTGGCTGGAGTCTGCTGGGATTTTTCCCCCAGAGTCTTGTCCATCCTTTTCCTAGTGAACCTGACAATCTCTGCTTCTCCTCTGAGACTTCTAATGTATCCTCGAAGCATTCCCAACTTCATCATTTTGACTCTAATTTATTTTTGTCCCCAATGTCTGCCACTCACTGTACACCACCTAATGCCAGTCATGGAATAAGCCTTCATTTCAGCAATCATGAGAACTGTGTTCTTTTTTTTTTCAGCTAAGGGAACTGACAGCATGTTTTATCTAGTATTTCTTATGTTCACAATGGATCACTGCCAGAGTCAAGACTCAAGCCCATAGATTCACAACTCCAGCATAGTACTTGCCATTTCCAGCCTTCTGTAGGACTTTCAGAAGCTCACATGCCTGCATGCCCAAATCTTAGCACCCTGTCTCACAAACACACACACACACACACACACACACACACACACACACAGAGAGAGAGAGAGAGAGAGAGAGAGAGAGAATTTATAAATGCACAAAGTCTATATTTTATTAGTTTGAATATCTTGATGAAACCATAGATGTAACTGAAGTACAAGGTATAGAAACAAATCTCTGGAAAAATGGGTTTTGTTTTGTTTTCTTTTCTTTTGTCTTGTCTTGTTTTGTATTCCTGACCACTCCAATAAGGTTAATGTTTATGCTCTGTGGGATACAGGGAAAAGTAAGAAAACAGGATTTCTGAGTAGAATATGCTTAAAGTATTGCTTTGGTGGTTTATAAATTCTTTGCATTATTATTTTCAACACTGGTTAAGGGTAGCCTTATCTGGGCTCAGGATAATTCCTTCATTTTACTAGTCTTCTTCAGAAAGCATAACCAGATATCTCTGTACTTTTCTCCTTTGTCCAGAGATAGTCATACTTGTGACCTGATAGCAATAAAATGTGGGTGCAGTAATTCAAGAACAGTGAGTGATTCAGACATGGCAAACCTTCTACCTCAACCAGGGACAGATCTGCAAAATTGGTTTTAAAAATATTGATGTCATGAATATTTTAAGTAAAAAATATAGGAAGGGGAAATAGAGTGTACAGATTCAAAGAAAGCAAGGTAAAGATTACAAGAATTAATTGGGAGGAGAGATACAGTTAAAGCAGGGAACAAGAGGAGGGACAACTAACACTTCAAGGAATTTAAAAAGTCCCACAGAGGCCTGTTGCTGTAGAGGCTTCCTAAAACATATACAAATACAAAAGGAATCTGAATAAAGTCACCAAATAATGGGAGAGACAGTGCCCTGCCTAAACATTTTATGCCAGCAACTGAAACATCCAGTATCAGCAACAGATTATATCCTGTTGATACATTGGCCAACAGAGGCCTATGGGAAACACACAAATAACACATGCTGTTGCTGAGACTATTAATTTCTTCCACAATCTGATGTTAAAAGCCCATTTCTGAAGATACAGCTTACTTAGATCTTGGAACATGAAGAAATTGAGGTGCTGCCTAACATTAGGCTCTTCTGGCTAACATTTGTGATGCTGGACAGGGCTTTACATGCTATCTGAAGAGACAGGTGATCATAAACCTCACCCAGGTACAATCGCTGTGACCTACAACAGCAACTGTTCTCCAAAATGCACTGATAGAAATGCTGACACAAATGTTACTGGAACAACCAACCACTCTCTGATTAGATGTAAGAAACACTCCATGAGACAGAACCCATACCTGACTCTGTTATCACTGAGATCTTTGGGTTTCACTGAAAAAAAAAATGCTACTTTATTTGCCTTTAGGATATCATCCTAATACATTACATGTTATTATTTTTTATTGGATATATTCTATATTTACAATTCATTTCCCTTTTTCTGGTTCCCCACCCCCAAAGGTCCCACAGGCCCTTTTCCCTCCCCCTGCTCCCTCTTCCACCCCTTCCCTCTTCCCTGTTCTTGTATTCCCCTACACTGATGTTTTGATCTTTCCAGCACCAGTGTCCACTCCTTTCTTCTTGTCAGACATCATTTGGTATGTGAATTGTGTCTTTGGTGTTCCAAGATTCTAGGCTAATATCCACTTATCAGTTACTGCATACCATGGGTATTCTTTTAAGACTGGGTTACCTCACTTAGTATGACATTCTCCAGCTCGATCCATTTCTCTAAGAATTTCATGAATTCATTGTTTCTAATGGCTGAATAGTACTTCATTGTGTATATATACCACATTTTTTGTATCCATTCCTCTGTTGAGGGACATCTGGGTTCTTTCCAGCTTCTGGCTATTATAAATAAGGCTGCTATGAACATAGTGGAGCATGTATCCTTATTGCATGCTGGGGAATCTTCTGGGTATATTCCCAGGAGTGGTATGGCTGGGACCTCCGGAAGTATCATGTCCAGTTTTCTGAGGAATCGCCAGACTGATTTCCAGAGTGGTTGTACCAGCTTGCAGTCCCACCAGCAGTGGAGGAGTTTTCCTCTTTCTCCACATCCTCTCTAACACCTGATGTCTTCTGAGGTTTTGATCTTAGCCATTCTGAATGGTGTGAGGTAAAATCTCAGGGTTGTTTTGATTTGCATTTCTCTAATGACTAATGATGTTGAACATTTTTTAAGGTGTTTCTCAGCCATCCGAATTTCTCAAATTCATCTGGAATAACAAAAAACCCAGGATAGCCAAAACTATCATCAACAGTAAAAGAACTTCTGGGGGAATCAATATCCCAGACCTCAAGCAATACTACAGAGCAGTAGTGTTAAAAACTGCATGGTATTGGTACAGTGACAAGGAGGCAGATCAATGAAATAGGATCGAAGACCCAGAATTGAACCCACACATCTATGGCTAATTGATCTTCGACAAAGGAGCTGAAAACATCCAGTGGAAAAAAGATAGCCTTTTCAACAAATAGTGCTGGCTCAACTGGAGGTCAACATGCAGAAGAATGAGAATTGATCCACTCTTATCTCCTTGCACTAAGCTCAACTCCAAGTGGATCAAGGACCTCCACATAAAACCAGACAAACTAAAACTAATAGAAAAGAAACTGGGGAAGATCCTTGAGGACATTGGCTCAGGGGGAAAGTTCCTGAACAGAACACCAATTGCTTATGCTCTAAGAGCAAGAATAGACAAATGGGACCTCATAAAATTACAAAGTTTCTGTAAGGCAAAAGACACTGTCAAAAGGATAAATCGGCAACCAACAAATTGGGAAAAGATCTTCACCAACCCCACATCTGACAGAGGGCTAATATCCAATGTATACAAAGAACTCAAGAAGTTAGACCCCAGAAAACCAAATAACCCTATCCAAAAGTGGGGTACAGAGCTAAACAAAGACTTTTCACCTGAAGAAATTACATGTTATTTTAAAACAATTTTCAAAAGCATAGTTGTTCCATTGAAATTTAGTCTATGGACTGAGACTTTTATGTGGTGGTATCAATTGGATTTAGATTGTATCTCCAATTATTTTGTGTGCTTGCATTAATGAGGAGGTAATATAATTTTTCCTGTCCCTTCTCCTTTTTGCTGTCCCTGTGAGTATGTTAGAGACACAAGAATAATTTAGCACTAATAATATTAGTATCATGAGTTGTATTCATGAGCATTATTGTGAGTAAAGTATAGGCCAGAAATTATGCCAATGACTCTATAATTGCTAATCTCTGTCTTTCATAACTCTAGTTGTATATCACAGATGCTAGCATTTCTTCCTGATATCACCTTAAGAGTATTCATATTTCTAACTTTAAAGTCATCTTTAGATGAACATGACAGAGAGATTTGTAGGAAATGAGAGGACTAACAGGGGTTTAAGGATGGTGAGAGAAGTCAGTATGCAATGGATACAGTTGTGAAAATGTCTACAAATTTAATTCTAAAAATATTTCCAGAGAGGCACATGTTACAAAAACTGACTTAATACAAAACATGAAATCTAAACAGTACTATGCCAAAAAGAAATTAGGGAGAGAGAGAGAGAGAGAGAGAGAGAGAGAGAGAGAGAGAGAGAGAGAGAGAGAGAGAGAGGAGAGAGACTGAGTTAGTAATTATGATTTTCTCATAAAGAAGATGAGGTTGTGGTTCAATTGATTCAGAACCACATAAAACCAGGAATAATCACCTATAATTCCAGCACTCGAAATACGAAGACTGGAAGATCAGAAATTCAAGGTCAACCTCAGCTACATAGCAAGTTTGTCAGTCTTGAAATAATGAAAGCCCACCTTAAAGAAAGCAATATCTTACAAAGCTAAACTAGGTAATTCCATCAAACTTGATTCCACCAAACACTTTAAGCTTTCATTGTTGGGTGGAGGGCGGTTCTGTGCAGCCTCCATTCTGGAAGAATCCCTGGTACTAGAATCATCTTGGGGAATATTTTTTTTTTTTAATGTTAAAATTTTTTTTAATTTTTTTTTATTTTCTATATTCTTTGTTTACATTCCAAAGGCTTTCCCCTTTCCCAGTTACCCCCCACCATATGTCCCATAATTCCTCTCCCCCCATGCTATTCCCCACTCTTCCCCCCCCCACGATTTCTCTGTTCTGGGTCTACAATACTGGATCCAATCTTTACAGGCCCAGGGTCCTCTCCTTTTTTTCTTCTTGAGAGTCATTTGACTTGCTAATTGTGCCTTGAGTATTTAGGGCTTCTGGGCTCATTAATATCCACTTATCAGTGATTGCATTTCGTGTGTATTCTTTTGTGATTGGGTTAGCTCACTTAGGATGATAGTTTCCAGATCTAACCATTTACCTACAAATTGCATGAATTCATTATTTTTAATTGCTGAGTAGTACTCCATTGTATAAATATACCACATTTTCTGTATCCATTCCTCCTTTGAGGGATATCTGGGCTCCTTCCAATTTCTGGCTATTATAAACAAGGCTGCTATAAACATAGAGGAGCATGTGTCTTTGTTGTATGCAGAGGAATCCTCTGGGTATATGCCCAGGAGTGGTATGCCAGGGTCCTCTGGGAGTGGCATGCCCAATTTTCTGAGGAACCGCCACACTGATTTCCAGAGTGGTTTTACCATTTTGCAATCCCACCAACAGTGGAGGAGTGTTCCTCTTTCTCCACATCCTCGCCAGCACTTGTTGTCTCTCGAGTTTTTAATCTTAGCCATTCTGACTGGAGTGAGGTGGAATCTCAGGGTTGTTTTGATTTGCATTTCCCTGATGACTAATGATGTTGAACATCTCTTAAGGTGTTTCTCGGCCATCCGAATTTCTTCTGGTGAAAATTCTTTGTTTAGCTCTGTACCCCATTTTTTGATAGGGTTATTTGGTTCTTTGGGGTCTAACTTCTTGAGTTCTTTGTATATATTGGATATTAGCCCTCTGTCGGATGTGGGGTTGGTAAAGATCATTTCCCACGTTGTTGGTTGCCGTTTTGTCCTTCTGACAGTGTCCTTTGCCTTACAGAAACTTTGTAATTTTATGAGGTCCCATTTGTCAATTCTTGATCTTAGAGCATAAGCTATTGGTGTTCTGTTCAGGAACTTTACCCCTGTGCCCATGTCCTCCAGGGTCTTCCCAAGTTTCTTTTCTAATAGTTTCAGTGTGTCTGGTTTTATGTAGAGGTCCTTGATCCACTTGGAGTTGATCTTTGTACAAGGAGATAAGAGTGGGTCAATTCTCATTCTTCTGCATGTTGACCTCCAGTTGAACCAGCACCATTTGTTGAAAAGGCTATCTTTTTTCCACCGGATGGTTGTGGCTCCTTTATCAAAGATCAAGTGACCATAAGTCTGTGGGTTCATTTCTGGGTCTTCAATCCTATTCCATTGATCTACCTGCCTGTTGCTGTACCAATACCATGCAGTTTTTAACACAATTGCTCTGTAGTACTGCTTGAGGTCAGGGATATTGATTCCCCCAGAAGTCCTTTTATTGTTGAGAATAGTTTTAGCTATCCTGGGTTTTTTGTTGCTCCAGATGAATTTGAGAATTGCTCTTTCTAGATCTATGAAGAATTGATTTGGGATTTTGATGGGGATTGCATTGAATCTGTAGATTGCTTTTGGCAAGATGGCCATTTTTACTATATTGATCCTGTCAATCCAGGAGCAAGAAATATTTTTCCATCTCCTGAGGTCTTCTTCGATTTCTTTCTTCAGGGACTTGAAGTTCCTGTCATACAGATCTTTCACTTGTTTGGTTAGAGTTACGCCAAGGTACTTTATGTTGTTTGTGGCTATTGTGAAGGGTGTTATTTCCCTAACTTCTTTCTCAGCCTGCTTGTCCTTTGAATACAAGAAGGCTACTGATTTGCTTGAGTTAATTTTATAACCAGCCACGTTGCTGAAGTTGTTTATCAGCTGTAGAAGTTCTCTGGTGGAGTTTTTTGGATCGCTTAAGTAGACTATCATATCATCTGCAAATAATGATACTTTGACTTCTTCCTTTCCAATTTGTATCCCTTTGACTTCCTTATGTTGTCTGATTGCTCTTGCTAGAACTTCAAGTACTATATTGAAAAGATATGGAGAGAGAGGACAGCCTTGTCTAGTCCCTGATTTTAGTGGAATTGCTTCAAGTTTCTCTCCATTTATTTTGATGTTGGCTACTGGTTTGTGTAGATTGCTTTTACTATGTTTAGGTATGGGCCTTGAATTCCTGCTCTTTCCAAGACTTTTAGCATGAAAGGATGCTGAATTTTGTCAAATGCTTTTTCAGCATCTAATGAGATGACCATGTGGTTTTTTTCTTTTAGTTTGTTTATGTAGTGGATTACATTGATGGATTTCCATATATTGAACCATCCCTGCATTCCTGGAATGAAGCCTACTTGATCATGGTGAATGATCGTTTTGATATGCTCTTGGATTCGGTTGGCAAGAATTTTATTTAGTATTTTTGCATCTATATTCATAAGAGAAATTGGCCTGTAGTTCTCTTTCTTTGTTGGATCTTTTTGTGGTTTAGGTATCAGCGTAATTGTGGTTTCGAAGAACGAGTTGGGCAGTGTCCCTTCTGTCTCTATTTTGTGGAATAGTTTGAAGAGTATTGGTGTTAAGTCTTCTTTGAAGGTCTGGTAGAATTCTGCACTAAAACCATCTGGTCCCGTACTTTTTTTGGTTGGGAGGCTTTCTATAACCCCTTCTATTTCTTTAAGGGTTATGGGACTGTTTAGCTGGTCTACTTGATGCTGATTTAATTTTGGTATTTGGTATCTGTCTAGGAAATTGTCCATTTCCTCCAGATTCTCCAGTTGTTTTGAGTATAGGCCTTTGTAGTAGGATCTGATGATCTTTTGAATTTCCTCTGTTTCTGTTGTTATATCCCCCTTTTCATTTTTAATTTTGTTAATTTGGATACTATCTCTGTGCCCTTTGGTTAGTCTAGCTAAGGGTTTATCTATCTTGTTGATTTTCTCGAAGAACCAGCTCTTGGTTTTGTTGATTCTTTGTATGGTTCTCTTTGTTTCTGCTTGATTGATTTCATCCCTTAGTTTGATGATTTCCTCTCTTCTACTCCTCCTGGGTGAGTTAGCTTCTTTTTGTTCCAGCGCCTTCAGGTGTGCTGTTAAGTTGCTAGTGTATGCTCTTTCCAGTTTCTTTTTGGAGGCACTCAGGGCTATGAGTTTTCCTCTTAGCACTGCTTTCATTGTATCCCAGAGATTTGGGTAGGTCGTACCTTCATTTTCATTGAAGTCTAAAAAGTCTTTGATTTCTTTCTTTATTTCTTCCTTGACCAGGGTGTCATTGAGTAGAGTATTGTTCAGTTTCCATGTGTATGTGTGCTTTCTGTTGTTGTTCTTGCTATTGAAGACCACTTTTACTCCATAGTGATCCGATAGGAGACATGGGATTAGTTCGGTCTTCTTGTATTTGTTGAGGTCTGCCTTGTGACCAATTATATGATCAATTTTTGAGAAGGTACCGTGCGGTGCTGAGAAAAAGGTATACTCTTTTGTTTTAGGATGGAATGTTCTATATATATCTGTTAAATCCAATTGGTCCAAAGCTTCAATTAGTTTCACTGTGTCCCTGTTTAGTTTCTGCTTTCCTGATCGGTCCATTGAGGAGAGTGGAGTGTTGAAGTCACCTACAATCATTGTGTTAGGTGTGATGTGTGCTTTAAGCTTTAGTAAAGTTTCTTTTACGAATGAGGGTGCCCTTGCATTTGGCGCATAGATGTTCAGTATTGAGAATTCTTCTTGGTGGATTTTCCCTTTGACAAGCAGGAAGTGACCTTCGGTGTCTCTTTTGATGACTTTAGGTTGAAAGTCGATTTTATCTCATATTAGAATGGCTACTCCAGCTTGTTTCCTGGGACCATTTGCTTGTAGAACTGTCTTCCAGCCTTTTACTCTAAGGTGGTGTTTGTCTTTGACACTGAGATGTGTTTCCTGTATGCAGCAAAATGTAGGGTCCTGTTTCCGTATCCAGTCTGTTAGTCTGTGTCTTTTGATTGGGGAATTGAGTCCATTGATATTAAGAGATATTAAGGAATAGTAATTATTACTTCCTGACATTTTGGGAATTGTTATTATTATTTGTATTTGAGTGGTTCTCTTCTTTTGGGTTGGATGGGATGGGGTTTCTATCTTGTTTCTTCTGGGGTGTTGTTTCCCCCCTTGTGTTGGTATTTTTCCCCTATTATCCTTTGTAGGGCTGGGTTTGTGGATAAGTATCTTGCAAATTTGGTTTTGTCGTGGAATATCTTGGTTTCCCCATCTATGGCAATTGAGAGTTTTGCTGGGTATAGTAGTCTTGGCTGAAGTTTGTGTTCTCTTAGGGTCTGCATGAGGTCTGCCCAGGATCTTCTAGCTTTCATGGTCTCAGGTGAGAAGTCTGGTGTAATTCTGATAGGTCTTCCTTTATATGTTACTTGTCCTTTTTCTCTTACTGCCTTTAATATTCTTTCTTTGTTTAGTACATTTGGGGTTTTGATTATTATGTGACGGGAAGTATTTCTGTTCTGGTCCAGTCTATTTGGTGTTCTATAGGCTTCTTGTATATTCATGGGCATCTCTCTCTTTAGGTTGGGGAAATTTTCTTCCATAATTTTGTAGAAGATATTTGCTGGCCCTTTAAGTTGTAGATCTTCATTCTCATCTATCCCTATAATCCTTAGGTTTGGTCTTCTCATTGTGTCCTGGATTTCCTGAATGTTTTGGGTTACCAGCTTTTTGCATTTTGCATTTTCTTTAATTGTTGAATCCATGGTTCCTATGGTATCTTCAGCATCTGAGATTCTGTCTTCTATCTCTTGTATTCTATTGTTGATATTTGTATCTATGACTCCTGATTTCTTCCCAAGGTTTTCTATCTCCAACATTGTCTCCCTTTGCGATTGCTTAGTTGTTTCTACTTCTGTTTTTAGATTTTGTATGGTTTTGCTCAGATCTTTCAGTTGCTTGTTTGTGTTTTCCTGTAATTCTTTAAGGGATTTTTGTGTTTCCTCCTTTATGACTTCTACTCGTTGACCCATGTTCTCTTGTATTTCTTTAGGTGATTTTTGTTTCTCCCCCTTATTGAGATTCATTTTTTGCTCTATATTCTCCTGGATTTCTTTAAGTGATTTTTGTGTCTGCCTTGTATGGGCTTCTAGTTTTTGATCTATTTTCTCCTCTATTACTTTAAGAAATTTATCTAAGTGATCCTCAATCTGCATCTTTACCAGTGATTTTAGATCTGAGTCTTGTTTTTCTGGTGTGTTGAGATATCTGGGATTTAATTGTGTTTGTCTTGCAATGGCTTCTAGCTTTTGATCTATTTTCTCATGTATTACTTTAAGAGATTTATCTAAGTGTTCCTCTGTCAGCATCCTGACCAGTGATTTTAGATCTGAGTCTTGTTTTTCTGGTGTTTCGGGGTATCCAATATTTATTGCTGTTGGGGAACTGGGTTCGGATGCTGCCATATTGCCTTGATTTTTGTTAGTAGCGATCTTACGTTTGCCTTTTGCCATCTGGTTAACTCTGGTGTTAGTTGGTCCTGTAGATACTAGCTGGTGCTTGACCCTCCTGTGGGGTTGTAAGGCTATTTCCCAGCGACTGGGATACCTGAATCACTGTCCTGCCTGGTTCTTGCTCACAGATTGCTGACAGGTGGCCTGAGTCCCCCGAGGTCTTAAACTCAGGATATCCCAGGTATTTGGTTCTGCCTGTTGGGCGGCTGCTCTGCACTGCTCCTGCTCAGGGTTTGCTGTCTGATATCCTGTTTCCCCAGGGGTCTTAAAGTTGGGATATCTCAGTTATCTGGTTCTGCCTGCTGGTCCCAAGCTGCTGGGAAGCTGGCTGGGTCCGGTTTCCAGCTTCCCTGCCACTGGCTGGATGGGAGGCTGGTTCGGCCTCTGGCTGGGTCTGGGCACCTGGCACACTGGCTGACTCCGGCTTCCTCACCACCAGCTGGACGGGAAGCTGCAGGCAATATGGCAGCTGCCTGCAGGGAGCTCGGGGTCCGCCCCGCGAGTGCAGAGTGCACCCGCTATTCTGTGCCCAACTCCCACTCCAGGCCTGAGTCCCCGAAGGTCTTAAGCTCGGGCTGTGTCGGGTACCTGGTTCCGCTGCCGCCGGATGGTTCTGAGCACCTGGCACGCTGGGTGACACTCCGGCTTCCCCACCACCAGCTGGGCGGGAAGCTGCAGGCAATATCCTTGGGGAATATTTTATAGAGCTTACATCATAGAAAGGTTCCTAGTCTTTGAGGGAGGATTCTCTGGAGCCTCCATCCTGGAAAAGTCCCTCAACTTTGGGACTACAGACTATCTCTTAATTCTCAGTGCTAGTCTTGTTACAGAACTTCAGAACAAAATCTTGTAAGAAATTAAAGAAGAATAGGAGTCACAAAAGTAGAACATAGACCCATTTAGAAGGCACTGTGGAGTTCTATTTTCCTACATATATATAGTTTAGACATGGCTAGTTTATAGTATTCTCCAATATATGTTGTAGATATTTGTCAATGGCCTTTGATTTTCTTATAAAAACCAAGAGCATTAATGCATAACATACAGACACATGGTCACAGAATAAAAGAGCTAAATTTTATCATGATGTCATTGATAAAAATTTATAATTATTAATGTTTTAAATTCTCAGTTCTAAATATTAATACTGTGTAGATAAAATGAAATCATGCACAAAGAATATCTACATGATACAGAAATGTGCTCACAGTTCCCTTGAAAAGCATTTGGGCTATCTCTTCAGTTACAAGCTGTAGTAGTTACTATAGTTGTAGCAATATACTTGACAAATAGCTTTGGAATGAAGGGGTTTCCTTGGCTCATGGTTTGAGAGTAGAGTCCACTGTGTTTGGGAAGACATGTAGTCAAAGTGCCTGTAGCTGTGACTATAAGAGTGGGAAGCAGCTGGTCACATGACATATACAATCAGGAAATGGAAAGACACATGCTAATGTTCCACTGACTTACTTCTTTGCATTCAGTGTGGAAAGAGCCTATGGGATGGTGCTCCCCACTGTCAGGCTGGATTTTAGTACCTCCTTTGAAATTCCTAGGTAGTGTCAAACCCAGTCAGGCTGACAGTGAAGATTAACCTGCGCACAAGCTAAGGGCTACTTCAAGACAAATGTAATCCCTGCTTTAGGTAACAGCTGACAATAGAGAAAATGTGGATTATTAAACCAGACATGTTCTCAAACATGGGTGGAAGCTTGTCATTGCAGTACTACAAATGGTAATGTGTGACAAACATAATAAAATGTGAGCTGGAGTCACATATGAAGCATTTTGATCATCTGCTTATCTACCATCAGTCAATCTCTCATCTATTATTTATATCTATATACTATAGATAATCTATTCTGTCATATAAAATATGTATTTATCTATCTATCTATCTATCTATCTATCTATCTATCTATCTATCTATCGGTCTGTCTGTCCATATTGGACCTGCTAACATGAGCCAGATAACATAATATCCCAATACTTAAAAATGTTCTTGACAAGATTGATGGAGTTATTATTGATACTGCCATGAAAAAACTAAAAACCCATTTTCTTCCAAGTGACTGTTATGTGATGTCATGACAAATCAAACAAGAGCAAAATTCTAACAAACTATAGGACAAAACAATGAATCTTAGTGCAACAAAGGGTGAAATGTATGTTCAGTGATGTTTCAAGTGTAGGTATGGTTTTAAAGAACACTATACATGGATATATGGAAAGTGCTAAAAAGGTTTTCTTTTTAACAGATCGTATGAATCTCAGTTTGCTTTAGAATTGAGCCAAAATTATCTCACACACATGTGCATAGTAAAAATGTGGCAGTCTATTATAAAGATAGATACTAAAATAATTGTAAAAGTATAAACATGACAATTTTGTACTACTTCTTATATTAAAAGTGTTTGCTTTTCTCTGCCATTAATGACTTATGAGGGATGAAGAATAAGTCCTCCTCAGACATGAGCCTCCTAAGTGGTTACCTAATACTAAGTGTTCAGCAAAAAAACTGAGGAATCTTCAAGCTATACAGAATGGACTCAGTACGTTGTATTTATATATTTATATGTATATAAGCACATGACAAAATAATCAAAGAAAAGGACACACAAAGGAAACTTGAAATTGGGTAGGTAGGGAAAGGTAGATAGAGGAGAGGTGAGGGGGGAATTTGATCACAATACAATATGTGCAGTTCTCAAACAACTCATAAAATCAATTTCCAAACCGATTTCATGTTTAGCACATGAATGTGGTGGAAAGCTGATGGATGGTGACGTCCTGATGTCAGTCTTTGTATTCCACATGTGTCTGCACAGATGATTACACACACACACACACACACACACACACACAGGCACACACATACACACACACACCATTAGTCATAACTAATCTAATCTGTGCCATAATGACATTTTCTTCAATTGCCTAGAAATCACTAAGTGGAGAGTAATTTCAGTCATTGGAAAGAGCTTTAACTGAATTCTGAATTTTCTTTCTTTTATAGCCTCTGGCTTGTAGGAAAGACTGGCTGTGGAGGGTAGCTGGGAGAATACCTTGCATTAGTTTGACCCTCATGATCCTGTATCTGGGTTATTCTAAAACCTTCAACATCCCTTCTAGGGTCCATGAAAAAGAATTAAGCAAGCTGTCAGGTTGAAGGTCAGAGGGTTATACGAAGTGACTGCAGAACCAAAAGGGTCTGTAATAGTGGGGATTTATGTGATATATAAATCTGAGAGTTAAAGAGGAGAGTTGAATTTGTGTGGGGAGGTGTGTTTGTGTGTGTATTGTATACACATGAATGTAGCTTGTTTGCTTTGTGTGTAATGTGTGTATATAGTGTATATGTGTGGTGTGCAGATGCATGTGCTCACAAGGAAACAGGAGAAAAGCAATGAGCATGTTCCTTCACCACTGTCCACCCTATCCCTTTGATACAGGGTCATTTATTTAGCCTGAAACTCACCATTGAGATGACTAGCAGCTAGTTAACCAGAGTAGTCCTAAAATTTCCCCTTCTTCATAGTGTGGGGGTTACTGATACGGGTATTTGTGCCTGTCATTTCATGTGGGTTCTTGGGGGGCGGGGTCCTGAGCTTACATCTTCATACCTGAGCATATGTCTTCTTGTTTGTGCAGCAAGCAGTCTTCCCCTGAGCCACCTCTCCAGGCCCATCGTTAAATTATGATGAATAAGGAAATGCTGGTGAATCTGGGTACATAAAGACTGAACCCCATCTCTGAGATAAAGACAGCAGCATAGAGAGGGGCTGAACATTATTCTGTTGGTGATTGTTTCTGGTCCTGCCTCTTAGTAATTGCAGCCCGCAAGCGCCCAGTGTAAGAACTTGCTGCAATCTACTGGAAATGGTTCATTCGCAGCCTCTGGGTAAGAAAAAGATAAAATTGACTTTGAAGTGGCAAATCTTGTTATAAATTGAATTCTTCTGATCAAGCAGCTTTTGGTCATTTAGAATTCACTTTGAAAAGTATCCGATTGCGAGTGCCATAAAATGCAGAAGCCTGAGTATCACTGTGACCTCAGGGGAAAAATTGTGCACTGAATAAAATTGCAGATTTAGCAATTTTTCTCATTGTTCCTCAATCCTAGACATGCTGTGTAGACAGGCAGCGGGTGCCAGGAAACCCCATTCTTCTGTCGGTGCCTCAATCAGATGACCATTTGGCAAAACATTCATTTTCCAGGAGGGTCCTCGAGGCTCATTGTAGTCCAAGATGCATGCTCAGTGGACTCAGCGTGTTCATGGCACCAGGTGTGGTCGAAGAGAGGACATTAGAAATTACACATAATCTTGGATACTTGAGAAAATCCTTTCAGTTAGGAGGGATGCAGGGAATATGATTTGAGTTTTCATTGATCTGCTGAAGCTCATCAAATCTGCAAAATTGATTGGTATCGACCACATTAGCAATCAATAATAAGTGCAAAGTTTAAAAGTCCTGCCTAAAAGACACATCATGCTAATTAATACTGTATCGTGTCATCTATTTCTATCTATAATCTATATCGATCAATCTATCATCTATCTTCCATAATCTATTATCTGTTCCTCTACCATCTTTCTATCACTTATACCTAGTTACTCTGTATCAATAACCTATTTTTGTTCATGTATGTATATATCTGTATAAACTAGTTATTCCACATCATCTGTCTACTTTATATCTCAGTCAGTCAGTCAGTCTCTCTGTCTGTCTGTCTGTCTGTCTGTCTGTCTGTCTGTGTATCTATCTACTGCAATGTTTGCTATAAACAAGCCATGGGGAGACCAGGAGGCATCTAAGTGTGCCACACATTGCTGACCAAGGTCATTTGGCTGAATAGAGAATGACAGATGAAGGCTGAACATATCTTCAGCAGCCTGGATAAGACCCTTGTCCTTATATGTTTGCATCAGACTTCTGAGTTTATCACATCAGCCACGTGTGCTGCTCACCCATAGTGACAGAGAGGAGAGGGCAATGACCGCCCATAGCCTAAAGTTCTCAGGGCGGGACCCACTCCACCTCCTGAGGCTGATCAAAGAAAGTCATAAGGCGAACACAGGGAGTGGAGAAACCACTCTGCTTTCCCATGAGGAACTCCCAGACACACATCAAAGGGCTCAGACACACACAGGGCGATGAGAAGGCCAGCAATGAAATATGGAAGATTCTTAAGTGTGAAGATCAGACATGGCCATCACAGGACAGCCCTGCCAATGACCACACTGTCCCTAAGCAAGCACTTTCTGACTCATAATAAACTACAGCACAACTCAGTTTTAAAGCTACAGAAAAGTCAGCCATGTGCCAATACAAGTGGGTACTAGTAAACAGGTATAGATGAAGGGGATTTTTATGAAAAGGAAAAGACAATTCAAATAGATAACAAGCATTCAAATGAATGATCTTTTCTTTCTCTTTGTTTGTTTTAGTTTTCCATGCCTGGGAGGAGCAAGTGGGCAGAAAGCATCACCTGATAGTGCAGAGTGGAACTGACCCAGACACCGAGGGAAGGCAGGCCAATCAGGCAGCTGGAATGGTAGGTGGTATAGACCATAATTGACATTAAACTGTCAGGAAGGGCTCTGAGGTTTGAAACGAGGAGGCAGACACACGTGAGACATGTGAGACACATGAGAGACGTCAGACATACACACCTGAGTTAGCAGACAGGCATCTGTAAGACAGCAGATACATTTGAGACAGCAGACAAACATGCGAGGTGGCAGACAGGCAGCATTGTGACACTTCCTTACTTCTATTTGCTGGGCAACCAAAGCATGCCAGACGACATATATGCTTCCCTCTAAATCCTTTTAAAACAGTGCGGAGTAGATATTTTGGTTGCTTCTTGAACATACTGTAGTAGAAGCCTGTTTTATGAAGAAACTAGGACCCTGCAACAGAGTTAAAAAAAAGTCCATCATGGATGCCAAAGGTCACATTGGAATCCAGTGTCAGAGTCTAAACTCAAGAGCAGGGTTGACCACTGTGAGGGTCATGGCTCTCACTGAGACCCAAGAGCAATGTAAAACCAATGTGATATACAGATCTGAGTGTGAACCTGGGGCTAGTTTTAGCAACACATTGTAACGGTAAAGGCCCAATTCTTATGTTGTGCACACATGTACTAGCTATGAATTCAAAATTTTAAGAAGGAATATTAAGAGAGTAGGAGAAAAACTAATGACCAGGTGTCAATAGAATTGAATTTTGAAGGCCACTGAAAATTGAAAACGAAACAAAAACTTTGAAAACAAAACAAAACAAAAAAAAACACAGTTCTACCTATAAGTACAAATAGACTTTAATTGTGGAATTTCCTATATCCCTTTGGCTGGCAGTTCAAAGTGTGGCAAGTGTGTGGACATAAAGTTACCTTTGAAGTTACATTCAGCCATGACTGTCGATTTTCCTTCTGCTTTGACCAGAGTCAGATTAACACAACACAAATTAAATGAGATATGTGACCATATTAACACAGAAGTCCTTGAAAATGGAAAGCAGACCTGTGACAATAACAACAGCAACAGCAACTGCAAAACAAAAAGAAACTAAAAAAGTTTTAAAGTTACAGGTTCAGGGTTAGAGATTCCCACAAGTTAATAATGTTTTCTGAGCAGCTCAAAACTCTCACTCTAGATACAGGGCATCCAACACTTTCCTCTGGCCTTTCTGGGTACTGCACATACTTGCATGTTACCCCCAAATAGACTCACATATGTACATAATGAAAATTAATAAAATATGCCTTTTAGAAAAGGAAGTTTGATTTCCTTAAGTCTAAGTGGGAATCTGTGTTAAACTCTTTTTTGTTATCTGAGCTTCTTATATATTTACATAAATAGGTAACTTTTACCAAATTTTGGAAATATGGGCCATTATTTTGTTATCTTTTGTATGGGGAGGCATTCAAGACAGGGTTTCTTTGTATATAAGCCCTAGCTGCCCTGGAAATTGCGCTGTGGACTAGGCCAGCTGGGAGCTTACAGAGATCTTCATGTCTCTGCCTCCTCAGTGCTGGGATTAAAGGCATACACTACCATGCCCAGCTTATTTTTTTATACATTCTTTTTAAAAATGTTATCAGTGTGTAGTCCTTTTACCTCACTGTTCTTCATTTATGTTTCTATGTTGATGTTTAAATTGTGTAGATTTATTTAACCTGTACTCAAGTTCCCTGTTTTTTGGTCACCTCAGGTCTGCTATAGAGGGCAGTGAGGGACAAGTTAAACAGCTGTAAGGATCCTCCTCTCTGCTGGAATCTGAGCCACTGATGCTTCCACAGAGTGAAGTGACAGCTTATCCTGCCATCCTGCCTGTACCACCCTCATGTTTATACCCTGAGAGCATTAACCTGGTGACGCCATTCCAGAGACGATGTAATGGAGCTTTGTCACATTGGAAGGGTATACTTTTAGCACCATATGCTTACTTCTCCATATAAAGTAGCAACTGATTCTTTGGTTTCTGGTGATAGATGCTCAGCAAAGAAAGCTGCTTCTTAGTTCTCTAGAGTTTACCTTGAGAGAAAGGAAGGAAGACAAACGGGCAGAGAAGCTTGTCTGTGAGAGGCCTGTGAAGACGTGCCAGTCATTGGAGTATGGAGTTAAGAAGAGGACAGACTCAAGAACGTTTCACTTCCATCTCATGGGGACGTGTTCCAAACTTCCACCTGTGCTCAGCTCAAGGGGCGAATCATCAGGAATCTATGAGGCCGTATTTTCTTCCCCTTGGCCTCCAAGCTTCAATCACAACCTTAATTGAATATTTTGTCAAGTTGAACGATTCAATTTGGGTGAACAGAATCTTACATTCAAAGCAAACCACAAGCCCGTTCTTTCAATTACTCCTTTGAGTGCCTGGTGAAATGGTTTATTTGTCTCTGGATCAGGGTTTCCTCCCTCTTCTACAATGCAACATCCTTTTTGTGATTCAATTTTTTTCCCTTTGGATGAACTACACATTGACCAGCGATTTGTCAATTATTATTAAGGAGATAGGTAAATATAAATTCATGTATAAGGGAGATTACTGTATGTATTTGATTTAATATTCATATAACAGTAGGTTGGCTTAATATATTGTTAGTGGAGTTTGAGACATTAAAACCACAACAGTGAAACAGTGTGGCTGACAAGCATGCCCCCATTTGAGGTTCACCTGCTGATAGAAAGACCAACCACCAGATAAACTGAATTTAGGTGAACAAACAAAATTCAATGAAGAGCTGTGAGAGGTTTGCTTCGAAGGGGAAGTTGAAGGGGACTGCCTCTACATGCTCTTGCCTCGTCACTTTACGTCATCTCACGTCCAGTTTCCTCTGGTGATATACATATGCCTTTTAATCTATGGGTCAATTTTGAAGAATTAGAATTGAGAATGGGAATGAGATATGCCAGTGTTGAATGTTCTTATTCTAGGTTAGAAGAAGGTTCAAAGGATTGGGGTAGGTAGCTAGAGATACGATACCCACTTGCTCAGGAACAGAATGATCTTTGGGATTTCTCCATCCCTAGATTCTTGCACTTTTTTGAGTCTAGGTCCTGGAGGACTGGAGTGTGTCACTACTGCTCATTTCTCATGATACCCCCACCCCTTGGCAGTTAGCCATCCATGCCATGTAATCCTTCAGGTGTGCTAGAAACTCTTGCAACAGAAGCATCCCCTTTCTTCTCTTCTGGAAACTCCAAGTCCATGGGATCCATTAGCCTCTTCTGGCCTCTATGTGTAAAGGGGCTCACACCTCTCCATCTGTGCATGAACATGCACATACCAAAGTGTAAAGTAAATCTAGAAGAATGGGAACCTATAATCATGGTGTGTTGTGTAAGAAAATCATCTATTTTCAGTAAAATAATAATAATTTATCCTTTGTGAGCCTCAGTTTTTCGTCTGTGAACCAAACTTTGTCCGGGAAGCTGACATATTACATTTGTGAATGAGACTGTATGATGATCTGCACTGTGGCCAGGGATGTCACTGTCTGTCCTGGATGGATGCTAGCTCTCATGTGAGTTTTTTCATATGGGGCAATGCTATTCTGTCATTGAAATCTCACCTTTGCTTCTCAATCCTCCCTGCTGCCGTTCATTATATCTTTCTTCCTACTTGTGTTTCTGTTGGAATGTCACTAACTCAAATGCTTTATTTTGTTTCTTCTGTGCCTGTTTATTATTTTCCAGGCCAAATTATGCCAAGTTAAAGCTAGAAATGGCAAATCATTAATCTTAGTATTACCTCAATATCTACTTACCATTTTGCATGGTTGAGACACGAAATGCTTCTGTAAGAAGAACATTGAGCATCGTATAGCACATTCGTTACCCAGGAAACATTTATGGAGTACTCGCTTGCCACTTTCTGTACTACTGGTTGGCAGAACTATTAACATAAAAGGATCCCGATGAACTGTTTTAGGTAAACTAATGGAGGTATTAATAATAAAATCATCCTGTGTTAGCTCTTTTTTTTTTTGTAGTCAACTATTAACCATGAGTCTTGGTCTGAAAGGAGGTCAGGTTCAAGGTCATAAAAGCTTATGATTGCCACAACTCATGTCCAGCATCAGCACTGCCACAGGTAATGAAGTCAGAGAAGAGGGTCTCTTCGGACCTGTCTGGAAATAGAGGTGAGATTATGCTTCACAGCCCCTCCCCTCTCCAATTTCCTCCTCTCCCTAACCACAGGGAGGACCTGATGGTTCCTGGCTGGTTTACTCTGAATATCTTGTGAACATTAAAGTGTTCTTTGCCTGCAAGAATCAAATGCTTGTGCATAGAGCAAAGCCTCGTAACTGCCAAGAAAACAAACCAAGAAAAAAGGCTTGCCTTTTAATGTCTCCAAACACCTTCTTGCATTTCCCTTCGCTGTCTGTTTCTGGTTTGTGTTCATCTTTGGTTACAGGTCAATGAGGTATTGACTTTATGCTTCTACTAAGGCCCCGTGTCAACCTTTAGGGCTCCATCCAGCCATCTGCAGGATGCAAGGAGAGAATCAGTATAAGAAGCTCATCTTCAATTTAGAGCAAGAAATAAACAGGAAGCAGAGAGGCTTCATTGGAAACAAATGTCATTCATCGGCTGAGCATTTCCCACAATTCCTCTGCAGGCTCTATTCATCTGTTTGTATTACTTCCATTTTTTTTTGTTACATGACTGCTCACAGCTTTTTATGATGGGCATATGTGCATATTTCAAATGTGCTAACGCACACTTAAATACCCCTATGTGTTATGTTGTGCTGTGTGTTCAATGTTTCATTAAAATAGCACCAACAAAAGACTAGCTACTAAAAACTATTCCCAAATTTCAAAACCCATTCTGTGAACTAGTGCTCTCTTTCCTGATGAACGAGAGAGATGTCTGGCCGATACTAAAACTTGCAGTATCTTCAGCCAAAAGCTGAATGTACCTCAAGCCTTTGTGAGACTGATTCGCGGATACTGAAGCTGAAGGGCGACTTTCAGGGCAGACAAGAGCACCCAAGAGGAGGCTTTGTTTCAGAAAGCCTTTCTGGAGTAAGGCTAGGTCAAATTCTTCCCCTTGTGCAGATCTACTGGGCCTCCTCAGAAAGCAGTGACAGGCATATTGTCAGGGTGACCTTGGCCTTCTTTTGTCTTTGAGTCCCTGTCACTCAGCTGAGACTCCATTCCCCATTGCTGAGATGAGGTCTCTGCTGCCTGAGAGGCCTTTGTCTGCTTTTGTTTGGAGCAGGCAGGGAAGAAATCAACATCCTTACTTGTACAGTGCGGGAGAGCAATAATGAAGGAGTGTGGTTATAAAGAATAACTCCAACCGAACTGTCAATGCATGGAGAAATGCTTATTAATTAAATGATAATAAATGTTGCTTAGAAACTGGCATTTTCCCCCCTTAGCTGCTAGGACAATGGAGTCATTTGTTTTTCTTCTCTTGGTTTTGCAAGCATCGTTGCTAGCCTGGAAATCCTTCCCTCTTCCTTTTGTCCATTTACTTTCATAGCCCCTTGAAATGTGGCTTTTAATGACAGGCCCAGGCATGTATGTAGTCAACCTGATCATACACACCAAAGGAAGGCCTGTGAGAACAAGCATGCAGAGCTTTGTGAAGACCCGGAGGCTGCCGGAGGACAGGGGACCACAGCATCCATCTCAGTGAGCTGTCTGCTCTGGGTAGGCCACAGGCCTGCCCTAGCCTGTCAGAATGTTAAGAACCACTCGGTAAGGCATCAGTCACATTGTAGACCTAGTCCCATTTTGCAGACTTTGTTTATACAGTGTGAGAATACCCCTCCACCCCAATTTAGATCCAATCCAAACTGAGGCAGAAAGACTGCATCACAGCTGGGCGGCAGCCTCAGGGGAAAGGAGTCAGTGTCCTGTGTGGAATGCTTTAGGGGTAGAGACCAATGCAGGCTAAGGTTTTCTTCAGCCCAATAATTCCTTTGCTATCTTCACATTCGTGTTATCTCGGCTTCACACCCATTGCTTGTGTTTCCTTGATGTTCAGTCTTCAGGAGTCCTGCCATGCGCCTTGGTGCCTGAGTGGTCCAGCCTGCACTGCAGAGTGGCTGGTCCTCTCTCTCATTGGTGCTTGCTTCCTGATTCCTTCACATCGTTCCATTTATGGCCTCTTCTGCTTTTCCTTCCCATCTCTTCTCATTCCAACCACCCACTTCATCCAAGCCTGTGCGTCTGCTCTGGGCCACTAACTGTATCCAAACATTGTCAATTACCTTTCGATCTGATGCAAACCTAAAGAACATCAGCCTCCAGGAGCTGCACTTGGGCAAGCAGGCCTCCAGAAACCAGGAAGGAAGTCAACACTGCAGGTTCACTGGCATCCAGAAGGGTTGAGGCTGTGGGGTGTTCTCTCTGTGTGCTTCTCCATGTCTTCTGTGGGCACTACTGACTTCAGGGATCTGTGTGTACCTCTGAGTTCTGGGGAACAACTTGACATTTTAGTCTGTTTTCCTGAAACATAAGATCTTCACATCCTACTTTCTGAGGAAACCCAGAGACTGGGGGCTCTTGATGATACAACTATGACTCTCTTGACTCTTGGAGGATGGAAAGAGGGGGTACGGCACAGTATGGTGATGAGCTTATGGAGACATTAAAGTTATAGAGCTACACCCTTTTGTGCTCTTCTGTGAGATAACTGGCCGTAATCAGCCATGCGATTTGAAGGATCTGACCTGTGTTTGAACAGGAAGAGTGGATTCGAACTTCTTTGAACTTCCCATTTGGAGAGAGGACACTACTGTACACTCCACAATGCCCTTGCACAGAACTGGGCCTGTTGGCTGTCTCCCCACCACCACGGGTGCCCATGGAAGATGCCCTCATCCCACTCCTTCCTTCTTTATGTCCTGATGCGATCATACTTTTCAGGAATGTTTGTATTTCAGGCTCTTGGTTCATCTCATGCTGGGTTTCTGTTTATTTGGACTGATCTGGAGGTGTCTACATTTATTAAATTTTTCTTATTTTATCTTTTCACAATTCGAGGCCAGCAGAGAGAGCTATCCACTGTCCTGTACGCATCACACTTCCACACCGGCGGTAGAGAGCCACTCAGGGACAGCTTTTCCCACTTGCAGTGGAAGTTTGTTCAAATGATGGATGAGGCTTTGCTGGCAGTCCAGCCTATACGAAGGGATCTTCTGTGAGTACTCTGTCACCCCTGCTTGGAAGGGAGTCTGAAAGAAGGGACTGTGGCCAGCAGAGCCAAGATTGACCAAGATAACTGAGGTGCTTGGAATCCTCTACATAGTGTATTCCAGAAATGATTTGATACATCATAAACTACAGATATTCTCTCTCTCTCTCTCTCTCTCTCTCTCTCTCTCTCTCTCTCACACACACACACACACACACACACACACACACACACACGCTTATGGATAATTTTTTTGTGATTCATCTCCAGAGAAATAGTCAATATATTAATTTTCCTAATGGAACTCAGGGCTGACAAGGAATAATGAGGAGGCTTCATAATGGCCCCATTTTCCATCTGTCTCGCCACATGCATGTCATCCCAGACCCAGTCAGGACTAGAAGGCAGCACGGCATCCTACACATTACCAGGTGTGTACATATGTCCTAGAGAACCCCTGGGGCACAAAGACTTCATATAGTCCAAGCACACGAGAGACGTCATCACTCTGGCTCCGTAACCCACTCCTTAAATTCCAGGCATTAGAGTAAAAATAAATGTCCCAGCTTGATCTTTCACGATACACAAATGCTATGCTATCCCTTACCCTAGGTCTCCAACACATGCCCCCTTGCAGAAGGTTCGGGATCAGCAAATGAGTCCGTCAATGCTTTTATACCTTCAAATCATGTTTCTGAGCACATCTTCCAGCCCTCGGCAGAGGGTAATAAAAGTGACTTCTCTGTTGCTGAGAAGATTCAAACAAGGCACTGTGACAGGCCTGGCATGGTGCCTAGAGGAGGAGAAGTGATCAAGGCCTCGTTATTCAGCTGTGCCATCCTAACACTGGGGGCTCCTAGCCCTCCTGTGTACAACTCCAAACAGAAGTAGTTGGTGAGCAGAGTGAGTCTTGGGGAAGTGACTGTGCACCAGGAGGGTAAAGGGAAGAGGCAGGTGTCGCCGAGAAACCCGACCAAATGGACAAATGGGTGAGAGGGCCGAGAGCCATCACAGGGTGCTCTGGGGACTGCAAAGACTCAAAAGTGAGCTGTCATCTTTTAGCAGTCAAAGACTTCATCACCTTACCCACATATGTTTGATCTACAGATGGTGGGGTGGATTCCTAACATTGATATACCTCATGTCATTCCTCCCATGTAGAAGATTCCCAGAAGTGACACCCAGCCCTAAGTTCTCACAGTACAAGCATCATCTCTCTCAAGGATCTTTTTGTCCCCACTTCCACATACAGAGGTTAATTCTGTCCAGAGACCATTTGGGGTGATGGTAGTGGACCATGTGTGAGTGTGCATATGTGTATGTTGTGTTTAAGAGAAAATTTCCCTTGAATGCCTCAAAATTTACCTGAACAACCTCTACTAGAAGGCAGTCTCTTGTGTTTGTCTCTAAAGGCTTCAGAAATCATCACAAATCCATGATGTGTGAAAGAAATGGACAAAGCCTAGAGTCTATTGAAGCAAAAATACTTACTGTGGCCTTATAACCCTATGTGTAAACGCCAGCACCACCTTGTAACAGAACACGTGCGTGATGAGGCATCTGTACAAAATAATCGATTAGCAAGCATTTTCTGGGAGGACTGTTAAATACTGTAGCAGGAATAATACACATGTCACCAGCGGGACAAAAGGGCTCCAGATGTGGCCTACTAACCTCCACCGGGCAATTCTCCTCTGCATGGAGAGAGTCTTATCTAGGTGCCATGCCTCCCAGGAACTTGACATCGACCAATGTGAAGTTCCTCTCCCAGCCTTTGAGTGGGAACTCCTGTGTCAGCCATAATCCCCTCCACCTAGGGTGGAGTGCTCAGACCAAGGTGAAGCCTATTGTTCTTCAAGGACCTGCAGTTTCCTGAAAAGCACTAGCCACCTGTGGAGCAACTGAACTGATTCTGCTGAGAAGCTTCCAGACTTTTCCCCCTGCCTAGAGATATTTGGAGTCCTCCATTAAATTTTGAGACCTTGAATAGCAGGTGTTGTCTTGGTCTCTGTCTCTGTTCTGCTGCCTTCCCAAACATCCCCAGCTTCCCTTCCAGGTAACCCATTCGATGTAACTGCAGGCAGTTACATCTGCATTATGACTGTACTTCATTAAAAAATAAAAAAAAATCCCACTCCAACTTCTTACTGAAGGTAACCACAGCATGAACAGTCACTACACGGACATGTGCCTACCGAGGGATGCCAACCTTTGCCTGCCGAGGGATGCCAACCTGCACCTAGACCTACCTTTCTGTGGTCTCCAGTGATTTCTGTGGGTGTGGGCAAAGCCATGGTTAGGTATGAAACAGCTCTGCCCTATCCCCCACACAGATTCATCCAGGCAGTTATAGTCATCCAGGAAGGCAAGCCTCTCTCCTCACTCATACCATGAGCAAAGGTCACCTGTGAAAGGAGCCTCCTGAAAATCCAGGCTGGACAGGAAGAGCCAAGTCTCTATCTTCAGCCTAACCTTGCTGCGGCCTCCAAAGTAGGAGC
This sequence comes from Apodemus agrarius, assembly GCA_964023405.1. NCBI lineage: Eukaryota > Metazoa > Chordata > Mammalia > Rodentia > Muridae > Apodemus > Apodemus agrarius. Next base: position 97,541,493 of record OZ030011.1, on the reverse strand, counting down.
ACAATTTAATGACTCACTTGACCCACTCACAGACTGAGGACTGTATGTCACCACATAATTTGTAGCTTTCACAGTCTGGGTACATTGTTGTAGATTGAATCGCCACCCCCTCCCCCAAACGCTGACAGGTTTGTTAGAGTTCTAATCCCCAGTGCCTCAAAATATGAATCTACTTATAAAAGGGTCTTCACAATGTTAGAAAGTTAGATAAGGTAAAAAATCAGGAACGGAGTGCAATGTAGGACAAGGGAGAAATCTGGAGACAGAGTGATGAAGGAAAAGACCCCCAAGAAGACATGGTGAGAGAATGGATCCCTGGCAGTGGAGGAGAGGGAGGCAGCAGATAATTCTTGATGCTGTTTTTCCTTTCTTTGTCATGAAGATTGTGGCACTACATATTAGGACCCTAGGCAAATTAATACCACTGTAGAGTAGATGCAATATGGACCACCCATGTGAAATAATTTAAGTGTTTTCTACTGTGAATCCTGCTGAATATTTTTGTAACCATATTTATAACCCAAAAGTAACATCAAAGTTAAAGCTTAAGGCACTGAGATCATAAGGCTCAAGGCATCACCATTACACAGGATTCTGAACCATGAGCAGTGCTCACAGACTTATTACCTTGGAGATAAAGGTACCAAAAACATCATGTGCAGCTCCTGTGGGAAGTCTTCTGTGGATGTTCTTGGGTTTGCTGGAGGACCTGGTTCATGCTTTTGGTTTCTAGGTCTATTTTTCAATTCATCGGATCACCTGTTAAAAAAAACTTATGAGGTGTTTGCTTTTGTTATATATGTATATATGTATACAAGCATGTCTGTTTGTGTAAGCATGTGTGTGAGAGCATGCGTGCATATGTATGTGACTGTATATGCATCTATGTGTGTGCATGCATGTCTGTGCATGCATGAGTGTGTGTGTGTGTGTGTGTGTGTGTGTGTGTGTGTGTATGTTTTCACCTTTGTATGGGGGTCAGAATAGACTCACGTGTTATTCTTTAGGCACCTTCCCCTTTCTGCTTGAGACCAGAACATTTCTTGGCCTGAAGTTTCACCAAGTTGTTCAGGCTACCCAGCTAGTGAACTGTAGGGATCCACCTATCTCTACTGTGATTATTGCAAAGCACTTGAATTTTGTGTTTTGTGTCTTGTGTTTTGTGTTTTAGATGTGGAACTCAGGTACTCAAGTTGTGAGGCATATGCTTTTTCAACTGAGTTATAATCTTTGCAGTCCATAGGCAGTTTGTGATTGTGGCTTTCGAGTTAACTGTCTTTGCATTTTTTGTTTTTCCATCTCTGTGAGGGTGTGATGCTCTGTGCTCTGGAAGCTTCTCTGGATTCCACTAAATTAAATGAGCCATGCGGTGTGAAAAAAACGCTGTTTTGTTTTTGAATATTTCAAAATTCACGTATGTGCTTCAGATTTCTAGAGCTCTACAAGCAAGTTTGTGTGTGTGTACACGTGTATGCGTGTGCATCTGTGGGTGTGCATGTATATGGTGTGTTTGTGTATACATGTGTATGTGTGTATATTTGTCTATGTACATGTGTGTTTGTTTAGTGTGTGTGTGTGTGTGTTTGTGTGTGTGTGTGTGTGTGTGTGTGTGTGTGCATGCTTCTGGAATTCTATCATGGAAATTCTTTTCAAAATAAGCAAAGTCAGTAGGAACTGCAAGTGTGTACACTCTAACCTGAGCAGAAGGCTTGGCAGGCAATGTCATCCAAGAACAAAGCAGCCAGCATCCTCCCTCTGGAGACAAAGCACATTATTGCTGTGACATGCTTCGTCTCCATCTGCTCGGAGGAGAGGAGCGGCTCCCCCATATGCCTTCCCATTGGACTAGGCCTGCCTGTGAGAGCCGGCTTGCCCCACAATACAGAATTGAGCGTTAAATAACTTTAGGCTGTTCTCATGGAAATAGCATATGGGTACTAAAGGACTCAAAACAAATGAATACCTTGACGATTTTTGCTCCGTTATGTGTTAATGAAAGTACCTGCTACCAATCACTGATAAGGTTCTAACGATTTTTGATAAATCTGTTTTTCATTTTTTTTTCAGAAGAATTTTCAAGTAATACCCATCAAACTCACTGTTAGCATTATATATTCATGAAAAATTTAAATATCTCCAATTATGCTATATGGTCATATTTTCCACATAAACATAGGCATTTATTTCCTCTAGCTGCACCCAGAGCCAGAGCAATATGTAATTTGCAAGGCTATTTGGCAACTAAGAATGATTAAGACCCTGCTGTTTGCAGTTAATATGGTGCAGAACTTGAGTCTGGGGCCAGGAAGGGAAGTTGGGCTGATTCTGAGCTGTTCCTCTGTTTCTGAATGTGAAACTCTTGTTGATATCATGCCGAGTTTGGTAGACTATTACTGTGGAAATAAAAAGAGGTGAGAAAAATATTTTATTTAATACTTCTGCATTGTATCTGCAATTTTCATATTTGATAGTGAAGTTCTTGCCTTAAGGGGAGGCATTAGATTTATCTGGACAGAGAACTTGAGAATGAGTCTGGGTGTGACCTCCATACACAGTGAAGAGCCACACCATGCCCACAGAGCCACTTACCCATAAGCGACGTCACTTGTGTCAGTTCTATGGACAGAAGCAATAGATCTGCCCATTATCAGATCCAGTCAAAGGAAGAACTACAAGAGAGCTGAGCAGGTATAGTAGATGGGCTGTTGCCTTTTGGTTGATTTTGCTTCCTGAAAGAAAAGAAATAACATTAAAAGAGAATGCGTCAAGATCTGAATGGAAGCAGAAGGGGTCCACAGAGACAGAACGGATCCTCTCTTCAGGGTTGGGTCTCCAAAGCCTTGGTCATTATCCCAGCAAAGTCCTTAAAATACAGTTAAATAAAACACCACCAAACCGACTGGAGAAGAAGGGCAAGTCACAGCCCTTTGCCAGTTCAGCTTCCTGTTCAGCTTGTTAGGTAGGAGGATGGGCAGAAATGTGGGTCCTTAGAAGGTGAGATTTCTGGCCAGATTCTACGAGTTTTGGCTGACAAGAACAAAAGTGATCTATGAGGTCCTGTGTCACTGAGGATGGTACTCAGAGCTCCCAAACCAAGAACAAAATTGAATGACTTAAAAACAGGAAATGCAGTTGACCTAGCTCAGGTTCCTGCCTGAAGCATTCAAATCCTTCTTCAGGCAAAGCTGTCCTAGTAGTGTGAGGCTGAAGTCTTGGCTCTAAGCTGTAAGTTTCTTAGTTTGAGGAAATTACAAATGAAGTAATTTCCTTTAATTTTCAAATAAATTGTGCTTTTTAAAAAAAATACAAGAAACTGAACCCCACTCAATCAATTGAAATGTGACTGTGAATAAATTGAAACTTTTTACTTAGCTGAGATAAACAATTAGATGTAGAGGCTGAGACAGAAAACCTTAGCCACCCTGTTTTCTTCAGTCATTATTGTAACTAATCATATAACAGAAGTCCTTAGCTGCTGCCAGTCCCTTGGGTCAAAGGAAATAAACCCAGAGTCTCCATCCAGTATCTCCATCCTCTTACCTAGGTTCTGCAAATATAGAAAAGCAAGCCCAGCCTTTTATCTGGTGAGACCCTGAAATCTACAGGCAAGGGGAAAGCGGTGCATCTTCTTCCTGAGATTCTTTTGTCTCAAACCAAGAGCTTCATAGGACAGTTGAGGTGGCCACGTGGACTCTTTTCCTTTATTTGAATAATGTCCCAGGTTTTCTATGACCCCTTGTGGAATGAGGTCTTTCCTGTTGGGAGTCTCACTGATTTGCTTAGGCTGGCCTTTGCATTCACTGTCTTGCTGACCCCAGCCTCAACCTCCTGAGTGGATGGGAAATACACATCTGCATTCCCAATTCCAGTTCTTCCATGCTTTCTGTACCTTCTTCTCTCCTGGCATCTTCTCAAGTCCCTTCAGTCTGTTCATTGGATGGATTTCAGTGTTGGTTAGGCTAATGTCAGAAAGAATTTGACCTTAGAACAAGACTCTTTCACTCATCTGCATTTCTTAAATGGAACAGAAAACTGGGTGCCGAAATAACATAGTGTGTTTATTTTCTACAGAGGAAATGGCTATTTGGAAAAACAGCATCCCTGAGCATCGGAGACCCTGGGACCCTCTGTGGGTGTGACAGAAGAGATGCAGAAGACAGTGGCAGACACAATTCTCTGGGTAGATAAATGGGTTTTAGTGCTGGATCATGTCTGACTCTTTCCATGGTTTCAGAAGGCCCTTAATGGGCTAGTCACTGGACCATGCTTACTGGATTTGGTTTCCTCGTTGGACTACTACCTAGATATTCAGCCTGAAGTTCTCTTTCCTCCCAGACACCATGTGGATCCCATAGTTGGGATCAACTCTTGGATCTGAGCTCTGTGAATTGAATGGTGGTTCTTTCTTTCCTCCTTTCCTCCCTGCCCCACTTTTTCTTTTCTCCCTTCTTCTTCATCAATGGAATGTACAGCTCCTAAAGCCAGTGTTGCTGATGCATTTTAATTTGTGGATGTCTACTGTGACTGACCTTTACAGAGTAAATGTGACTCCATATTCTTACATTAAGTTCTGATTTATCAACATAAACTTCAGAATGTGACCTTCTTTGCCAGAGTGTCTATGCAGAAGTCAAGGGACCTTGAGGTCACTAAGGTGAGTCCTCATCTGATGTGATTGACATGTGGGGTGAGTCCTCATCTGATGTGATTGACATGTTAAGAAGAAGGGAAATATAAAGATTGACAGACATAAAGGAAAGATGGTATTATGACATGGGGAGAAGATTGTCATTCACGGACAAAGCAGACAGATCAGACCACACCGCCCTAAGAAAGTACCAATTCTATAGAACTACTAGTGTCCAAACCTATGAGATGATAAATTTCTACTGTTTAAGCATTAACAATCAGTTCTTTTCAGTAGCCCTAGAGTAAGAAGCCATATAAAAATCTTCTTTAACCAGTGGATTCCACAAGACAATAGTTTGACTAGATGACCCTCATACATGTTTGAAGGTAAAATGCACTACATGGATAGGGTTCAGAATTCTCAGTATGGAGTCCTACCATCTACAGTCTTCACGTCCTTTGCCTTCACTTTGAGCATCTCATAATGGGGTTTTATAAGGCAATAACAGTTTTTCATGACTGTCCTTGTGCTGCTAACCTTTATTATGATCTGTTTAAAAGGACTGACAGACAGAAAATAAAATACTACATCTTCTCTAATCTAAATTTATATAATGCAAACCTATTAAACATATATGTACACATGTACTTACTTATTTCCAATTATATGTAGATATATGTATATAAGTATGTATAGATAGAGACATGATATATAGGTAGATAGATAAATAGATAGATACACACACACATACATACATACATACATACATACATACATATATAGGATTATTTGAAAGTTGAGGAAGATTATTTGGAAGGGGAACAGGTTGGGGGAAATGGGAGAGAGAGAATGAGAGTAATGTAGTTTCAGTGGAAGCAAAGTGTAATAATACACTTGTGTGAAAATGAAACCTTGTGCTTTGTACATTCCTAAAAACAGAAGAATGAAGCTAGTTTGTGTTCAAAGAGATGCTATTTATCTGCTGGTCTTCCCTTTCAAATAACAGTACTTATTGGTAGAAAGTAGAATTAGCCAATGTAACCAAAATCCATTGTGTACACAGAAAAAAATGTGACTGTGTACAGTCTGCATGGACCGAGAACAAACTGTCAGCATGTCGATCTGCTTTTATGTTATCTAGATAGCAAATGCTGCCCAGCATGGACAGGATTCCAGGGTCTTTCTTTTGCTTGGGTTTAAAAGCATGGGAATAAGTAAGCCATTCCAAGAACAAACATGACTGGTGGGCCATCAATGTTCAGGACAGAAGACAAACTTCATCACCGATGCTTCCTCCTACAAACAAACCTTCTAAGGGCTTCTTGGGGTTGGGGAGATAGTGCATAAACCCTTTGCTGTGCAACCTTCCTGAGTTTAAATCCACAGAATCATAGTAGAAGTGGGCACCTGTAATCCCAGATCCCCACTGGGAAGTCTTAAGTATCTTGAGATACTCTGAAGATATCTTCTTAGCCCCCAAATAATCCTGAGACCCAGTCAGGTTTATTTGCACACAGGCATCATTGAGCTCCAGAGTCCTAAAGCCCAGAGTAGACTGAGCTCCCTCCATCAGCGAGAGTATCATCCTCAAAACTGATTCAGATTCTTCTTACTTCCTCCTGTGCTCCTGTGCTGTGAAGTTTGCTGGCTCTGCTCCACCCTAGGAACAGTTTAGGGGAAAATTTAACCTCCATGTCACTTTAGTCTAAAGGTGAGAACCAAGGAAATTTTCTACTCAAACCTAGGTGTCTTTAGAAACCATCATGAGCTCAACCAGATAAACATGGAAATCTCCAGCCTCAGGGCACTAAGGATTCTCTTTGTTTTCAAATAGAAAATGTGTGTCTGCAAAGAAAAGGAAGAGCAACTGACTAAAGCAGGCCAGGGGGAAGTTTAGAGCCCGATGCCTAAACCTGCCCCACCTCTCTCCCACCTCTCTCACTCTGGCAACTTGGGACTAATTACTCATCTCCCCCCAACTCTTGGTTTTTCTGTGGTCTGATTGTTTAACTTCACTTTATTCTCCCTCAACTCCCTGAGAAGTCCCAGATGGAATACAAGACTCATAAGACGCCTCCAGCCTCCAGCCTCCAGCCTCCAGCCTCCAGCCTCCAGCCTCCAGCCTCCAGCCTCCAGCCTCCAGCCTCCAGCCTCCAGCCTCCAGCCTCCAGCCTTGTTGATGCAGCCACAGCCTCGAAAAGCTGCCAGGCTCAACACATCCTACTGTCAGGTGCTGTAAACTACCCTGCACTATCCAATCTCTCCCCTTTTAAGGCTGTAGATAAGGCCAGATAGGGTTCAGCTCCAGGGAATCTGAGACCTAGGAACTCTGCAAAGCTGAGGGATAGAATTGAGAACTTAACCCTTAAGTGACCATCATTCTTTCATTCCATTCTCCTGCACTGGTCTGAGCTTTTTGCATAACATACTTTCCTTTTAAATTTTTATTACATCTATTTCTCTCTCCCTCTCCCTCCCTGTCTCCCTCCCTCCAACGCCTCCCCTGTCTCTCTCTCTCTCTCTCTCTCTCTCTCTCTCTCTCTCTCTCTCTCTCTCTCTCTCTCTGTGTGTGTGTGTGTGTGTGTGTGTGTGTGTACTTGTATAATGGCATGTATGGAGGCCAGAGGGCAACTTGCGGGAGGCAGTCAGCTCTGCCCTTGCACTATGTGGGATCTGGGGATCATACTCAGGTCTCCAGTCGAGGAGGCAGGCAGTTTTACACACTGAGCCAGACTACTCCTCGCTCTAAGTATCATGACACATTACACAGTCTGATAATCATAATTTCTGGTCTCCAGACTAAAGTACCAAGCACTATGAATACAGACAGACTGACTGACAGAGACAGAGAGAGACAAAGAGAGACACTTGCCCCCACAGAGAGGTGAAAAGGAGAGAGGGTGAGAGGGAGAGAAACAGAGACAGAGAAGAGAGAGACAGAGAGTGGGGTAAGACATATCTGATATGCTTGCTGTAATCTGAAGGAATAAAGCATTTCAGCTCTCAGAACTGGAAAGAAACATATTCAATGGCAATGCTAAGATACTATATATATCATATGTGGTAGCCTGGGGCATCAAAAGAGAGAGGTTTACAGGACTGCCACCATTTTAGATTAAACACAGCCCTTCTTCTTATGCATGGTGTTGTAATCTGGCACAGATGGAAACTTTGAGCCTTTCTGTTCCACTGTTTCTATACATTACACAGGCAATAAATACTGGCCAAACCAAGCTATAATTTCTAAGGTTCCTTATAACTGATTTTACCAGGGTCAGCTGCTGTAGTTTATGGATCCCCTGGAGAAAGCTGTCCAGGTTCCCCAGTTTTATAGGCCATTTGAAGGAGACCCCACAAATAAACTGGATGGAAAGTATGGTCGTGTTTTTAATACTGGAACAGTGAATACAGGGTTTGTGACTATGTGTAACTTGTGGTTATGTGGTGGGCAGGCCATCCTAACTTACATTTGCTCAGTTTTATTCCTTTCAATGCCATGTTCACAGTACTCAACGGGCCCTTTTGGCTATGTTCTAGGGTCAATTACATGATGGATAACAGGAAAGAGTCCTGAGGTTGAAGACCAGTGGCTTGGTGCTGAGATCCTGAGATGGTCCTTTGATTTCTGAGTGTGAAATGGAGCTCTGGTATAAAGCATGAAGACAGGCCTGCAAGTCTGCCAAGGCAGATTCTAGGAAGAGAAGGAGGAGAAAAAGGGACTGAGCACGTTCAACTTGGAATCCGGAATGCCACTATTACACAGTAGAAGGAACATCTCCCACTTTTAGCGAGCTCCATCTCAGAGGAATGAACACGTTAACTTGTCAATGGGGGGCCTTTTAAGGAACATTCTTTAATTTAATCACAGCATGCTCACAAATCCAGCACTGTTACTCTGTTTCCTGCTTTATTTTTAATTTTTTTTTTTTTTTTTTTTTTTTTTTGGTTTTTCAAGACAGGGTTTCTCTGTGTAGCCCTGGCTGTCCTGGAACTCACTCTATAGACCAGGCTGGCCTCGAACGCAGAAATCCACCTGCCTCTGCCTCCCAAGTGCTGGGATTACAGGCATGCGTCACCACGCCCGGCTATTTTTAATTTTTTTTAATTTTTTTTATTTTCTATATTCTATGTTTACATTCCAAAGGCTTTCCCCTTTCCCAGTTCCCACCCACCATAGTTCCCATAGTTCCTCTCCCCCCCAACTGTTCCCCAATCATTCCCCCTCCCCCCTCGGTTTCTTTACTAAACTGGATGCAATCTTTACAGGCCCAGGGTCTTCTCCTTTCTTCTTCTTGGGAATCATTTGATGTGCTATTAGTGTCTTGAGTATTTAGGGCTTCTGGGCTCATTAATATCCACTTATCAGTGATTGCATTTCATGTGCATTCTTTTGTGATTGGGTTAATTCACTCAGGATGATATTTTCCAGGTCTAACCATTTACCTACAAATTGCATGAATTCATTATTTTTAATTGCTGAGTAGTATTCCATTGTATAAATATACCACATTTTCTGAATAGGATCTCAGGCATCCTAGTTGACCTTGGATATGATATGAAGCTGAGGACAACTTTGCTCTTAAATCCTCCTGCCTCTCCCTTCCAAGTGCTAGGCGTATACTCGGCACAACAATGAGCTTCAGTGCTCAGATTATGCAAGGCTGGGGATAAAATCCAGGGACTCGGGCTTTGCTAAGTAAACTGTCATCAACAGAACTGAACTTCCAACCCTGGGGTTCTCAGTTTTCATTGTGTAAATTTTAGAAGTGCTGGTGTCTTGAGAGGTGAATGCCTAGATTTGGTGCTGAACTAGAAGTTTCATTAAGGGACATTTGTAGGAAAGGCCTATTTGAGGTGGTCCATGTCTTCTTAAGAACGTATAAAGCTAAAGCTGAGGCTTAAGTGTCAGCAACAAATGCTGTTCAGCCTAAGGGGCAGGGAGGAGTCCCGTCTCCAAAGAGGTGGCAAGAAGGTGGAATCAGGCAAGTCAGTAGCTAGAGGTGACTGGAACTACAAGAGACAAAGACTGCGTGGTGAAGGCTGGTCACACTGATGTTGTGGATCTCCTCAACCATTCCCATGGAGCAACACATGCACTGTTTTCCTTGGGGTTTCAGAGCCTAGCAGAATAGGTTTGGCAATTCTGTGAGGAAAGTTTGTTTTCTTTCTTTGAAAGTTTGTTTTCATTGTTTTTTTATTTATTTATTGGATATATTCTATATTTACATTTCATTTCCCTTTTTCTGGTTCCCCATCCCCCAAAGGTCTCACATGCCCTTTTCCCTCCCCCTGTTCCCCCATCCACCCCTTCCCACTTCCCTGTTCTGACATTCCCCTACACTGATGTTTTGATCCTTTCCAGCACCACTGTCCACTCCTTCCTTATTGTCGGATATCATTTACTATGTGGATTGTTTCTTTGGTGTCCCAAGAGTCTATTTATTTATCTATCAGTATTTTCAGTGGTATCACTGGGAAGTTAATCATAGTTCCTTTCTAGGCTAGTGCTCCCTCCCTGCTCCACGGAGGGCACCTCGGCTCCTTTTCTTGGGACTTCCTGCCAAGTGTGAGAACAGCATGGCTATTCCCTCTGAAACCAGTGATTTCAAGCCAACAGGTTACTGATGATGAAGTGTGCATCAGCTGCGTTCTTTCTTTTCCTAAAGTAATTGCTAAGATCATTTTAGTGAGTGAAAAACATGCCCCCCTTTTTAACTGTAAATATCTCAGGGTTCTGCTAGTGTGTGTAGATTTCAAAGGATCCCTTCTCTGTCAACGCACGTTTCTTACCGTTTAATAGAGTCTGTGGTCTTACCACTCTCCACTCAGGCTCCTCTGGGCCCTCCTATTTATTAAAGTCCTCTGTAACCCTCTTCCTGGTTTGGGTCCACCCAGCCCTGTCTTAGTCAAACTATATTGCACTTCCATCTCCAGTGCTGAATGCTGAAGAAATTCTTGTCCATTTTCTCTGCTCTCTAATCCTTGCTTGTCTTAAACAAGAATCTTTACAGGCTCTCTCTCTCTCTCTCTCTCTCTCTCTCTCTCTCTCTCTCTCTCTCTCTCTCTCTCTGTGTGTGTGTGTGTGTGTGTGTGTGTGTGTGTGTGTTTCCCATGTCTCTGTTCAAATGTCATTTCTAGCATGTTATCTACCTTGGTTTTAAAGACAAAGTCTTGGAAATCATGAAGTAGGCTAGGCTGGCTGACTGGAGAGTCCTAGGGATTCTCTACCACCAGCTCCCCAAGACTGGGGCTATCCAGCATTTTGCATGGGTCCCAGGGCTCAAGCACAGTCCTTTTTAGCAACTGAGCCATCTCTCCAACTCCATTAAAAAATTTCATTTTTTCTTAATGATGACAAATATTTCTGAGTAAGCACATTCTGTGTACTTTGTCTAGAACAGGAAAATTGCTGCTTTGGCATTGAAAATTATCAGATGTCACTGTAGTTCAGTTTCTGCAGGTCCTTTATTAGGCTACTTGTCTCTCCTCTGTAGTGAGCTAGTGCTGGCTGGTTTGGTTGTCTACTGCTTGGCCATGAGATGTCTATGAAGTTGCCTTCTATTCACATCTCCTGCACTGGCTCTGCACACCCCAGAGTCCCAAAGAGTATAAAACACAGGTGTAAGGAGGGCATCAAGGCAGAGGCACACATCTCAAAGCAAAGGCTGGTCCCTATAACCCAGTCTATGGATCTCCAATACCTCTTGAGAAAATCATGTTGAACACAGTTGCTTTAGTGTTAAGAAGCAGAACAAGCCAGCAGAAAACCTCTTCACCAGTACACACCAGCTCATGCCAGATCTTTTAAAAACTTGTAATTTAAAGTCTTATAATGTTACTGTTTCTACTACTGTTGTTATTAAATTCTAACCTCTTGTTTGTGCAAAATCAAGTGTGAAATTTGTACAGCAACCTTCAACCAAGACGATGCAGAGGAGGGACCTTAAGGCATGTCTGAAAGGCAGGTAGTGTCAACCCCAGGTCTCCCCCAGTGTCCTCTTTTTCTGTCCACTTTACATCTCTCAGCAACTTGTCACTGTAGTGTCACCTTGAACTGTTTGACCGATAGATTTTGCCAAGTTCACAGCACCATGAGGTCTAATTGAGTGACAGCAGCAGGTGCGTTGGACACAGGCTTGAATTTAGTTTGAAGTCTAACCTGAGCAGCCTCTGGCAAGGCCACCATGACACACCTGGGAGTGCAGCACACAGGGATTGGACATTTGAGTTTATGCATGGCCCAGAGTGAAAGAAGGGAATTAGTTGAGGAATCGTTAGGAGTTCGTGAGAAGCCTCAAAGTCAGGTAATGGAGGATTTTGGTGCTACCTGCTTGTCATGGAAACTCAGTCATGTTTCCCACACACCCTGGGCTCTGGTGTTGCTTTCCTCCCATTTTGCAGCAACCCTCTGAAGGTCCTTGGGCAGAGCCAGCCCCCTTCATCTGTGCAAAGGAATCTACCTCCTTATCAATTAACTACGTCTATTACCTAAAGGGCAGTTAGTTAAATTCTCTTCAACTGGTTTTCTTCTTGTCAAGCAGCCACATTAATACCTGTTTTATCTTCTCATGGAGGCTGTTGCAAGGGTCGTGAGAGATAACAAACTGGAAAGCATTTGGAAAATATCCAAATGTAACTTGCTGTGATTAATGACCCCAAGGGTCATTCCAACTCCATCAGAAAGGGATGTTGGTAAAATCGATCTTCGGGTACCTTCCTCCAGGCATGGCAGTATTATGTAGTCACATGGAAAACTGGACTTGGGCTTTTTCAGTGTAAGCATTATCTGTGAAGATGTATGTTATGTTTAAGTTCAAATGAGCTTCCTGCCTGTTGTATGCTAAGTTCTTTTCGTATTGTTTTGCTAGACACATTTCATAAAGAGTTATATGCAAGATACTTTTTAAAATTGTTTTATAATTTGGAATTAAATTAAGCATGTGTTTAGTGTGTGTGTGTGTGTGTATGTATTTAATTCTGAGAATGTCGTTGTAGAACTTAGTCTGATGCCTAACAAAGAGAAACATAATTTAAGCTTAAGCCTGGTTTAGACTCCTTTGATATTATATGTCATTATCTTGGGTGTGTATGCATATATGCTTCCAAGATTTCCCTGCCATCCCATAACACTCTCTTGAACAAACTAGTGGAGCATTTCAGAGTGTAGGCACAGATGTCTCTGTTAAAATGAGCTGCATGAATCCTCCATAGAGCTGGAGGAGACTAGTTCCCTGAAGAATTTACTCCTATCATCTGAGGATCATGATTACAGTGGAAAAGAGAGTTGAAAGAAATGTGTGGGAAGAAAAAAAAATCAAAAATAACCAGATTATGCAGTTGGTCCCAAATGCAGTCAGATGTAAGTAAAATGTGCCATGTGCACATTTTAACCACCCTACCCTAGTCACTCTTCATTAAACACATGTAAATAAATCTGGATACACAAGAGTCAGCACACAAAATCCCAGGCATCTAAGAAGGTAAGGGTTTATTGTTTAAGTTTTAATTTTAAAATGATCTTGCTATTTCTTAAAATGTCTACATCATCCAACATTTACATATATGCCCTTTTATTCTTGTCTCCGGAGGAGATCAAAACCCTCCCTCCCTTTTCTCTGAGGGCAGAGAACATGTGTTGCCATGTTGCGACCATCCGAGCCCCATGGTGTAGCCTTTTCAAGTTGAACTTAAACCATTTGGTATGTGAGTTCTTTTGGTTGTGGCCAAACATGACTTCCTGTTTCAGAGGAGAAAGGCTTAAAAAGTCCCATAAAAAGACTCAAAGGGCTTCTTGGATATCAAAGGCTCCTTACAAAGCATTGCTTGAAGAGTTAAGTGTACAGAATAAGAAACACACGGAATTCATTTCCTTTAAAATGCACGTGGGATTAAGAATTATGGAGAGGGGGGCTTAGAAAAATACATTTGAGTTTTTATCTAAGTTAAAATGTGTAAAACATAGCCCAAGTCGCATTACATGCGCAAACCATGCCGAGAGGGCCTCTAATCTGAACAGTTCTGTTTACCTGGCTCTTTCTATATGTGCATAGAATAACAGAGAATATTCTTCAGTGAAATATTAAAGTTGAGTTTTAGGGTTTATAACAGGACGTTTACATCCAAATACATATCAATTCAAGATGGGCATCTTTAGGCCCCTATCCACAGCACCGAGCCTGAGCAGTGTCTGGCCTCCCTTGCTTAGTGCCACCTACCAAATGACAGGCCTTCTTTGTTTTCAAGCTGTCTTCAGGGCTTGGGAATCCTTGCTTTGAACAGTTCCAGTCTTTCTTTAGTGGCCATATTTGAGAAGAACAAATTTCATTTAGAGTTGAGACACATCTGGGGAACTTAGGTTTAGCATTTGGGATTACAAAAAAAAAAAAAAAAAAATCACATGTGGCTTCTGTACTTGATCCTGGCAGAAGGGTCTGTCACTGAAGAACTGGGGTGGGGCCGGGGGGGAGCTCCTCTTCATTTCAATAGATGTAAATAAAATCGTTTACTTACCGTGTGTGTGTGTGTGTGTGTGTGTGTGTGTGTGTGTGTGTAAGGACAGTGAATAGCAATCTTAGGTTTTGTTCCTCAGGTACTACACATACTCCCATTGGCCAGCAAGGCCCAGAGTTTCTCCTGCTCTCCACCCCTCCACTGTACCAGAGTTATAAGTGACACTGTTCATTATGTAGTTATTTCAAACGTAGGTTCTGGAGATCAAATTCATGTCCTTATACAAGTACATACTTATGTGCATGCATACTTTATAAGTGCATGCACTTTATCTCAGAGTCACCTTCCTTGACCAAGTTATTCGTTGCTTTAGAACTACAATGCCTCAGTAAGGTTCTTCCTAAGAATCAGATTTTCAGTGCCTGAGTTTGGTGTTCTCCTAGAGATAGGAGATATATGAAAACACACTAGACCACATCTACTACAAGGTGATCCTTGTGCCTGGGATAAAGGCAAAACCCCATTCCTATTATATTTGGCTCCCTTTCTTTGGTTGTCAGGAGTAACCAGTAGAAGCTCAGAAGTCTGTGCAGCTCCCATGGCCAGTGGACCACACAGCTGTCCTCTGCATAAGAGCATGCTCAAAATTCAGGTGGAGGGAGCCCCGCATCCTCTGTGATGTGGAAGAATCTTATTGAACTGCTCCACAAAATGACTCTTCAACATTGCCTCTTCTGTGGAGTATTCTCACTAGTTGTCACATGAGAGGCTTTACCACCCTGAATGTACACATTAGCTGGAGATAATTATGAGCCAGCCCTTCCTCAGTCAATCACTCTGTAATGCACATCCGAGCCATTTGCTAAGGCAGTTGAAAAATTACTGGTTAAGAACTCTTGGGAAGGTTTTTATGAGGATGCCTCAATATGCTTGTCTTCATTGGGAAGTTGAAACTACATATCATGTCAGAGCCTCATTGTGTCAAAGACCCGTTCCTTTAAAATAGTCCCTTGAATCGAGATTCAGAATTCAATAGCCTGTATCAGCCTCGAGGAAGCAGTCAAGAAGGAGTGATTAAATAACATATTTTTCAAAACTATCTATTGACATGACAAAATTGGAATGCTGCAATTATTGGAATATAATACCTTAAACTTGGAGGAGAAATGGACCTGCTGACACTTTCTTTGGTCCATGCAAATAAATCAGAAAGAGGGGGAAAAAAAGTTTTGCAAACTAACTACTCTCCAAATCTCAGTTCTTAGAGAACACAGTGTGGGTTTTTCATGATGGTGAACCAGATGGCCAGTTGGGGGAAATGTGTCTGGGACTCTCCATCCTCTCTGCCTCCCCTTCATCCATGTCTACTTTGAGCCAAGTGGAACAGTGGCCGCTCCACCAGCCATGCATGGCTCCCCTCTCATCTTCAGCCCTCCTTCCATCTGGCCTGGGCAGTGTCCTGACACACGGGTTCCCTTCCATCCCTCACCACAGATGATGCCACCAGCTGGCACAGGAGCAGAGCTGGCAGCAAGCAGGGCACATGGGAGCCATGGACAGCCATCAGTGCTTGACACGATGCCTGCTTTCCCTTTTGTTCTCCTAGCCTCTCATTTCTGTCCTGGATCTCCATTCCCACCAGAGAACAGCACCTAAGGGAGCTGAGGTAACAGCAGAACTTCTAGAACTTTCCATCTTTAAAAGTCACCGCTGGTACAGGCTGGTCAGGTTTCCAGTGTGTTGTTTGCCCACTGAAATGTATTATGTGAGGGAGAGGTCACTCTCACTCCCAGTGGATTTCTGTTTCCGCTTACTTGCTGATGAAGATTCCTCCCTAACACCTCTTTTCTTCTTTTGAGTCAAAGTAGCACATCTCTTTATGAAAGAGTCCACAGGCAGGAGGCTTCACATTGTTGAGAAGTTGATGACTCAGCCCTGACAAATACAGCCAAGTGCCACAGGGATGGTCTCCTGTCATTTTTGCCTTGGCTTTAGGAATAGATTCTCAGCTACTGGAGAAAGGTCTGGGTAAGAACTGAAATCACTCCTGCCATTCGTGCACATAAAAACGTGACCCAAATGAGCTCCTATGGTGCAATAGGCCTATGAAAACTACTCAACGGTCTAAGAAGTTTTTACTTACCAAATGGGAAAACTAAAACTATTTACCTCAACATCTCATATGAAATACTTAGGTTAATATCTCAAACGTGGCAAATTGTTTTTTAAGATTTATTTTATTATTTTAATTGATTATGTGAATGTGTGTGTGTAGGCGTGTAGGAGCAAGTATCTGTGTGGGGGCCAATGGAGGCCAGGGGTAGCATCAGATTCTTTGGAATGAGAAATACAGGTGACCATTAGCTGCCCTGTGTGGGTGCTGGGATTTGAACTCTGAGACTTTGGTTGAGTGGCAAGTGCTCTTAACTGATGATTCATCGTGAGAGCTTACAGAGCAAATTCTTAATATTATTTTGGATATTAGCCATAATTGTGGTATAATTGTGTCATCGTGACCTGATGTGCTCTAGCACTACTTCTTGTAGTTGCTCAATAAACATTCCTTCTTTCTTTGGTTAATTAGTTAATCTTCTATACTTGGTGTTTGAAAATACATAGTCTAATTAAATATTTAAATATTTCAAAGAATATATGTGCTGAATATCAAGTCTCCTCACAGGACTTCTATGCCTCTCTTCTTGAGGCAGTGACTAGGTCCATTAACTCTCTTGCCTTTCAGATATGTGCAGACATGCCAGTTCCCTTCTAGAAACTTCTGTTAGATTGTCTCCATGTTCCTTTTCAAGCCCATATTTCTGTTTTTATATTCACCAACTTAAATTTTATTTCTTCACCCTTGTTCAGCTTTTCAGTAACTAATTACAAACACTGTTTTCTTATCCCTGAGAAATAGTCTTTCAGTTACTCTTACTTTTGTATCCAAGAGAAATGTTATTTATGTTTCCAGGTTTGCTTTCTTTTGGTCTTATCAATAATGGTTGATTTTTTGAAACATTCATATATTTAGTATGTGTGTATATGGGAGAGGTCAGATGACAATTTGTGGAGAATTTGTCCTCTCCTTTCATTGTGTGAGTCCCAGGGAAGGAACTCCTGTCATCAGGCTGTATCTCTGGCCCTTCAATAATTTTTAGAGTATTTGATTCAATGATGGAAAGGTGACATTAATATTAAATTTTTTCTTTTTTTTTTAACAAATAATACCCTTATGCATGACTTATACACATGATGGCACATGCTGGTGTTAAAGTTCATGTACCCATTTGCTGAACAGGAACTAGTTTGTTAGGACTCCATTATATTTCTTATTTAGCCTAACAATGGCTCACACAAATATCAGTGCTGGTGTAGCTGTGATTCTGAGATGAAACAAATGCTTTGGTTCTCATTGTGTAACTTATAGCAGGGTGTTTTCTAAATACATACAATGTTGGTTACATATGTGTGTGTGGTTACACACACACACATACACACACACACACACACACACACACACACACACACAGAGAGAGAGAGAGAGAGAGAGAGAGAGAGAGAGGTTCTATGCCACAGAAGAGCACTTCACAGCATTGGTTTTGAATGCTTCCCATACATTGCTTTGGGTGTAGATCACAAAGAATGTTTGCTTACAGATCAAGATTGAAACCCATTCTGTGAGTCTTGGTGTCCATTATAAGTCACATAAGAAATGTTTGAAGGTGACAGGAATAGCGAGAGGCAAGAGGTAGGAAAGGTGAGGGTGACCTGTGTTCAAATTCCTGTGAACCAGGGAAGAGTGAGAGACCTGTGCCAAACACATGCCACAGATATGTGGCTTCAAATCAATGAAACAATGTGTAGAATTTGCTACTCACTTTCCAGTAGAAAGGGTGGGACTTCACTACATTATGTCTGGATTATATCACTGATTCAACAAGATGAGTCTTGCTCAGTTCCCAAAGCTTCTCCAAGACAACTGGTTCGCTTGTCAATCTGGACCACAGTTTAATTTCTACATTTGCTAGAAACATCAAGAGAAGAAATTCTTGCAGAAGTCCTCCAAAAATGGTATTATTTGGAAAAAAAGAAAGAAAGAAAATAGTTTTAACTGGCTCATTTACAGGTTTGATTCCCTCCCTCTTGCCCTTTTCCTTCTCTCTTTGTTCTACCCTTTCTTTCTCTCTCTTTTTCCCATTTCCCTCCTCTTTTTCTCCCTTACATCTTCTCTCCCTTTTCCTCCCTCCCTCCCCATTCCACAGAGTTAGAAGTCTTTTACATGCCAGACATTATATGTAGTTCTGGGGATGGGGAACAAAAATAAATACCTAAAGCAAGTCACTTAGACTCATAATAGAACAAGAAACCAGCCACTCTTCACCCATTTTGAGGTGCATGCATGCTTGTGTGTGTGTGTGTGTGTGTGTGTGTGTGTGTGTGTGATGGGAGGCTGTTTTTTGGCATGGCCAGAAGCAAATGCAACGTTCCTGGAGAGCCTTTCTGTAATTTGAGCTCCTGCTGCTCACAGTCTTCTGTTAACAAATATCTTCATAATCAGTTCAAGTCCAATTAACTGGGAGATGCCTTCCTGGTGGATTCAATGATGTGTACTTTAGTATAACCTATAGAATGGGGCATTTAGAGGAGAAGAAGAACTGATTTACTACCAAAGATGTCATTGTCTGCAATACAAAAGTCATGACTGAAGAAGGTTGAAATTCCACCTCCCTCTTTCCTTCTCTGCAGCATGTCAACACCTCATGATTTTTGCAGCCTCTGGGCAATTATGCATGCCCAGAAAGCACTTGATTCAGGTGGGGGGAGGATAGGAGTAGGAATGGGGAGGGGAAGGGAGATGGAGGGGGGAACTGGCAAACAGAAATTGTTTTCTCCTCCTTTTTTCTGGAAACACCAGAGAGCATCCTGAACAACCTAAATCACCCAAAAGCAGAATCAAGCACAGAGCACACAGTAGATCATACGGAAAATCTGTGCTCAATACACAAGCTCCATTTCGTTATTTTTGTTTTGTTTTTTCTTTTTTTAAATTTCGAAGGGTGGGGGTGGAGCTACTTACTAAGCACATACAATAATAGCTGATCTTGAAAACATTATGCAAATGAGGGAATCCAATTACAAAGACCATATGTTACCATTCAGAATATCTGAAGCATCTCAGGCTAACCTATAGAGACATGGAAAACATATTCCTGACTGTATGAGCTAGAGGTAGGGAATGGGAGTGAGGGCCCTTGGTCCTCATGAAAATACTCTATAATTAAATGATGGTGCTGTTTGTTGTACAACTCCGTGTATACAGTAAGAGTCACTACATTGCAAGATTCAAAGTGGTGAAATGTGTGGTATGTGAGTTACATCTCGATAAAGTGCAAGCACTCCAATGTTGGGTGGCCACGGTTTTAGATTTTTTTTTCAGTTACTAAGTTGGGAGAGGCTCCATGCTGCCTGCAAAGAAGCCTGCAAGGATCTCTGAACCATGTTCCCTGTGTGATCCTTTTACCCTGAGAGATTTTATTTGTTCCTTCTTTTATTTGAGTGTGTGTGTGTGTGTGTGTGTGTGTGTGTGTGTGAACTTTGGGCATGTAATCTGTGCAGAAATCAAATATTAGAGACTTTGATCACAAAATTTATTTGAAAACAGATCTTTGACAGGCATATAAAATTATAATTTTACCATAAACTAAACATGAATATACCTATATATTAATTAGGTGAATATGCTTGTTTGTTTTATACACAGGATTAAACCCTGGCTGAGTACTCTACATGGTCCTAAAGCACCTTCAACAGGTATCAGGCTCAGTCAATACATTCATAATTGTCAGTGGTGAGAATGCTTCTTTGTGTGAACACAAAGCACAAAGTGACAGGTGGAAGATGATTGTCCCTATTTCTGAGATTGTTGGAAATTCTGCCCTAACCCCAATCCTGAATTCAGTAAATGGTGTTTTTAGTGAAACCTAAATATTTTAAGCACAAGACAATCCAAAGATATGCCTAGGAATGATGTCAAGACTATATTAAAAGTCTTCATTTTCTATGATTAAAGCATTATGTTTCTATAAAAGAAGAAAACCCTGTGCTTGGAGTAAAAGGGCTGCTGGTCTTACCATATAGAGTTTCCAACATGAGCCAAAAATTTTAGGCAGTGTTCCCTGGTGTTGTGTGGCAGAGGAGTACTAACAGTAAATGCTGGGTGCTCAGAACTAAGACAGAGGTGTAGTAAAGTGGGAGAACATGTGTTCGGACTGTCTCAACACCTCCTATTAATAATGCATTTGATTTTCAATTGACTCGGGTCATTTTGCATCCAGAAACCTTTGAGCATTGATAGTTTTGGTGGATGCTCACATTCAGTTGTGCAGTAGAAGTGTCAGTTTACATAGTGAATGTCTTAAGAATGTTTTTCTGTTCATATCACTGATGGATCTTCTGTTGCTTAGTGGTTTCTGAAACCAGGAGCAGGCACAAGTTACCTCAATGCACTCAAACTTCTGAAGGACAACAGAATAAGGAAAGAATCATTTACTCAACTGAAAAGCAAGAGGCTCAATAGACCGTCTCCTATATGCTGGATTTTCATGACTGTGTCACCACGCATTTCCTTCCCTATCCCTGTGGTATTATTATGGCTTTGAAAGCCACGGTCCATTTCTTCCTGCATCTTACCAATGTTTTCTCCTATGGTTGATATCTTAGATCAGATGTTTAGGTCCTCCAAATAGGAATGAAGACCAGTGTGTCTGAGTGGCTGTTGCTAAATCCATGTTGACTTTAGAGGTCTTCTTAGATGTTTAATATTTCTTCTCCTTTCCTGGCCCCCTTCTACCCCTCTTCCTCTTCTCTCCTTCCCCTTTCCCTTCTCTCTCTCCATTTCTTCTCTCCTTGATAGTTTAAATGAGAATGCTCCCCTCTCATAGATTGTGTTTGGATTATTGGTCTTAAGTTTGTGAGTATGTTGTCAAGGATTAGAAGGTGTGACCTCTTTAGATTGGTGTATTATGAGGCATGGTGGCAGGATTGGGAAGTTCTGAGACTTTAAAAATCATCCTACCAACATCAGATCAAGATTTAAGCTCTCAGCACTTCCTACCACCATGCCCTTTTTGTAAAATCATGGATTCTAGCCTAAAAATGTAAGCCCAGTTAAACACTTTTTTGTATATGTTGCTTTGATCATGGTCTTTTGTCACAGCAACAGAAAAGCTATTTAAAATATCCCCTTCCTTCTTCCTCCTGCTGCTCTTCCCCCTTCTCCTCTTCCTCTTTCCTTTTCCTCTGCCTCTTTTTCTTTTTGTTGTTTTTTTTCCTTGTTATTTTTCTGTTTCCAATCTGATTCTCTTCAGTTTATGGATCTATTAATCTGATTTATTTGTACAACAACTTTTTTTATTTTACATTTAACTTCTTTAGTAGTCATAGTGTCTCCCCATCTCACAGACACTTGTAAAACATTTAAATGTATTTCTTTCATGCCATTTTGTTTGTAAGTGTTTAAAAAATGAGTGTATCGTCAGGCAGTGGTGGCACACGCCTTTAATCCCAGCATTTGGGAGGCAGAGGCAGGTGGATTTCTGAGTTTGAGGCCAGCCTGGTCTACAGAGTGAGTTCTAGGACAGCCAGGGCTACACAGAGAAACCCTGTCTCGGAAAACAAAACAATAGAATAATGTATATATTTTAATTACAGAAATATTCTGTCTTTATTGTATGCAGGGGAATCCTCTGGGTATCGGCCCAGGAGTGGTAGGACAGGGTCCTCTGAAAGTGTCATGCCCAATTTTCTGAGGAACTGCCAGACTGATTTCCAGAGCGGTTGTACCATCTTGCAATCCCACCAACAGTGGAGGAGTGTTCTTCTTTCTCCACATCCTCGCCAACACCTGTTGTCTCTTGAATTTTTAATCTTAGCCATTCTGACTGGTGTGAGGTAGAATCTCAGGATTGTTTTGATTTGTATTTCCCTGATGACTAATGATGTTGAACATCTCTTAAAGTGCTTCTCAGCCATCCAAATTTCTTCTGGTGAAAATTCTTTGTTTAGCTCTGTACCCCATTTTTGATAGGGTTATTTGGTTCTTTGGGGTCTAACTTCTTGAGTTCTTTGTATATATTGGATATTAGCCCTCTGTTGGATGTGGGGTTGGTGAAGATATTTTTCCCAATTTGTTGGTTGCCATTTTGTCCTTCTGACAGTGTCCTTTGCCTTACAGAAACTTTGTAATTTTATGAGGTCCCAAGATGTCCCTCAAAGGAGGAATGTATACAGAAAATGTGGTATATTCCACCATTGCTGATGGAATACTACTCAACAATTAAAAATAATGAATTCATGCAATTTGTAGGCAAATGGTTAGATCTGGAAAATATCATCCTAAGTGAGTTAACCCAATCACAAACGAATACACATGAAATGCAATCACTGATAAGTGGATATTAATGAGCCCAGAAGCTCTGAGTACTCAAGGCACAATTAGCAAGTCAAAAGATTCCCAAGAAGAAGGA
The DNA here is from genome assembly GCA_964023405.1 of Apodemus agrarius. NCBI lineage: Eukaryota > Metazoa > Chordata > Mammalia > Rodentia > Muridae > Apodemus > Apodemus agrarius. The sequence continues at coordinate 97,518,891 of OZ030011.1, read as the reverse complement.
AGGAGAGGACCCTGGTCCTGAAAACACTGGATCCAGTTTTGTAGGAGAGTATCAGAACAGAAAAATGGTGGGGGGGGCGTGCCGTTGGGGGGGGTTGGGGAATAGGCGGGGGTGGGGGTGGGGAGGAGAGGACTTATGGGACATATGGTGAGGGGGAACTTAGAAAGGGGAAAGCCTTTGGAATATAAACAAAGAATATAGAAAATAAAAAATACATTAAAAAAATTAAAAAAATATTCTTATAAATGTTTTAATTTTATGATTATTTTAGATTCTTACCTCTTTAGTACTATAAAATTGTGTCTAAATATCACTTACCATGTAATTTGGTCATATTTTAAAGCAGCCATTTAAAATTAATCATGCTACTATAGCATAAGTTTTTTGAGGAAGATCATATGGGAGTTATAGTGAGCCTCAAATATTGTAAGGAAGAACAGGAGAAGAAGGAGGAACAAGGTATGCTCAGATTTTGCACACCTACCCTCCTTAACTACTATCTTCTATGAACTATGGCACTGTGTTGTGTCTCTCTAAGCTTCATCTATCCTTACTGTTGTTACCTACTTGATTCCTGACCTAAGCATCCAAGGCTGTTGTGGGAATGACAGTGAATGTTTTCCATCACAGTCTATCTCTATTGATATAGTCAATACTCAAAGTATTCAGAAACAGATTGGTCACGCGTAAGCCAAGTGTTTGCTGATAGCTCATTTAGTCCCAGATGCTCAAACTGTTAGGCATCTCTTTTGACACCATCTCCCACAGATCTGTATCAAGGCACATTTGTGTAAACATCGAACAGCATAGAGGAGATCGGGTAGAGATATGACAAACATTGTTGTGTTGGATATTTGAACAAAATTATGGTATTGATGGTTCGGCCTTGGGCTGAGTTTTGTCACAAGGCATCAATCATTGAGTAGCATCTACATCCTCTCCCTTTAAATGGAATGGTGAGTTCAGACTGGAAGCTGTGGGTTTAATTGTCTCTATTTTGCTTAGAGGAATGGATTGTAAAAGTGATGAATGCCAAGGTTGGACTTCCTATTCAGTTGCAATGCTCTTAACACTGGCTTTAAATTCCATGCTCAAACACATGCATTCTGACTCTGGTCCTCCCTTAATTAGTGAGCACACTATACTTGTAATAGGTGACTTTCTAGAAGCACAAAACCAATAGAATGTATTGATATCATAAAAGATGGCTTCTTTGGTTGGCTTGCAGGATAGGGACAAGGAACTCCTGCAAGGACTGGCTATATACTGTGTTGGAGAGGTTGAGAGCTAAGTTGCTCCTCAGCCCATTAACTTGGTGTCTCAAAAGTCTCAGTTTGAATGCCTGGACATCCCTATAGAGTTGGTAATATTAAATCTATATTGGAATGCCAAAGAGTATACTGTCAGTGGGGAATCAGTGGCAGGAGCAGACACTGTTGCTAAGAAAGAAAAGATCAACAGAGCATGCAGCTTTCTCCTTAGACCCATCTGTCTTTGTTGCTTGCTACTCAGTACATCCGTACGGCTGGCCTAAGCATTTGACTTCCATTTTGAATAGGATCACTGAGATCACAGATGTATGCTACCACAACCAGCTTAAGGTGAGTTCTGAGGATTCAAATTTAGGGCCCTCACCCTCATGCAGTAAGCCCCTGTCTAGTTACTTTTATATTATGATGAAATTTCATGGCAAAAAACAACTCAAGGAAATTTGGGCTTATTGTTCCAGAGTCCATTGTGGAGGGGAGGCACAGCAGCAAACAGAAGGCATGGCAGCAGGAGCAGGAAGCTGAGATCATTTCTCAGTCACAAGCATAAAGCAGAGAGCATTAGCAGGAAGCAGGGAAAGGCTATAAAATCTCAAATAGTATACCCCCATAATGTCCTTCTTCCAGCAAGGACATTTTCCAAACAGCTCTGAGGACCAAGTGTTCAAATGTTGGAGACTACAGTGGACATTCTCATTCAAACACTACCCATTGAACCATCTTTCCAATCTTATGTTAATCTCATTTTTAATTTTACTTTTATTTTAAAAAAAAAACATATTACATGTTCTGGAAAATTACTTACTTTCTTTTTGACTCCTTACATTTTTTACAATTTTAGTTCTTTTTTGTTTGTTTGTGTTTTGTTTTTTCGAGACAGTGTTTCTCTGTGTAGCACTGGCTGTCCTGAAACTCACTTTGTAGACCAGGCTGGCCTTAAACTCAGAAATCTGCCTGCCTCTGCCTCCCAAGTGCTGGGATTAAAGGCGTGAGCCACCACTGCCCAGCTTTAATTTGAGCTCTTAACTTCATGTGGGTGAACATTTTATTGTCTTATAAATATACATTCTCTCCATTAGCATGGTGGAAACATTTCCATAGTGCTCTGTTGATGGTTCATTCCGGTTTCATTTTGCTGGGAAAGGTATTATAAAAGTCTTGAATTAATGTTTGCTTGTAAGTAAAGAAGAGTTTATCATGCTTAAAATCCCACTTTTTAGAGGATTTTCTTTGAGAGGAAATCAAGTCAGAAACTCAATTAGCTTACATTCATAGTCAAAAACAGAAAACAGAATGCTGCTACTTGGATTGCTAGCTTACTTCCATTTAGCTCTCTCTTGACTTAAAGAACTCAGCCCCACTCTGCCCTGCCCAAATAGGAATGGTGCCAGCCACCATGGGCTGGGTCTTCTTACTTAAAATCAGCACAATCCCTCATGACAAGCTCTCAGACCAGCCTGCTCTAAGCTATTTCTCAAAAGATGATCTCAAGTGAATCTAGGTTTTAGCAAGTGGACATTTAAAACTAACAAATGAGAACATAAACTAGTACTACCAGCAAGAAGAGTTCCCCTCTCAGGGATACACATCTAGTATTGATGGGACTTTAGAGAAAAGAAACAGATGAGCTAACTGTGGAGTCCTTTACTACCATTAAAATTAATCATTATTTATAGAATTGTAGACGCTCAATTAGAAGATATTAGAATACCTGGTTTTGCAAGAACTATGCACAGGCTAGTGTTGGTAAACCCCATTAGCTCAAAATAGATCTTGCTGCACTATTAAAAGGTGAATCAAACCCTATGATAGGGACATGCTTGGCTACCATGAGAGGAAAACTTAAACAAGTTTTTTGTTAGCATGGACTCATACACCTTAATCTTAAGAAAGATGTGGTAGGGTCTAATTCATTTCCCTTAAAGCTACATAGTTTAAAATATTATATCTTCCCAATAGACATCAAGTAAACAGTTCCCTCTGAAGGAAGAAGCAGGATTCAAGTGGGAAGGATGGGGCTGTTGTCATGACAACAGTGAAGAGCTTGTTATTATGTGGCTAAGCAGAATGCTGTCCAGAGATTATGGGACCTGTGGTCTCCTTTGAAATTCTGAGGAGGTTTTTTCAGCTCAGTCTTATATCTTTAATATACAAAATGTGGCTACTGTGACCTGTAAGTGGTGACCAGGAGACACACTTTCATTTTTATCCAGGCATGTGATTCTCAGCAAACAATACCAATATCCATATAGGGATCTCTAGAACATCACTAACCAGAGATATCCAAGTTATTTGAGTCTCTTGTTTCACATGCCTTAATACTGGATCCTTGATTCTGAGAAGCCTGTGGAGAACAAAAGACTTCACCCCTCACAGGCTCACAGAAAGTGAAAGGCTTCATCCCTCAAACTTCCATGATGGAAAAGAGAGAGATACTGGTCTGTATATTAAAACAAGGATGCTAATTGAAGATTTGGGCTCCAAATTTTTCTCATTGATAGTTCAGCCTGAGTTTGGAGTCAGGCAAATTGAAGAGTTTAGGTTTACTTAATCCAAAAGCTCTCCTCCAATATTTGGGCCAGTCCTACTTGCTCTAAGACATACTGTGATTTTTATCATTACTTAGATTAAAATTAAATTTATATAAAATATTAAATTATGATGGTATAGAGTATAAAATTAAAATAATCCAATTCTTTTAATTTTGAGGTTATAATAAATTTATATAATTTTCCTCTTCTTTTTCCTCCCTCCACGTCCTCTCACATATCCCCTCCTAGCTCTCTTTCAAATTCATGGCCTCTTTTTTCATTAATTGTTACATACATATATAAAGGAAAAAAACCTAATTCTTATACTCTGATTTGTAAACAACTGACTTGTTTTAAAGTTTTAGATCACACAGCTGGGTATCCACAAAGATTCTGCATAAGGATAAAGGAAATATTGAGTAATTTGTACTTTCTGGCTTTACTCTGAATGGTTACTTGCAGAGATGTTAAGTTTTCAAAAGGGCAATCTAAGAATTTACCTGCCCCTGAATCTCCCTGGTACTGGAATTAGAGAGGTGTACCATTGTACATGTGGTTACTATGGATTTGAACCCAGATCCTCATGTTTGTGCAGCAAACATACTATCAATCTATATCAGTATATTATAAACTAAAATTCTGCATGGTGTTCAGATGAAGCACATTTCATTATGATAATAATCTGCTTTCCACTGCAGTGTTGACTGCTTCTCTCATGTAACATGCTGATAGACTGCAACCTGGGAACTTGCTACTTATAAATCATGAGGCTATGTTCCTGCCTGGATCTAGACACCATAGTGAAGTCACTTGTGTCTTATTGTCAGAGAAAAACATAATTTCAGCTTGAGCTCTGTGCTAGCTTCAACTATATTCCCAACAAATCCATGAACTGAAGCCCGAACACCTACAACCAAAGAGCTTATAAGTGTATCCAGACAAAGGGCCTTTAAGCAGCCATTATGTTGAGTCTTAATACAGTGAAACTATTGTCCTTATCAAAAGGGAGAAACTTGAACACACAGAAAGGGATACCAGGAATGCTTATACAGAGAATTTGGGCCACTGGGGGACATGGAGAGAAGGTGACTGCTTCTTCTGATACCTTTTCCTTGGACCTCTAATTCAGAGAAATGAGAAAATTGTTGTTGTGGCTTAAGCTCCCCAGGCTATGGTGTTTTATTGCATTGGCCAATTAGTCGGGTGCAGACTTTCTGATAGTATACTCTTAGATTCCCACTCTGTGCCAGTTTTCAACTCATCAGTCTATGGATAATGTGCCATCATGAGAGCAGCTGAGGCATGTGAAGAAGTTTACAGATGACATGACAGGCATTTGGTATGTCTGACACAATGTTTATTCCAAGATAGAACCTGTCATCACTGATAGTGCATTGCTGTTCTCATGAAGAGTGTTGGATCCACTTCTGACTGCCTACAAGCCATGCCATACCAATCTCCCTCTCTCGCTCTCCAGCCCCACGTGACTTTCATAATCTAACACTTTCTAAGGACACATGGCAGTTGTCCCCACCACCCCCACAGGTAGTTTCTGTAGCTAAATGATAATGTTACAACCATTTAACACTTGAGGATTTACAACTTTACAGAACAGAACAGAATAAGGTTTTCATTCCTTTTGGCCCCTTAAGAAACTAGATACTTCAGTTTCAAGGAATTCAGATTGATCCCCAAACCTATAAATAGGTGCTAGTGTGCGAAGTGGGATTTCTGGTTCCTTTGGAGACTCAGTTGTGTCATGTGATGTTTTTTCTGGAAAACTATCATATGAGAGGACACTTTGCTGAAGCAGACACATGAGAGGATGCTTTGCTGAGAGCAGACAAGGTGAATTTCCAGAAGCTGCTTAGAAAAGGGGCATGGGATGTTTTGCTGGGGCAGGAGCTTGGAAGGACACATGATGTTTGGAAAGGATAAGTATAACTCAACAGACAGTTGATGACACTGTGTGGCATTGGTTTGCCTTGCCACTCTGTGCTGGTCTTCATTGGGCTTTGCTGTGTCAGGTCTTTGCTGATGATGCTGTGGCATTGATTGGCATTGCCTTCCTCACTGATCAGTGTTGTGACTTCATAGAGAGGAAAACACCGAAGAACTTCCTGGGATATTCTACTAACTTGTTGCCATTTTTTGCCAACCCAGGCTGATTGGCTGGGCCTCACAGTTTCTTCTGGATTGCTGATTTGTGTGAACTGAACTGCTGATATCCTGACAACAAAGATTGGAATTGCCCAAAAGAACTATTTCTAAACAGGTCACTTTTGCCTATTAACATTCCCCATTCCCACTGTTACTCATGGATGGTGAGCGAGAAGGAATGATACAGTGTGGGAAACACTTCCGGAGTTAACTTTGGCTGATGTCTTGTTTGTGATGAATCATGAATGAGTCTGCCAACATCAGTCACTGTTTTTAAGATGTGCCTTGTACCCTGCACAGTTCCTCCACTTACACATGCATCCTTGAGGGACTCCTAACCTGAAGGAAATTACCTTCATCAAACATAGATACTATGTACCATAAACTGGCCACATAAGCATTTGCGGTCATTGTTTATCTTCCTAGAATTGGTTTGTGTTGCTTGCTTTAAAAGACACTGAGAAAACACACTTGCTTGCTGGTATGGTATTGAGCAACAGTCCTCCTATATTCTGTCTCTTGCATCTTCTTTCTGCCTTTCCTATAATAATCCTCACTCCTCTAGTTGTGGTTCTCTTGTTCACTGTACTGACTTCCGCCGACAGAATGGTGTCCAGTATGAGGAGTGACTACTGGGTGCACAGTGAAGAGCTCTTTCGTAAGAGCTCTGTAAGAGCTCAGGGAAAGTGAAAGCATTAGCAGAGAGTGAGTAACTTTCCGTGGTAAAAGACATAGGAAAGCATAGATAAGGGAGCTCAGAAAAAGTAAGGGTGCTTGAAAAAGTAAGGGGGTTTGTAAAATGTAAGGGAGCTTTTAAGAAAGTAAAAGTCAGGAGACAGCTATATCAGGCTCCTTTTAGCAAGCCTTTCTTACCATCCACAATAGTGTTGAGGTTTGGTGATTGTATCTGGGATGAATCCCCAGGTGGGACAATCTGTGGATGGCCTTTAATTTAGTCTCTGCTCTGCACTTTGTCTCTGTGTTCGCTCCTGTGAGCATTTTGTTCCTCTTTCTAAGAAGGACCAAAGCACCCATACTTTGGTCTACCTTTTTAAGCTTCATGTCGTCTGGGAACTGCTTCTTGTGTATTCCAATATATGGGGAATATCCACTTATCAGTGAGTGCATACTATGTGTGTTCTTTTGTGATTGGGTTATCTCACTCAGGATATTTCCTAGGTCCACCCATTTGCCTAAGAATTTCATGAATTCATCATTTTTAATAGCTGAGTAGTACTCAATTGTGTAAATGTACCACATTTTTTCTACCCATTCCTCTGTTGAAGGACACCTGGGTTCTTTCCAACTTCTGGCTATTATAAATAAGGCTGATATGAACATGGGGCATGTGTCCTTATTATATGTTGGGGGATCTTTTGGGTATATGCCCAGGAGAGGTATCTGCCAGAGCCTTACAAATACAGAGTTGGATAATTGAAGCCAACCGTTTCACTGAGTACAGGCTCCCCAATGGAGGAGGTAGATAAAGGACAGAAGGAGCTGAAGGGCTTTGCAACCCCGTACGAAGAACAGAAATATCAACCAACCAGATGCCCCAGAGCTCCCAGGGACTAAGCCACCAAGCAAGGAGTACACATGGCTCCAGCTGCATATGTGGCAAAGGACAGTTTTGTCTGGCATCAATGGGCAGAGAGGTCCTTGGTCCTATAAAGGTTCAATAGATGCCCCAGTGTAGGAGAATCAAGAGTTAGGAGGCATGAGTTGGTGGGTAGGTGGAGGAAGACTCTCATAGAAGCAGGGGTGGGGGAGGGATAGAATGGAGGGTTTCTGGGATGGAGGAAGCCAGCTAAGGGGCTAACACTTAAAATGTAAATAAATTTAAATAAATAAATAAAAATTAAAAAGGAATACACTTAAACTGAGTTCTAAATAAGAGAAAATAAATAAATAAAATTAAAAAGTAAAAGTAAAAAAAGAAAAAGGAGAGAGAAAAAGAGAAAGGAGATAAGAAAAGTAAAGAAAGAAAATTTTTAAATGGCCCTATTTTTTGTGCAAATGTTTAATATGCTTCATTAAAGTAGGCCAGCAATAATTACATTTTTTTTGATTTTGTAGAAAAGATTTGTTCTTGGTTTTCTGAGAAAGGCATGATAAATTTAGTAACCTGGAAGAAAGTTTGAGAATGACTTTAAAATTATTATGATTTGCATGGACTGGGTAAAGGGCCTGAGATACTTTTATTCTTTGGACCTTGATTAGTTCTAGGGGAGGCAATGGATTTAGGAGAAGTCCTCCTTCACTGTCTGGGGGATGAAGAAGAGAGAAAACAAAAGCAAATAGTTCCAGGAGCCAATTGCATTTCACTGTCATGGTGGAAGTATGTGTGGGTGCTGTGTCCTGAGCATCTGCAGCCAGAGCTCACTCTGGCAGTGGTAGAGGCAGCAGCGTGGAGGACCACAGCTGACAGCCCGCACACAGACTCAGTGCTCCGGCACCGGTGAGTTATGACTCAATCCAGCAGGTTAAGATACAAGTACAAAATATTTGTGGGAAGTGTTTGAAATTGGCAAATTCAAGTGATGAAGGTTAGGAGATGTAAAAGAAATTGGATGATAATTTAGAAATAAAAATATGCTTCAGATGAATTGTGTTTAAAGTTGGTAAATGCAAGTAAAGATGTTTAAACTTGAAAAATGCAGCTTATAAATGTTGGAGGGTCTAAGAAGATGTTTTAAGGTATGTAAATGCAAGTTATAGAGATGTAATAAATGGTTTGTTTTTAAAAAGAAAATGTTTCATTTTCCCCTTCCCCACATGCTATTATTATTTCAATGTTCAGAATTTTAACATTGATGAATGGAGTTCTGTTAAGTTAATGGAACATTGGCAGTTTATAATTCAATCACAAGCTTAAGGTTTTAATTTGCCTTTGGTTGTTTTCTGAATATAAACTTCTCACCATGCTACAAATACCTCTGTTCAATCTGTATAGCTATTGCTTTAAACCTACAGCTTTGACTAGGTCTCAAAGGCATATGTCTGCTCCTCTTGTCTAACAGACACCTATTGTAAAATAAAGATTTCAATACAATGGCAAATACTAATGTACATCCTTTTGTAAACTAAAGTTCACATAAGCTTCAGGGAATCAAGAGTTCTAAAACTTGGACCTGCCTGTCACAGATCAAAAGGACTCCAGATAAGTACACCAGCCTGTTTTGATCCAATCTAACAGGTAGTCTGAAATATAATTTATATAAACTAACACATATCATACAAGTTAGAATTTATGTGCATGGAAACATGTATGTAAAATTATCAGAAGATGACTGGTCCTTAATAACTACATACTTATTCACACATGCATGTGTGTATATATATAAATTATCCACATTAAATATAAATTATACAAGTTAAATATAAATTATATACATTGACTATGATTTATATATCAATATATATTATATATAGTAAATATAAATAATCTGTATTAAATATTAATTGTATAATTTAAATGAAAATTATATACATTAAACATTAATTATACATGTTAAAATATAAATTAAATATGAGTTAAATCTATAAAATATAAGTTATAATCTATTTATAATACATAATTTCACATATCCTCAAGGACAGAGAATTATGGAACAAGCTCATGGATCTCTAAAATATCACTTACAAAGATTAAAAGTAAAGGAGAGTTATGTACTCCTTTACCACAAAATTTTATTTTAAAATTTTTGACCTTGGATGCCAAGGGACTTACTGGCATATGGCATGGTCCTGATCTGGTATTAATATGGAGAAGAGGGCAAATTTGTATTTTTCCACAGGATGCTGAAGGAATATGGTGGATGTCAGAGTGAATGGTGAGACATGCTAATGCTGGGACAAAGCACGTGCTGACCTTGATCTTGCTGAGTGTCCTGACAATGATGATGGGGAAACTGTATCAGGCATATGTTCCTGACCCATCTTTGCTACATCCTTCTGTATGGACAAGGACAGAAGTAAATGTGACCTCTAATAATACTCAGCTGTTAGGATGTCCTTGTTTGAGAATAAAAATTCAAATTAGTGAATCCCACAGCTATGGGCCAGGGCCTACCTATTTGTTCGACCAGAAATAGTACCAATGCTGGATGTTTTTCTGTGTTCCCTAAGACTTGATAGAAGAATATCTCAAAGACTATAGTGCAAAGCATTAAGATGGGAATACCTATCTCAGACTTGCCTCAGGCTTTTATACCTTGTGGGGCAGAGAACATGGAGACTGTGGAACCTGCCTTTAAAAATCAATCAAGTGGAGAATTTGTTGTAATGACGCTCATTTTTCCTTTAATGTGACTGGTTATTTGGAGTCAATCATGAACTGGTCTGAAAACCAATTTGATAATGGACAAAAGGAAATGACAGTGGGCATTTGGAGAGCTAGCTCTGGACATTTTTAGAGACATATTTGGAAATTGACAGCTGCCTTGTATGATGTTATTTTGCTATGGATAAAAATGTAACAGGTTCTGGAGTTAAGGTAAATGTAACATCCTACATTACTCCTCTTGATCTTTTACTAATAGGGAATGTTACCTTTGTTGTTGGCTCTGAACAATGTCTGTTTTAATTGTCTGTTGTCTAATTGTGTTTCTGCACTGCATGATGGTTAATCTATAATGGTAGTAAATCAACCAGTTTTTATTATGATTTCTGTAAATTTATCTGAGCCCTGAAAAAGTATTCAGAAAAAGGCTTACAAATACTGGAAGAATTAGATCATGCTCTGGAAAAGAGCAAATGTATGATTAGACTTATCATTGCTGATTTGTTGCTCTTATAACTTATAACCAGTGCTTCTGCCTCTGTATTAGCTTTAGCTAAAAAGGTATAAACAGGAGTCCATCTTACAAAAACTGTACCTAATGCCCCGAGCATACACAATTTGAATAGATGGCTAGAAGAAAGAATTGGCGCATTATATGATAATAGTGCAGATCAATGGAGATGAGGTATAAGGAATGGAAGTCAGAAGCAATTTGAAATGTCATGCTCAATATCTATGAATTTGTAGAACTCCAAAAATGTATAATGAGAGTCAGCAAAATTGGACCAAAGTAAAAAGGCACCTTCAAGTTATATGGTATGTTCCTAATACTTCTTTAGATTTGTTAGCCAAGCATAAGGAGGGTGTGAGTTTAAGAAATGCAAACCCTTTGTCTTTTGACACTGATAGCATTGCAAATGATAGTCTGAAAAAGTTACATTCAGTTTTTCCTTCATGGTCCTTGTTTATATTTCTCTTATCGGGGGTAGCAGGACATGGCTTTATTATCCTTTTTTTGTGGCATGCCTATTACTTGTATTTTTGAGAAGAATCATCAGAGCTTTTACAAATGTAAAAGCAGAGTTACATAAATTCCTGCTCCCTAGCAGAAGTTTGTAGTCAGTGATGGGTAAGATTGTCTTGAAAAACTTCTCAACCTAAATAGGCCATGAATACAAGATTATTTGAATGCCAGTGATGGATTAGAGCTGTGTTTTTTGGATGACAACCTAAGACAGGCACAACTTTCTGCTCTATGATTGATAAAGTGCCTCTTATATATAGTAGACAGGTAAGATTCTCTCATAGGTGGATTAACCTAAGACAGGGCAAGAATGCTATGATTCATGTACCAATGATAAGTAAGTGTGGTAAGATCCACACTTCTAGGGTAACTTTGGCTGACTTCATGGTTGAGATTAATCATGAATGAGTCTGCTGACATTGGTCTTTGCTTTTAATTAAGATGTGTGTTGTACCTGCAAAGTTCTTCCCCTTACACATATGTCCTAGAGAGACTCCTAGCCTAAAGGAAATGGTTGTAGTCAAAGATAGATACTGTGTACCATAAACTTGCCATATAACAATTTGTGGTCAGTGTTTAACTTCCTAAAATTGGTCATGCTTTGTGTTGCTTGCCTTTAAAAGGCACTGAGAAAATACACTTGCTAGCTGGAATGGTATTGACCAGCAGTCCTCCCATATTCTGTCTCTTGCATATTCTTTCTACCTTTCCTATAATCATCCTCACTCCCCCAGTCATGGTTCCTGCATTGACTGTAGTGGCTGACTCATATATTACAGCATTTAAGAACCCTTCTTAAAGTAGGTTTTGAAAAATCTAGGCCTATAAGTAGGTGCTTCAAAATGATCATGATCTGTTTCAACCTTGTGCATATGTATATGCATGGATACATTTATGGTTAGCATTGTTTTCACTCATTGGTGTATAAAAATGAATAGGATAGAAAGATAGGAAGAGGATAGGTTGAGGTGATCTAAAGGGAGGGAAAGGAAAAGCTGTGGGTGAGTATGATCAAGATATATTCTATATGAGATTGTCAAAGAGTAAAATAAATTACTTTTAAAAATTATTCTAATTCATGCTTGGAGAACATTTCCTGTTTTTTTTTTCCTGAGGCTTGGGCTAAGGGCATTTGTTTCTGTGTGTACAGCCTAGGGAGGTGGTCACATTTCTTCACCCACAAGCATGTTTTTTAAGGTTTTTAAAAATTGAAAAAAAATGTAAATTAGCTTGTCATTTCCTGTTCCAGTTTACTCACATCCCAGTCAGCTCTTCTTGACTAAAATAAAGTTCTGAAGACAGTTAATGTTTAGAGACAAATGATTTGTTCTGGATACATTGCTTTGGACTTCTGGTGCTGCATGGCAGTGGTAGAGAGTGTGTATAGCATTCTTTAGACATCCACCTGTGATTCAGAGTTGTCACAGTTTGAGTGATATTGTCCTATGGGCAAGGTTATTTTTTGTTCCTTAACTGTGATTATAATCAACTAAGAGGCAAACTGCTGTCCATACCTAAGATTAGGTTGTTTGAAGAGTAAAGACTCACCCTAAATGTGAGTGGCGCCTACCAGACATCTTGTAGTATAGTCCCAGTTGAAAGGAAGGCTGGGAAATAGAAGTTTGCTTTTTGCCACATCACATTGTCATCTGGCTGGCAGTTTCCTCTACTCCTTGGTTGCCATTGGTGCTGCTCCAGTTCTTTGCTATTATGAGAAGCCTTCTTCTTAGTCCTTGCAGTGTAGTATGAAGACCATTTGACTTCAAATCCTCCAACTCATTATTGCCAGGTTGGCACTGGTGAGCCATTTAGTCTCCTAGGCAGAAATATTAGCAAGTTCTTACTCTGTCCAGGGTGAGACTTGTCATTGTTGGACTACCAAACCATATTGTATGAGCCAGTCTAATAATTTCCTTTTAAATACATATGCATCCTCTTAGTGATGCTCCTCCAGGGAACCCTAACACAGCTTACATATATGAATATGACCAACATGCTCTGCCAGACTTTATGTTTCACATGCCTGTGACACAAAGCGATATGTGGACTGAAGGCAACAGGGGGGAAACTCAGCTTGTCATTCTTTGGTCATCCGTTTCAGTCCTTTGCATGTCCTAAGCTTTCTTTGGCCATTTCCTACTTGATCAGCAAGCTGAATGAGTGCTAATTGTCTTCAATTCCTGAGACCCAGAAGGATGCTTTGTTGTGGATTCCAATTTCATTGAGTTTCATTGACAATGATAGCTATTGTGGAAAATAACCATCACAGGCTTCACTTTGAAGCTCTCTGATTGCCAGAATCAGAACATCTCAGTGTTTACAAAAATTGTGTTTGTGAATTAACAAAAATATCATTATATTGGTGCTCTTATCTCAACGGAGGTTATTATAGTTTGATAAATATATGAATTAAGGGATGAGAGAAAACCTGGTGGTAGGCTGCTTGTCTATCATGCACAGAAGCCCTTGATTCGATCTCTAGCATTGCAAATTAAGTACAGGTGACTGAAATCTTTCATGGTGACTGACAAGTTCACGTCTAAAGTCAGAGGTGGAGCTAAGCCTACAGCAAGGGAGAGTTAGATGCAGCCAAAAGAGAGGAATGGAAATCTGTTTCACATTTATAATCTCAATCTGGGGAAGTGGTGTTGATGTATAGATATATCTGGTCTTGTTGCATAGATATATTTAGTTTGTTCACTGGGAAGGCTGTTTGTCCTGATTTGCATTTAGCCTCCTGCCTTAGCCTCCTGAGTGCTGCGATTGTAGATGCATACCACAGCGTCAGCACACTAAGAATCTGTCTGGGACATCACAGACAGATAGCAAATAGGTCAGCCCCTCATCATTGAAACAAATGAAAAGGGTATTAAGTGCAGATGCAAAAGGAGGAGAAGCCAAACAGTATATGAGGTTTAGCAGGCAGTCACAAAGCTTTGGGGTTGTATAGATACAGGTCCACAATAAACTGATTTTAAAGACAGTGCCCATTTTGGTTCCTGGGTTTGAAGTGGCCAGGTGCATTGTACCAGGGAATGGCCTGATAGCAATGATTTTTTTTTTGTCTTGAGATCTGAGGAGACTCCCAGAGCAAGTCTTTTGTATCATGAAGGCATCCCTCTCTCACACAATGCCTGTGGATTTCTACAGATAGATTCTCCATTCACTGCAGCCAGCCTCTCATTTTACCATCACATGTTCCTGTTCTTCACTTTGAAGCCCTCCCACTGTCAAAATCAGAACATCTCAGTGTTTACAATAATGTATTGAGTTTTATTCATCTCTAGGTAATATAGCCCGGGAGGGAATCTTTGTGTCACTTAAGTGTTATCTGGCTATCCCAGGAAAAGAAAGGATGCACAGAGGCTTCTTGTCTGGAGAGCCTGAAAGTGATCCTGTAGCTTTGACATGCAAGGCAGCTGTTTGCAGAATAGCGTTCACAGGAAGATCTTTAACCATTTGTAAAGGACACATAGATCCATTTGCTGGGACACCATGCTATGTTCCAGTCATAGACACAATGCACCACTGTCAGAATCCATGGTGTAAAGGCATGTGCAAGAGAAGGACAATTGGGACCTTAACTTCACTGGTCCTGAGAAAAGTGCAGGTGTGTCCCCATGTGCAGTTGTAAAGATGAGTTAAAAAAACTAAGAAAGAAATTTACTTCCCAAATACATTTGTGTGTTTTGCGGAATGTCTCACTATCTGGAAAACATGAGGGAGGCTTCAGTTCTAAATAACTTGCTGTTTGAATTGCAAACTCATCAGAGACAGTATCTGAAGTCAGCCAGGATGCTGCAGACACTGTATACACAGGGCATATCTTGACTCTCATAGAACTTGTCCCTGGTGCTTTTGCAGATACTTGGTAAAGCTCCCCACAGTACAACACCAGCAAGGTCTCAAGTTTAAAGCACTAAAAGCAACATTCATTACAATACTATTCGAAAGAGGCAAAGACTTCAAATCTTGAATGTTTAGATGAAAACAATTTCTAGATATAAATAAACATCTATTTATTTTTCTCACTTTATGATAGAACATTTGGTTTGTTTTTACTTACTTTCAGTATGAATTGTTGACACTTCCTGTCTTCTTTTACAATGCTTAAGAATCTTTTATTATATTTACTTATGTATTGTGTGTGTCTGTGTCTGTGTGTGTGTGTGTGTGTGTGTGTGTGTGTGTATGTGTCCCCGTGTGCACATATGTGCATGTGCTCTTGTGGAAGGTGGCATGCATGTGTTATGCCTGTGGATATCATAGACCATGGCTTGACCTTTATGAATAGAAAACCAGAGTTCACTGCTTAAGAAAAGAGAGAAGCAGAGGAGAAGGTGACTTGTCTCTGGGTGGGAAGTGCTCACTGGCCTGGTGAGTCATTTCACACTAAAACACGAGCATAGTGGTACTGGAGGAGTGGAGACGTGGCATTAAACATGACATGTTAATCTGTTGAGGATGCTAACGAAGTGGCTCTGGAGCCAGAGTTGTATGTGGTTGTGAGCTGCCCGATATGGTGCTTGGAATGGAAGAGCAACACATGCCCTTAACAGCTGAGCCATCTCTCTAGCCATCTAGTCCGTTTTCCCAGGTGTCTTTTAAAGATTAGACATTCTTGATTTTTATAAGAATTGATTTAATATTTAAAGGACTAGGTGTGGGTGCACATGTTTGTGCATGTATATGCAGTTGCCCATGGTATCCAGAGGAAGGAGTCGAGGAATTACTGGTGATTGTGAGCTGCCTAACCTGAGAGCTGGGAACAGACCTTCACTCTTCTGGAAAAGCAGCCAGTGCTCTTTAGCACTTAGCCATCTACTCTCCAGGCCTCATTGGCCTTTTGTGAATCATACTTTAGGGACTATATGTATCTATTATTATCTAAACCGACTCTAACTTAATTCATTAAATTAGGTCTATGTTCAAATAATGATTTTTATTCTTTGCTTTCATCTACATATTTTTAGGTTTTGGGTTTTACACACAGATCCATGACTTGCCTAGAGTTAACTTGTATGTGGAGATGAGGTGCTGAGTGACCATTTACACAGGGACACCAGGAATCTAAGTCCTATATGTAAAAATATTCTATTAACTAAGAATCACAGTGTTTTTTTTAATTAGATATATTCTTTATTTACATTTCAAATGATTTCCCTTTTCCTGGATCCCCCCTCCCTGAAAGTCCCATAAGCCCTCTTCCCTCCCCCTGTTCCCCAATCAACCCCTTCCTGCTTCCCTGTCCTTGTATTCCCCTACACTGCTGTATTGAGCCTTTTAATACATAACAGTTTTTAAGCAGATATTTCAGGGGCATGGCATGCTTGCGTTCATATTTTCCCAGTGCTCTCAGTATTCAAATTTTGAATGAATTTCCTCTGTCTTACATGTTCTAAGTATTGGGTGGTATTTTCATGACTCTACTTTTTATTTCATTTTCTAATTTTAATGCAAGTATATAGAATTATCATTACTGAGTACATGTTAAGGCTGTTCTAAAATTTTGATAAACTTGCCATTGGTTCTCTAACATGTTTGTGGGATCTTACAAATCATTTTCTAGCCAATCACGTCATCTATGATGACAGTTTTTAGTTTTCTCTTTTGTACTCTATCTCTCTGTCTTTCCAATATTCATGCCTTTTATTTATTTATTTGGTTCACTTAGCTAACTAAGATCACTAAGACAGTGTTTCATAGATATAGTGTCAGTATACATACTTGCATTATTCCCAACCTTTGAAGAAAAGAATTCTATCATTATAGATTTTGGTTATCTATCTATCCATCTATCCATTTCTCTGTCTATCTATCCATCTATTTGTCTATTTTCTGTTGATTTATTACCTAAATATCTCTGTCACCCATCATCTAAGTTTATATGTATATATGTGCATATGTATATTTGTTTATATGTATATGTGTATATATGTATTCATTCAAGCATCTATTTATCATCTATGTATCTACCTATCATGTACCTATATACCATATATCATCATCTATCTATTCTACTCTTTCTTTTGTTTTTCTACTTAGGAAGACCATAATGTTATAAACAACGCATCATATTTTATTAACAAATATATTCTAGTGTATTTTAATTATTGATGAATTGTTTTATAAGAAACACTTTGGATTCGTTCAGAAATGATTACAAGACAAGATGAATGCTGTTCCATATAACACGCTAATTCCATTAAGCTTTACTAGGTAGGAAACATGGACAGGGATTTAGAACTGCAGTGTGCAGTCTCAGGAAGGCAGGAGCTTTCAACTAAGTGGATGAATTGCAGGCAAGCCTCTGCCACTTCTCGTCAGAGATTGGTGACTCAGTGTCAGGGGGCACGGGTTTCTATGATCTGACCGCAGGATGACCCCTTTTTATGGAGGACAAGGTATTAAGCAAGGTCGTTCTCTCTGGAACCATAAAGGAATGGGTAGGGAAGATTGAGTTTTGCTTTGTTCTGAGCAGAGCCCCTGTGCTTTCCGCTAGCTTTCCATGAGCTTGTGACCAGGCAGCAGTTGTTCTGTGCCCAGGGCTGTTGTTTGTTGCAGCTTGTATTGTGCTGAGTCTCAAGAGCTTGTCCTGTGATAGCATAAACTTGTTTAGTATACCATTGCCTCCATTTACATTCAAGCAGATAAACACAAGTTTGTCAGCCCAGGGATTCTCGGTGAGCCTTGCTCCAGTCTCAGTGTTTCCTTGCGTCCTGTAATAAGCACTCCCATTAGCATGTTTTATCTTCTTGCATTTATTATCTGGTGGCTGTCATGAAGCCTACTACTTTCTAGAACGTGTATATTCAGTAATAGCAAGATTGCATCTCAGATGCAGGTTCACACAGTCTTTAGATGAAGGTTTGGTTTAGATTTCCTCTTAGCTTCAGACTCAGAAGTTAAAGATATTTACACATGTCTATAAAGAGGTTATGAAGTTGTCACAAGTGTGTGCTATTTTCTTTATTTACAGCATCCAATTAGGCAAGTAATAAAATCCTCCAATTTCAAACAAGAAAGCCAGGCTTATTGGGAAAAATAACTTGTCCAATGGCATTCAACTAGTAAGTAACAAAAATCATATTTAGATGTCAGTATGTCATATTCTAAATTTTTTGCTTGTTTTCCAAAGGTCTTCTAAGGGTATGGAAAAGAACATTCTTCCATCCTTTATATTTTTCATGACCACCAAGATTGATTGTTGTCACATAATTTCTTTTTTTTCAATATCCTTTTGTTTACTCACTGCCATGCAACTCTGAGGAAAAACAAAGCAGGAAGGAAGGAGATACTGAAGAAGCATTAGTGAGTCTTTGATACCTGCTCTCAGTCCTGACAGCATTTGCCTTATAATGCTTCCACCTTTCTGAAATTAATGTCCTTGGTAGCCCTAGGATATGAGGTTCTGAGTTACAGAGTCTCTGTCTCTGCCAGCCCCCCCACACACACAAACATTCCACAGTCAGATATAGAATTTTCCATGTTTCTCTTCATAAGAGGTCTGTCTCCTAAAGATGAGACCTGGGAACTACTGTGTCCCTTTAACCAGGGTGTCATTAATGTAAGTCCTGTTAGTATGCGTAAAGGATCAATATGAGAGTTTTGTGTTAATGAAGCCAGTGCTGAGAAATCTGAAAAGCACTAGTCTTCACAGGATGCCCACTGTTCCTCCTACAGCTAGTTAGTTCTAGACCATCTTGTGGTTCGGATCATGGTAAGGATGCCCTGGAGAAACAGTTCTACCGACACCCAGTGCTCTCAGCCTTCACCAGGCTAAATATCTAAGTTAATTACCAGATCAAAATGGGCTAGATTTGCTTTGTAAGCAGCTCAGCGGTTTAACTGGGTTGTGGGAAAGGACTCTGTATGACATTAAATGACTTTCCAAAAAGCCAATTTCTCCCCCAACTGCTCGTATTAGAATCAATTTCAGGAGTCGTTCACAATGAGTGGTTTATTAGCTTCCCAAATGCGTTTACTACATGCCAGATGTCCACTCATGCACACCAGTCTGCTGTTGCCTTTCACTGACCCGTTTGTGGACACTCTGGCCCTGGATCGATCACTGAGAAAACACGTCACAGAACAGATTGTAGTTGACATTGCTGGTTCCCAAGGAGAGAGAAGTCATCCACCAGGTGTGGCCAAAGTCGTGGGGCTCAAGGGTAAGGTCACCATGAGGACAGATATAAATCATTCTGAGATAGATTCAGAAGTATATTGTTCCCTTAGACTTCCCAGAGCAGCTCAAGCATTTAAACCTTCTTTGATTTGATGAGAAATGATTAGAAATGAATACAGAAAGGGTCCATACCCTTGACAGAGCTGTGGAGGTCTTCTCTGGCTGGCTTAAACTCAGTTATTCTGAGTAGATCCTATTAATTCAGTGTATTCTACAGAAAAGATCTGTAAGTCTTTGTGTTTTCACTTACAGGGTAAAGTACCAACTCACCTTGTCAGTAGGTCAGTCTGAACCAAATGCGAGTTCTCTGTAAGGTGATTTTAACTTCATATATGGCAGAGTTGGGGAAAAAAACATAGCAACCAAATACTTAAAAAAAACCAAAACATATTTCTGTAATTTATAGAGTCAGCAATATATTCCACATATTTTCATTAAAAAATTCACAAACTTCTAGTTCTCGCCTTCATATTGCTATAAACAAATGACAATGTGTTTCATTTTTAAGCAGGTTCTTTCAAATATTTGGATTGTTGGTGTAAAATCTTCTATATAACTTGTAAGTAACACAGAGTAGCATAAGCAGTACTGGAGCAGGTCAAAATAATTATGGTTGTCAATTATTGACTATAAAACATTGGAATATATTGAAAATACAGTGAAAACAATATTGGTTGGATGTGATTTGTCAGGAAATGACTACATCTTTTATCTGTGTATTCCTAAAGTTTTGTGTCTGTGACCAAAACCATGAATATTGAGAAGACATTCATTTTATGAAAATGGATAATAAAAGTGCAAGGTACACATCAACAAATATGCATCACACACTGCTGGGTGGGACCCACAAATACATATCAAATAACCAGTCCCAGTGCTTTCCCAGTCCCACAGGGAGACGTGTTTGGGATTTCTTAGGAACTGCTAAAAGGCAGTAGTAACTAAAGAGTTTTCTGACATAGACTAAAACTGAGCAACATGGTGAGTTACTAAGAACAAGAACCTTTAAGAAAACTCTGGATTATTTCTTATACACAAATGCATGTGAACACAGACCCTTTGCCAAAACTTGTTGCTAGTGCTGAAAAAGGACTCAGAAAATATTTTTCACTTGAATGTGCTGATGGAGTTGCAGGGGTGTTTCCCCACTGGGTTCTGTAAGAAATTATCCCCACTCTAGAGTATTAGATAGGTGTTCTCCAGCTAAGGTGACCTGTTTTCTAGCAATCTGCCTGTTTACATGAAGAATAATTTCTCATTTGAGTTGGATCACATACTTATGAAGGTCAAGAAGCCCCTTTCCCTGCTGTGTGTAACCTGGAAATCATGACAACAGATAGCATGATTCAGTTCATGTTTGAAGGCCTATCTGCCTAAGGAAGACAGATGTTACTGACTGAGCCGAGACAGCAACTCCACCTTTTTCTCCTCTGTCCTGGTCTGGCACTCATCAGGACAGACCATGTCACCAAGGCCCTGGGGAGGTGCTCAGTGTACTACTAACTCTAAGGTGAATCATGCTCATGTGTCTTCATCCACCTGTATTTTTTTTTTTTTTTGGTTTTTCGAGACAGGGTTTTTCTGTGTAGTCCTGGCTGTCCTGTAACTCACTCTGTAGACCAGGCTGGCCTTGAACTCAGAAATCTGCCTGCCTCTGCCTCCCAAGTGCTGGGATTACAGGTGTGCACCACCACGCCCGGCAACCACCTGTATTCTTAGAAATTAAATACTACAGCTCTCAATTTTCAGTATAATGTTTACATCTCAGTTTCAGCAAAGCAGTCTGTCTACATATTGTGAACCCTGCAGTTACAAAGTCTACATAGGGAAAACCATCTCTAGGAATGCATGGATTATGTAGCATATGTGTTGATTCAATAGACAGTACATGAAATTACAAGATTTGTCATAAATACTTTTAGAGTAGCTACTCTCTGTTTCTGAGATAAAACACCACATCAAAAAACAACTTAGAAAGAGTTTGTTGGAGCTTATGGTTCCAGAGGTCTAGAGTCCACAATGGCAGGGAATGCATAGCATGCCTGTAGGTGCAGGAAGCTCGCCAATCACACTGTGTCATCCATACACAAGAAGCAGAGAAAGAGACCAGCATGTATGGCAAGACTAAAAATCCTCAAGCTCCGCCTCCAATGACATACTTCCTTCAGCAAGGACAAACCTCATGAAGTCATTCTCTAGGTTCCAGGTACCATGCTAGAGAAGCATCAGTTTGTAGGCATCCATGGCAATAGGCAGACCACAGTATTTCTCAAACAATCTCCAGAAGAGACTTGCTAATATAGTCACATAATTTCACATCTTGGCTCAATCTCATTTTGTATTTGAAATTACTTGTGTCCACTGCTTTGGTAGATCGATTAATATATTGTTTAATATTTGTATTGCCTTCTATCCCAGGAACTAAAATGTCAATGCAGAATAAAACAGAACTCTTCCTCAGGCTGAGCTCATGATAGAGTTTGTCTCACATATGCTGGTCAGTCTCCTTCTTGTAGCTGTCCACGGTGACTTCACTTACAAAATTTCCTCACCATACTTGATTGCTTCAAACTAAGTCTTGCAGCATTTGAGAATTGAGCATCCTTAAAGGAGAACAATTTTCTGGACTTTCTCGGCTGTATTAATATCAAATCATTGTAGGGCTTAAAAACAGTTGGAGTACTGGGTTTAACATACTAATTTGTCTAACACATATCTTGTACAGCTTTATGGACTGGACACTCCTGGGTTCTTAACCTCTTCAGTGTGCAGTGTACCATAGTTGGACTACACAGACAGTATTGTGTAAACCACTGTAATAAATCCCTTTTTGATATATATATATATATATATATATATATATATATATATATATATTCATTCTGTTGGCAAAAACTCTCACAATCCCCAAAGATATTTTTAAACCCTGTTTTACACATTATTCTATGGTGCTGTTCACAATCTTCTTGGACCAGTGTGTGTAGCTCTCAGTATTATTATTTTCTATTGGAATTATGGATCAGAGAAGTACCTCTAATGCAGGAGGTAATGCTTCCATTGTGATGCAGGGATGGAGTGATGAAGGAAGGGGATGATGCAGATACGTGATGCAGGAACTGATGGAACTACCCTTGTGGACTAGGGACTCTTGTTCTTGAAAGCTAATGGAGGCTGACCTTCAATCTCTCACCCTCCTGTGCATGCTCAGTTGTGATGTGCTGATGATCAAATGAATAATAAATAACAACATGTACTACAAAATTGGAGAGCTATTCTAGAGCCTGGCGGAAATACAGGTTGGGAGCTGGTTTGGTCTGGGGCTTAACCAACTTAAATCTACAACAGAAAACCATAGAAGAAAAAACATTCTTCTAGTAATTCTGGCTGATAATTGTGTGTCTGTGTCCTGGGAGAATTTGGTAACAGTGGCTCTGCTGAATTTCAAAGGCCATTACATCAGTTACATTAAAAGAGCAAAAAAACGCTGGTGATTGTCAGTGGCTGCATTCTGCATGTCAGAAAATGTGAGTGGTGTGAGAAGTGTCATTGGGTCACCAAGCAGAGCCAATCAAGGGGGATAATTGGTGAGACTCGGTGATACTATATGGAAATTCTGGGAAAAAAAACGATTAAATGGGAGAAATCATTTATTTTGATGTCCTGGTTTGAGAGGTATCCCTCTATCAGGATGGTTGGAAGAATGTGGTGAAGCAGAGCAATTCACATCATTGTGTGGGAAAGGCACTAGTCCTCAGTGACCTCTTTCTATTGGCTATGCCCCACCTCCTAAAGTTTCCATCACCTTCAAAAGCAGGACCACTAACTGGGCTACAGCTTTAAGTAAATGAACCTGTGGGAGAACCTGGATTTTGAAGCTATAACAGTGGGACTGTTTCACTTCTGTTCTGGTCTTCCCTAATTTTTCTCAGTCTCAGACACTGTAAATGAGGTTAGAGGCACTGGACCCTATTTTTAATAGGGTTATTTGGTTCTCTGGGGTCTAACTTCTTGAGTTCTTTGTGTATATTAGATATTAACCCTCTCTTGGATGTAGGGTTGGTGAAGATCTTTTCCCAATTTGTTGGTTGCCATTTTGTCCTATTGACAGTGGCCTTTGCCTTACAGAAACTTTGTAATTTTATGAGGTCCCATTTACCAATTCTTGATCTTAGAGTATAAGCTATTGGTGTTCTGTCTGGTAACTTTTCCCCTATGCCCATGTCCTCAAGGGTCTTTCCCAGTTTCTTTTCTATTAGTTTCAGTGTGTCTGGTTTTATATGGAGATCCTTGATCCACTTGGACTTGAGGTTAGTACAAGGAGATAAGAATGGACCAATTTGCATTCTTCTGCCTGCTGACCTCCAATTGACCCAGCATCTTTTGTTGAAAAGGCTATCTTTTTCCACTGGATGTTTTCAGCTCCCTTGTCGAAAATCACGTGACCATAGCCTGAAGAACTTCGGATGGCTGAGAAGCACCTTAAGAAATGTTCAACATCATTAGTCATTAGGGAAATGCAAATCAAAACAACCTTGAAATTTCACCTCATACCAGTCAAAATGGCTATGATTAAAAACTCAGGAAACAGCAGGTGTTGGTGAGGATATGAAGAAAGACGAACACTCCTCCACTGCTGGTGGGATTGCAAGCTGGTACTACCACTCTGGAAATCAGTCTGGCGGTTCCTCTGAAAACTGGGCATGACACTTTCAGAGGACCCTGCAATAGCACTCCTGGGCATATACCCAGAGGATTCCCCGGCATGCAAAAAGGACACATGCTCCACTATGTTCATGGCAGCCTTATTTATAAAATCCAGAAGCTTGAAAGAACCCAGATGTCTCTCAGTGGAGGAATGGATACAGAATATGTGGTATATTTACACAATGGGATACTACTCAGCAATTAGAAACGATGAATTCATGAAATTCTTAGGCAAATGGTTGGAACTGGAAAATTTTATCCTAAGTGAGGTAACTCATTCACAAAAGAACACAAATGGAATGCAGTCACCGATAAGTGGATATTAGCCCAGAAGCTCAGAATACCCAAGACACAATTCACATATCAAATCATTTCCAAGAAGAAGGAAGGAGAGGGCCCTGGTCCTGGAAAAGCTTGATACAACATTGTAGGGGATTGCCAGGACAGATAAGTGGGAGGTGATTGATTGGGGAATGGGCAGAAGGAAGAGGGCTTATGGGACTTAGGGGGAGGGGGGAAACCAGGAAAAGGAAAATCATTTGGAATGTAAACAAAGAATATAGAAAATAAAAAAAAGAAGCAACAGCAAGAAAACACGAGAGAGAGAGAGAGAGAGAGAGAGAGAGAGAGAGAGAGAGAGAGAGAAGGTTAGAGGCAGTGTTCCTTAGAGGGCGTCTCCAGTCCCAGCTGTGCTTTGTGCCACTATATGCTTTGTGGAAGGCTTGTTGACCATTGTCTGATGGAACCTGCCTTTCATATGAAGGAGGTGAGAGAGGCAAAGCTTAGGTTTTTGTTGTATTCTCATGGAATGAGGGATGGGAGCCCCAATGTTCTGTCAAGATCACAGAACAGTCAGCACTGTTGTGTGCGATCTCAGGAAGACATATGTCCCTGGAAAGACGGGGTTAGGAAGACCTAGAAAGAAAGAGGTGTGCTTCCTCCTCACCTTGCTCATGGGTTTCCTTCATCATCTATGGGAAATGTTTCCTGGTGTTTCTGTGCCTCATTTTCTTTATCTTCATTTAAAGAACAGTATCACTTAATTCATGGAATAGTCCTGAATGTGAGCTAGTCCTGGACACATGGGACCACAGAATCCTTTCAAAACTAATTTTGTAATTGGTATAGATTTTTCTGGCATGGTTTCATAAAGTTGCTTTTACACAAATATTAGGTACGCTGATCATGACCTCCTACCCCTACCCTTTCTATCTTCACAGTTCTCATTCCAGTTAGTTCCCCCTTGTTACCATATACAGCATCACCTCTACTTCTACATCAAATACACACATGGTTTCATGTGGGTTATTTGTATTATGGAGCAAGTCTTACTCAGGGGAAATGGATCTGAGACTGAGGTTATCCACTGTATCCTCTGCAGAACACTCCCCTCAGAACAGTCCCTCTAAGATGCTTGGACTCTCTCTACTGGCCCAGAGTCTCAGACAACTTATGGATGAGACCCTCTCTGGTGGTTTTTATAAACTTAGTGTCACCCCAGATGTACTCAAAAGTCCCTACCTGGCACTGCTTTTCATGTGATAGATGTTTGGGGTCAGTGGGAAGATCCCTCTGCTCAACTTTCAGCCTAAACTGGGTCTTGCTGTATTTTCTTGGTTTGGTCAGACTGCCTAACCCAACCAGGACACATCTCCACTGAAACTTTGACCAAAGATTTCCTGTTCATAGGATACAACACATAGAAAGTGGTCATTAGAACAAGAGATAAATATAATTCAATTGATATTTTTGAGCCATACATAGATGAATAGATAATACTAATAATATAATCAAAGTGAAATATAGTCACAGCTTGGGTTATTTGATGAGTGGAAAGAAATTAATACATGGTGATAAGATTATTGGTCATTTATATTGTCTTTGTGATCCCACTGTTATTTTCCAGTTCTAAAAGGTGATCTTGGCAATCTGAGATAGAAAAGACAATAGAGGAGAGGATTGGGGCAGAATAAAAAGGAGGCCATTGCCTAAAACCTTGGGATTTTACCAAGACCTATCTTCCCCATTCATTAGAATGAAACTTCTAACAGTAATGACAGAGGGGTCTTTCAAAGAGTCTCTAGGAACTTTAGTATAATCTAGTGGGTGACTTACATTCTATATGTAAAATAGAAGGGGAATGTTTGAAATTCTAATTCTTAGCCCTGCTCCATGCTCCATGCTAGCCTATCATAAGAGAAAGAGGTTGTGGGAGGAACAGGTCAGCTCATTTGAAAGTTTTCCAATCCAGTCTCTTCCTGATTCAAATACTGTAGCAGTGTGTTTGTTCAGTGGTCACACAAGGGCTCTGGTCTTCAGTTCTTCAAAGATGGACAAGTTTACTCTAGTTAAAAAAAAAACTAGCTGTAACGAAGTGGGCATTGCCTATTAGAATAAGAAGCACAAGATACACTCTTCAAGGGGGGAATATAGAGATGGTGAGCTCAATGGAGCCATCTTTGAACATCAACATTGAACTAGTATAGATTTGTGTTTGGGAAAATTCTCAAAATAGAGTTCAAAGCATCACAGGTTGCACTTTGTCACCTGGAGTTCTCTGCACTGTAAGGGACAGGGACCACTGTCTGTCCTTCATCTTTCAGGTCAGCTCTTTAGCCCTGTCCATCACTTAAGCCCTGACTTCTGTGCCGTTAGCTCTTGTGACAGATTGTCTTGGCATCTTTATCATCTCCACACTGACTATTATTGTAAAATGTATGACAGAAAACTTACTGCAGACAGACACTAAATGCAAGATGCTCATCACAGTACACAGGCAACCTGCTCTAGGGACGAGCTAGGTAGGAGGTGAGAGTTAAGCTTCAGTTCATGTGCTTTTGAGATGAATGTTTGAATTTGAGTCCTTGGCCTGGGACACCCACCCCTAGAAGGTGCTCTCAGGGTTAAGGTTTCTCCCAGAGGGGAGAGACCCTGGGCTAGTTGCCCTAAGCTCATTTGTGTCTCATGTATATGTCAATTAGGCTGTCCTGTCTCCTAGATACGTCTGCCTCTGGCTTCCTGTTTAATGCTACAGAGGCATGAGGATACAGGCTTTACATGTTTAATCTTCCTTACTCCACCTCCAGAAAGACAGGCTTGAGAAGCTAACCACGCTACTCCAGTGTCTGGCAGCACCAAGCAGCCAACTTCCAACATCATGCACATGGTACCCAACACTCAGTACCCACCATCCATTGCTCAGCTTATACTTAGAGGTTTTTTTTAGCCATTCATGCACTCTGTTTCTGAGCCCTGTCTTCCCATGAACTCTGTCTGCTGCTTACTCTCCAGTCTCTGCTTTATAAGATATATTAGTTAAACCATCAAAGTAGGTACCCAAGGCTAAGACCAGACACCTGTACTTTCAGACCAAGAGTTCTGGGATCCTGAAACTCAGGCTGAGGGAGTCCAGACTATGCAAGATGCTCTGCACACATTCTATCTGCTGCAATATACATGCCCAGCCCTTAACAATATTTATTTACTTGCTTATATACTTAATCTATTAAGCAAAGAGTCAAAAGCAGATCAAATTTGGAAACTGCAGAGGAGCAAAAAAAGAACAGGGCAGTGGCTCCTGGTCTCCAGTAATAATCTTGTTCTGCATATCAATATCCTGCCATACACAGTACCTGGATGAGCTATCTTAACATTTTAAGTTCATTAACATCTCACTTTCACAAGTACACACCAATAATGTAACCCATTTGTCTGATTTATGTTTTGTGAATACCTTCTGTGTGCTAGAAATAATCTGGAACTAATAATGCAACTCTCATTTGTCTGATTTATTTATTTATTTATTTCATTTTTGAGCAACTACTCTGTGCTAGACACGATCTGGAACACTTTCATCAACTGCACACACACACACACACACACACACACACACACCCTCACATGTGCACTGAGGAGGCCTGAGACAAGCCTCTAGTAGTTTTTGTCTCTGAGGCACACCAGGGCCTCTGAGGCCACGCCCTCATTCTTTGTCCTTCAATCTCTGCTGTAGTGAATGCAACCAGCAGGCATGCTGCCCTCACCTGGTCTATCTGACAGCAATCTGTGAGGGGGAAAATATTTTGAACTTAAATATCACAAAATCACAGCCATAGCCCACTACCAACTTGAGTGACTGGGAACTGACCTTTTAACTATGTTGTGTTTAATAATGGATTCCAAAGTCACATGATCACTATGGTCTCCCTTGTTGGACAGTACAGCTGAACAACCTTCAGAGTGCCTTCTATCCAGTGTCTTTGTCCTTATGCCTGGGTAATTTCCAATTAGACATGTATTGCCAATGGGTCTGGAGTCTGAGTCAACCAAGATCAATATCTGTGCTGAGGGGCTCTCTCTGCTTCATAGGTGACGTCATCCTGCTCTGTGCTCACATGGGAAGGGCTCATGGGAAAGGAGGTAGATTCCCATCACTTATGAAGCCATTAGTTGATTTCACTAGTGGATAACTTCCTGACCAATAGTCCTCCCACAGGCTCCTAACTCCTAATGCCACTACAAGGCATTTGGGTTTCAATATGAGCTTCTAAAGGACACTACCAGACCACAACATCAGGTTTCTTAGCTGTCTGAGGTCCCTCCACAGCCAGAACCTGACCCTTCAACCAGAGCCACAGCTTTAACTCACTTGGTTTTTCACACATTCCCAGTATTCCATGGATCCATGGTAATTTAGAAATTCTCTGTCTAAGGATGAGGAAGGCAGACTCAAGAGACGATGAACTAAGAAACACTAATAGAAAAATGCAAGCCTTGTTATGAACCAATGCAGGAACATGAAATTTAGAGTGGCTGGAAAATAAAAGTCTCCCCAATGAGGTTTTGTCAGAGTAAATAACAAGGGGCTGGCTGAACTCTGTACAAACAGCAATATGAGTGAGGGTGCCGGTGACAGAGCCCCAAGGTGACTGGGGGAGGCGAAGCATTGTGGGGAGGCTAGAGCATGCATCCGAGATGACTTCTGGGCTCCCTGTGAAATAGTTAAGTCTGAAAACTCATCTCCTTCATGCTTCTGCTCCAAAACAGTCATGGTTAGATCCAAGTTATCCTCACTTGCATTAAATGATGGGTGGGGTAAGTGTTCCAAGACCTGCACTTTCACTCTGCTTGGGGTGTGTGCACACTTGGAGAGATGAAACCATAGCAAGTAGCACTAGATCCCAGGAGGGAAAGAAAGAGGGATATGGCTGAAGTGGCCATAAGGCTTCAAGTTTAAATACACTAGATTCCGTGCTAGGAAAGGAGAGCAAAGTTAGCTTGAGGATCAGGGGGTCTGCTCACAGCATTCCAAAACCTCAATGACACAGCAGCTCTGTGCCCTAGTCAGGTCACAGCCCTCTCCCTGCCAACAGCTACTGCACAGTGATCTGGGGGTGGCATGGAGACTGGCATCACAGGATCTTCTTCCCTCATGATCAAGGGAGGGGCTGACAGCCCAAAAGTGACACAAGCTTTGTTATAAGGGAATGCTCAAAATTCTCAGAAGAGGGATTGGTGATGCCAGATGTGGCCTCTAGGCAACACATCCTTCCACATCAAATCAAAAGGAAATGCACGCAGACCAACTCTTTTTTATGTTTTCAATTTTCAGGCTTTGGATTTTTTATTTTTTTTAGGGTGCAGGGTGGGTCCTGCATCTCTTGGGTGTTTGAATGGCTGTCAAGAAAGCTGCCCATATTGTTCTTTCCTCAGTCAGAGGAAACACTTGATCACCAGGGTTAACGATGTTCACCTGATGTGTCCCAGGTGGCAGGGAAGCACCAGGAAGGAGGAAGAGAGAAGCAGACTTCAGTCCAGGGTGGGGCTGGAGGAGGGAGGCCTTCCTTTCTTCAGCTGGATCTGGGTGGGTGTGATTTTGACCACATTAAATCATAGATGCTCTATCATTGGGAATCCTTCCAACCGGTAGAACTCAGTGCTCAGTCAGCCAGCCAGCAAGGCAGATGGAGACTGCTGGCCCTGGGCCACCTGCCACTATTGGGCAGAGGCTCACTTCAGTAGCTACAACTTGCCTTGGGCTGTGGTCCAGACCCTTGGAAGTTCAGTAAAGATTGTGGAAGTGATGAATGGCTGGGAGTAGAGAGTATAGAGGAAAACCATGTCGTATTTGGCATAGCTATCTGGAATTCCACAAATATATCCCACAAACAGATTCATCATAAGCCATGGGGAAAGAGTAACATCTGGGGAGACACACAGTAACCAACACCAAGTATTCTCTTCAAGTGTTCTTTTTTTCTCTGACAGTTTTACCCAAGTAAATATTGAATGATTACTATTCTCCTGCCACCTTCTCCCCTCCCCTAATACCTCTGTTAACCCATTTTTTCTCCTCATTTCTCTCTTTCTCTCTCTTTCTCTCTCTCTCTCTCTCTCTCTCTCTCTCTCTCTCTCTCTCTGTTTACTTTGTTTTGTGAATGCTGCATTTAAGTAGGGCCACCCACGTAACCATTGAATTGGATCTATGCATTTGAGCCTGTTAGGCTCTGATATGAATATTCAACTGAAAACAAGGTTCCCTCCTCTTTCAGACTCAATAGCCAACAGCTCATCAGTAAGAGATCTCAAGAGTCTTCCCCACTCCCATGCCCCATCACATGACTGACTAGAGACAGAGTACATCTTACACATACACCACACACACGCCAAAAATATAAAGGAAAGAAAATAATGGACAAAGAGGAATTCACTCTCTCTCTCTCTACATTTAATAAAATGTACAAGATTCATGGAAACCTGAATCTGAAGCAAAAAAAAGGATAATATAGGTAGTGGGTGGAGCTTAGGAGTAGGGTAAGTAGAGGTGGAGAGGTAGAAGGTCAATATTGGGAGCACAGAGTGTCTGATCTTTGCCTGACCTTAACCTCTGCACTTCATGCACAGTATTTTCTATAGTTCCGCACCATGGACTTTATATTAGCAAACTTGCTTTACATTTTCTCAAGCTCATACTAAGAAGGAAATTTTGTTTCTAATGCAGCACAAAGATAGAAAGTGATGGAGATGGCATTTGAGCTTGTCTGAAAATGACCCCTAAAAAATGCCAGATTTCTGCAACCAGCTTCTCCAATACTTTGACTAGTTTACCTGCAGCTCACTTTGCATGCCAGCCGTCTCCTTACACGGAATTCCTTCAAATGTCTTTGTTCCCTTCATTGTTTAGTATTTGCTGCTGAGTGCACTTCTTGGTCATTATCATCTTAATGTCTACTCATAACAGTGAATAAATGCATGGATGAAGGAATGAGTGAATGGTAGCTGTGTTACCTTGACCACCTAGAGCAAACTCTTTGCCTTAATAGTAGTCCTGTGCATAGCAAGACCTGTTATGACTTTCAGACTCTTCAGCCTTTGTCTCCTGCTTCTTCCCTGAAAAAGTAAAAGTCAGGATTGATGGTGCATGGGCATCTCTTTGGAATATCTAATGTGCATTTCATCCATAAAGCACACAGTAGCCTAAGATCCTCATTCATCTTTATTCCTCACTGAGCACCAGGCTGTATGGGCTCCGATATTACTAAGAAATGCCCAAAGTATTAAATATTCAGTTGGACAACCTGTTATATTATTTACATAATAGAATTGTGGCAGGCATAAATGTTAATAATAACGAAGCAATATTATTAGTGATCACTTATATTTGCAAAATGATAAATGATTCAGGAACCTCTTAATTCTCGAATGTAATTTTATATTAGATGGAAACTATCAAAGCATATTTTATTCATTGCAGACTCTCAGCATTGATTCTCAACTTACTGTGCCCTTACAAGAGGAGCTCTGTGCTACACAGATTGAAGTGAATACTGCAAATTCCTAAGCACCCCACACTATTTCCAGCAATGTCCCAATGGCATTGCATTCATGGAACTGTCCCCTTGAAGGATATGGAGAAGCAATACCCAGGGATTCTCAGTGTTCTAGTTTGCTTTTCCACTGCTATGATAAACACCATGACTAAAAGCAACTTGTGAAGAAAAGTGTTTCTTTCAACTAACACTTTACAATGCATTAGCAAGGGAAGTCAAGGTAAAAACTCATGGCAGGAACTGAAGCAGAGACCATAGAGGAACTCTGCTTACCAGCTTGCTCCTCATGACTTGCTGGACTGTCTACTTTATATGCTCTAGAACCACTTTCCCAGGAGTGACATCACCCACAGTGAGCTTGGCCCTTCCATGTCAACTTCTATCAATGAGGGATTAAGAAAATGCTCCCACAGCTTTGCCACCACTCTAATGTAGTGGAGGTACTTTCACAATTGTAGTTCCCTCCTTCTAGAAGACTCTAGTTGGTGTCAATTTTACAAACTAACCTATACACTCAGAAGTAGCAAAAATAAGTACCCACTTCCCATTGGCAAGTGGCTCACAGCTCCTGTCCAGTTATTTCTGAATTCTGAATGATTTCTGGTTACAGAACCATTTTGTATGGCTCTGTGCTCTAGGTCAGAGTTAGGGTTTACATGTTTTGAAGAAAACACCTAGCAGTTTCTCAGAACTTAGCATCTGCCCTGTGGTTTGGTTTTCTGTTTCTTGCAAGAATGACTCTAAAAAACAAGCTTAATTTTAGCCCTTTATCTAAAGATAAGTTGGCAATACTTTGAAATAGCACAAGGGTGCTCAAAAGCCTAGATAAGGGGCAAAATAGACAGCTCAAGTCCACCTTGGGCCAGAACATCTGCCCTCCGCATTACAGCCCAGGCCAGTCAGGGGCAACATAAAGCCTTCCTCATCCTTTACCCACTAGTTCCCAGTGTAATGCAATCCCATGTACAAACATTTATGGATTCCTTGTCATTTGTCAATTAAATGCAACACCTGGAGAAATTTTATACAGTCAAAAGGCAATCTCTTAAACCATAAATTACTAAGTAATTACAAAATGGACCAACTTCATATTGCTAGTGGATTTAGGTAAAGACCATGTTAGTAGATTAAGGGTTTATTCCTTTAAACTCACCCCTCACCTTTATGTTGAGATTTCTCCTGGCTACAGAGCAGGTGCCACCTATGCTACAGTGTTCTTTCTCAAAATATCTGGTCCTCAGGTTAAGATGGCAGATGGTCCTGTAGATCAGAATTGTGCTCCAAAAGTTATCAGTATCCCTGTTTAACTGGTAGGTTTACTGGCATCACTACATTTCCTGGAGCCCCCTGCTTCCTCAGCACAGGATGCTCCAACAGGGAACTCTGAGAAAGTATGTATAATGTTCACCTGTCTCCTTGTAATTGGGCAGGAACTTCTTCATCTTGAATTTCTGGGGTCTTAAAAGGATGCTTCTGTTTCATTTTAAATTTCATTATAATTTTTCCTCAATGAAGAAACATTACCTTGTCTTTTTCGTGTCTTGGTCAAGCCTAGTTAGGAACCTCCAACCAAGGAAAATGGTCACAAGACACATGCCACATTTTTTTTCTGGCTTTATGCCAACCAATTTGGCTCTGAACTTTTAGGGCTCAGGAAGACATGAGTACTTTTTATGACCAAAATCGATTTTTATGGCTAAGCTTTAAAATGTAGCCTTCTGGGAAACTACAGCAGAAATGAACAAGCTTTTAAAGAAATACCTCAGGTTTTAGATTCAAGATCCACCCAGTTGACTGAAAATGTTCACTGTCAATGTGAACATTTTCACATTCAGAGTGTTTTAGGGTTCATTCTCACTCTGCTACCGAGTCCTGCATGGTCATGGATGGGACAGCATGACAAGGTCTCCAGCCCCTGGAGCAGAGCCAGCAGGACATAGGTCTCCTCAAGTGTTGATGGTTGCTGTGAACATGGGTCTTGTTTGTATAATTATATATATATATATATAATTATATATATGTAAATTATATATATATATATGTAAATTATATATATATAAGTAAATCATATATATATATATATATATATATATGATTTACTTCCTGTTCCTTCTTCAGGAAATGTTCTCCCTGCCAAGGTTCATGACTCCATGATAATGAAAACAACAAAAATCCAGGGGGTAAGAATGTGTTTCTCAGCAAGATGGTAAACACTGTGACCTTCATTCCAGCCCTTAAGGCTGTGGGAAATAACTCTGAAAACATGAGTTCAAGAATGTATAATTTCTCAACTATGAGAACTATAAGGATGCAATATAAATTGTGTGAGGGGCTTCACAGACATAAAATAAAATAAGGCAGCTGAACTAATGAGTCAGCTTGTCAGAAAGATACAAAGCAGGTAGACTTCTGAGTTCAAGGTCAGCTTAGGATAGAGCAAATTTAGGTCCAGGCCTAATAGCAATGGTGATTTCAGAGCTGGGTCCCACCCAGCTAGCTTATTGTCTATGCTTATAAAGGGAGTCAGATCTCTGAATTGATTTGCTATGTTAAAAAAAATGTACTTGTTGTCTTTTTCTAAAAATCACTAGGATAAGGTCATAAAATGCCGATTCATGGGATAATCAAAAGGGAACCTGGGGTAGTAGAATTTATATGTAAATAAAAGACCAGGTTTTGGTCTGTAAGAGCTGAGCTATCTATACAGCTTCCTGGGGAGTCAGCTCAAGCAGAACACAGAGCTGTTGACTTGTACCCACAATTGACTTTGAGTCATTTCTTCCACTGCTCCCAAACATCCCTTCCTCAGGGCCCCCTCTCCAAGCTGAGGCTGATCCTTGGCACTCTGCATTATTTTCTCTAGATTAGAAATCTTGAAACTTCTCTGAATTTGTCCATCCCCTTAATAATTCTGATGGTACAAATTTGACAACCTAATGGATCTACACTCAAAATGGAAAGTTAAAAACTAGAGCTGCCTTACAGAAACTTTGTAATTTTATGAGGTTCCATTTGTCAATTCTTGATCTTAGAGCATAAGCTATTGGTGTTCTGTTCAGGAACTTTCCCCTTGTGCCCATGTCCTCCAGGGTCTTCCCAAGTTTCTTTTCTAATAGTTTCAGTGTGTCTGGTTTTATGTGGAGGTCCTTGATCCACTTGGAGTTGATCTTAGTACAAGGAGATAAGAGTGGGTCGATTCCAATTCTTCTGCATGTTGACCTCCAGTTGAACCAGCACTGTCAGAAGGACAAAATGGCAACCAACAAAGTGGGAAAAGATCTTCACCAACCCCACATCCTACAGAGGGCTTATATCCAATATATACAAAGAACTCAAGAAGTTAGACCGCAAAAAAACCAAATAACCCTATTAAAAAATGGGGTACAGAGCTAAACAAATAATTTTCACCAGAAGAAATTCAGATGGCCGAGAAACACCTTAAGAGATGTTCAACATCACTAGTCATCAGGGAAATGCAAATCAAAACAACCCTGAGATTCCACCTCACACCAGTCAGAATGGCTAAGATTAAAAACCTAAGAGACAACAAGTGCTGGTGAGGATGTGGAAAAAGAGGAACACTCTTCCACTGTTGGTGGGATTGCAAAATGGTAAAACCGCTCTGGAAATCAGTTTGGTGGTTCTTCAGAAAATTGGGCATGTTACTTCCAGAGGACCCTGGCATACCACTCCTGAGCATATACCCAGAGGATTCCCCTGCATACAATAAAGACACATGCTCCACTATGTTTATAGCAGCCTTGTTTATAATGGCCAGAAATTGGAAGGAGCCCAAATATCCCTCAAAGGAGGAATGGATACAGAAAATGTGG
This sequence comes from Apodemus agrarius, assembly GCA_964023405.1. Lineage (NCBI taxonomy): Eukaryota > Metazoa > Chordata > Mammalia > Rodentia > Muridae > Apodemus > Apodemus agrarius. The sequence continues at coordinate 97,483,075 of OZ030011.1, read as the reverse complement.
TATATTTATACAATGGAATACTACTCAGCAATTAAAAATAATGAATTCATGCAATTTGTAGCTAAATGGTTAGATCTAGAAAATATCATCCTAAGTGAGTTAACCCAATCACAAAAGAATACACATGAAATGCTATCACTGATAAGTGGATATTAATGGGCCCAGAAGCCCTAAATACTCAAGGCACAATTAGCAAGTCAAATGATTCCCAAGAAGAAGAAAGGAGAGGACCCTGGGCCTGAAAATATTGGATCCAGTTTTGTAGACCCAGAACAGAGAAATCGGGGGGGGGGATGATGGGGAATAGTTGGGGGGGAGAGGAATTATGGGACGTATGGTGGGGGGGAACTGGGAAAGGGGAAAGCCTTTGGAATGTAAACATAGAATATAGAAAATGAAAATTAAAAAAAAAACTAGAGCTGACAAAAGAAATCAATATTAATGACTTGAAGGTATCTTTGTTGAGAAAGCTGTGTGTGTGTGTGTGTGTGTGTGTGTGTGTGTGTGCACGTGCACATGTGTGCGCACACGCGTGCACTGTTGTATATCTGTGAAGTTGGTTTACTTGTTAGTGGGTCTGCTTGTGCATGTGAGTGTGAGGACTTGCTCATCTCTGTGATACTGAGGTAGAGACCATAGATCAATGCCAGCTGTCTTTCCTGGTCATTCTTCATCTTTAATTTTTAATAAAGGATCTCTTACCGAAATGTAGAGTCATACCCTCATCAAGGACTTCAAGAACCTGCGTGTCTCCATCTATCTTTACAGTGCTTAGGTGTCATACTGCTTACTTTTATGTAGGGTCTAGATATCTGAACTCAGCTCCTTTGCTTGCATTGTAGGCATCTTCTAGACAAACTACACCCCTAGCCCCTTCATGTTATATTTTGGGAAAATGAGACTGAAAAATATCTGACTAATCTGTGGCTGTCAGCCGTGATTTCACTATCCTGCTGATCTCACACTTACTACCCACAAAGGTTAATACAGAGGCTTTCGTATTCCTGGAAAATTACATGAGAAGGTAAAACAGCACTTGTAATACATATAAAAAAATCTTTAAATCTACTCAAAGTCTCACTGAGCCAGGACTGATGAGTGGTGAATGTAAGAGGAGTAGGTGACAGTGTGTCCTGCCTTATGCTGTCGACAGGTGTGCATTTGCAAGATGCACCTGTGGAAGCCTGCCTTCAATGTGTCACTTGATGGGCTTTGAGTTTCCTAGGCATTTGGGTTGCTAGTTTTATCATTTAACAAAAAAAGTAATGTTAATTTGAACATGTTTTTATCCTAATAAGAAAACCACTGTGTGTATAGATGAAAATATGCTGCCCTTTCTTCCTAAGACTTAGTAATGAAGACATTGTATGCAAACGGAATAGAAACCAATCAAGAATATACAGTACACAGGATTACATGGGTGGTAGTCAGCTTACAATGAGGCTTCTTCCCAATCACTCATGGGAAGTTTAAGATGGAAATTTATTTAATAAAACTTTCTCACTAAGCTTGTAGCCTAGCAACTGGGTATTCTAGAGCAAAACTATGGTCCTTTCCTCTACTGATCTCAGATCTGACCAAAAGCCATGGTTCTCTGCAGCTATCAGCCTGCAAAGGACCATAGCAGCACATATGGCTAGCCAGGAAAGATCAAAGTTCAAAATTTAAAGCATGATGCCTCCTAAATATTCATCCTTTTCACAACTTTAATGTCAAAAATTCCTAAGAAGAGCCATTTCAAGTTGGGTACCATCTGTACGTGTTCAGCTATCTCAAAATGAAGAGATGAGGTAAAAACTATAACTATAAAGATTTTAAAAGTACAGACACAGTTAAAAGAGAAAAAGAGATGATAGATGAATCAGGAAATGTAATATATTACAACTGAAGGATATATGCAGTTAAAAGTATGATGGTTCTAATAAGAATGGCCCCGCAAATTGGAGACATTTTTTACTTGCTCCCTGGTTGTTTATGTTTTGCAGGATGGTATAGGTGGTACAGTTCTGGTTAAAACAGTGCCTCACCAGGGAGCGCTTTAAGAGATTAAAGTTCATGATACTTGTAGTTCTTTCTCTCTTCCTTATGCTTGTGGCTAAGATGTGATCTCATAGCTTCCTGATCCTGCCACCATGCCTGCCTGCTAATGTGCATACCTGCCATTAGAAACTCATCTGTTTGGAACTATAAGCCCAAGCCAATTCTTTTTCTATAAGTTGTTTTGTATCATGATATATTACCACGACGGCAACAGAAAAATAATGGGGTGCAAGAGGAAACGACATGGAGAATACCAGCCAGCCAGGTTAACACTTAATAATACTCCCTTCTCCTTAAATATTCTAATGAACAGCCTGGATTCAACCTCTGTGAATCTATGCTCTGAATATATTAAATATAATTTAAAAGCTCAGTCTTATAGCAGAGCATGCTATGGATGACTTCAATATAACTTTGTTAGTGAATCACATATTCAAGTTAATGTAAGCCATTTAAACCAAAACATAATTAAAAGTGTTTAAACAAAATCTTAGCTAAAAAATGAAGGAGGAGGAGGTAGAGGAAGAAGGGAGGAGGAAGAAGGAGGAGGAAGAAGAAGAGAAGGTAAAAGGTGAAGGAAGGAGATAAGGAGAAGGAAGAGGAAAAAGAGGAGAAGAAGGAGGAGGACAAGAAGGAGGAGGAGGAGGAGGAGGAGGACAAGGAGGAGGAGGAGAAGGAGGATGAAGGAGAAAGGAGGGGAACCTTGCAGTTGTCCTCAGAATGATGGTTGTCTCTGTTACCAGTCTGATGTAATCTTTGCTGACCTCAGCTACATCTACAGACGGAAGGATTTGAAGCCCATTGGCTGCACTTGTGTTGAGCAGGAGGTAAGCAGAGAATTACACTGTTACTAGCCTACTCTTGAATACTGTAGACTTGCTGGGTTTTGTTGTTTGTTTTTGTTTTTCCAGCAATGAGAACTCACTGAGCAGTTCCTAGTTGGTTGCTCATGAGTGGAAAGCAGGTGATTTTCCCCCTGGTCTTAAGTGCTGTTTCCCTGGGAATCAACTACAGAACTGTTTATGTTTCATCCATCTCTCTGAGAGCAAACAAACTGACTGGAAAGACAGAACATACCCAGAGGTCATAGGCTCTGAGGTCAAGCTGCACTTTGCTCCGGTGTAAGAGGAATACAGGGAGAAAATGGAAAGACACTCCGTCTTGCTGAGGGTTACAGATGGTCAGCTCCATGACAGCTTTTTTGAGCCCATCATTTTTTTATATTATGCCCTCAGATAGTCTTTGACAATTTCACAATGCATACAATGTGTTTGAATATTTACATGTGTACTCCATATGTAAAGTTAGCCCAGCTTCTTCCAACCCATCCTAATGACCACTTTCAAATTTATATCCCCATTTTTGCTTGTTTGGAAGAAAATTCTACTGCATCAGTACAGTATCTACTGCATCCTGAGGGGACTGAACCTTGAAGAGGTTAACTCACTTGCCACTTGCCACACAGTCAAATGTTATATTTGCTTCCCATTTCACTAAAATGATAAATGACCGAATCAAAGGAATGTTGGAGAGGCTGTCTTCTCCCAATGTCTGCCTGTCTCTGGTACTGGTAGGTGGCAAGTCTTTCCACAGTATTTGTGTGAAGCCTCTTGCATCTGCTCTCACCTCTACTGTGCCTTTGCTACTGTGACATTATTTCCTGTCTACTCAGACTCTGCAGATCCCCAGTGGTAGCCCTGCCACACCTAGCTCCACACTCAGCAAGCCAACAGGCTGTCTGTCAGCACCATCCTTCCTATTTTGCCTGTTTCCATCCCTGAGGTGCCGACTCCTTGGTAGATCAGCTCTGAGTATCTCCTCCAGCTCCCTTGCTAATTGAAACTTAATAATTGCTGCGTTGCAGAAGGGAGCAGCAGTGGGATAAATTATAGGCTGTGACCTGCCTGGCTCTGGGATGACATGATCAAAATCCTTGTGCTTTTCTTAGTTTTATACTGCACAGTTATTATGCTTTAGGGACAAGTTTTCAGACTGAGTGACTAGGGTATCTTAGTGCTATCTTCACATATGGAAGATGTTCCCTGGACACACCCCTTCCCAGGAACTGGAGATCAACTAAGTCGTGTGGAGGGAAGGAATTCAGAGAAGTAGAAAGGATCTATCTGTGCTGGCCTTGAATGTAAGTGGTACCCTCAGTTGTCTCCCAGAGCCATCTCCAAGATCTCAAGAAGGGAAGGACAATGGTAAATTTGGGAAGGACTTCTGAATGGAAGATGAGTGTGACTGTTCCGTACATTCCATGGAGATGTTGCTGTTAATATGATGCTATATGGTCCTTAGCCCCCTCCCCTTTGTATCTGTTAGAACAAAGTCCAAATGGCAGACTGCACAGTGTTCTTTACAGCCTTATATTTTATTACCTTGATTTCTTCTCTTGGTATTTCAGTTTATGGACAATGAGAAGACACTTTAGATGTGAAAATATTTTCTTGGGTTTCTGTTGTAGCTTGCATTCTTGCATGAATACAGTTGTGAAATGAAAAGTCAGCCTGTATTTGTGAAACAGTTACTGCTTACTCTAGTGCTTACCACTAGAGTGTGGCGCATTCTGCCTTGAGTCTAGTTGAACTTGTCCTCTGGGTAGAACTTAGTCATAAATTTTGAGAGGTGTGATCTCCAGAGAAAATTTCAACAGTGTCAGGCTTGTGTATAAGCAAACAATGGGCTTTGTAAATGCATAATCTGAACTAATATAATACACCCTGTCGTGAAACACTGCTGTCACCTGAGGTTCTCCATGTCTTAAAATTATTAAAAATTAAAATACTTGGGCCAGGGAAGTGGTTTGGGGGCCAAGGTACTTGGGATAAGTCTTGAGATTTTTTTCTCAGATGCCTGCATGGGGACAGGGAGAGAATCCTACAAGTGGACTTTCTCATCTGTGCATGGTGGCATTCATGTTCACATACATACATACATACATACATACACACACACACACACACACACACACACACACACAGAGTTTTCTGAACACATGTCGATTTCCAGATTAATGATATGGAGTCTGTTTTCTGCTCCCCTATTTTAGGTGAGAACACATACTCAGCATTTTGACTTTAAATAGTAGAACACTTGGTTTTCTGTTGTCCAGGAGCTAGTAGATCAGAGTTGAGAAATACATTTTGAAAAGACAGAGTCTAAGAAACACTGTCCAGGAGTCGGCCCATACTCCTGGCATTCGAGTCCTGATATGGAAATTTGGGTCTCACAAAGTCAGCTCTGGCCAGGACTGTGCATTCTCTGTCTGAGTCTGTAAATGTAGCTGAGCAATAAACATAAAATTGATGTCCTTCCATCACTGCAGGTTGTGAGAAAATCTGGCTACTTTTGAGACTGGGAAAGCAAAGAATCAAATAATTATTCACAGAGGAGACTTGAAATTTCTGACTTTCTTAAGACCTTAGTGGAGTTGATTATGGAGAAAAGCTGGGGGTGTATGGTACCGACATCAAGTGCACAACGAGTTACAATCCATTTTTAGTGCACCGTCTGCCTAGACTGCCCTTAACAAGATCATCTTTTGTACATGAAATTTTGCACCTCATTACCCCTAATTACATCCTTTGAAAGGCAGGCTCCAAAAATGCATTGGGAACAATGTAGTTGGAAAATACTTCTTCTTCTGTTCCTCTTAATTGCTGAATCTTTTTCTTGAATATGACTTCAGCATTTATCTCTTCTATCCAAAATACAGTGATTTATTCACACCTAAACTTCAGAGTCTTTAATTCAGATGACTAGGGAAGTATGAGCCACTGTCACAAACACAGGAGAGGCATTCACTCCTATTGCTTCAACACTGCCTCTTTCTAGCCTGTATCATTAAATAATCTATGGTTTTGTATAAGCACAGTGCCCATTTCAGCAACAGGCCTGTGACGTTGCTAAGGACACGAGCAACACCTTGCAGGCCACTTGGAGCCTAATAGCTACCAAAATTTGCCTGTTGAATAGTGTATGTGCCTGATAATTGTGTAATATAATGATAGTCACAGGGTTCCTGCTCACATGCTGTGTGATTCTGTCTTACCAGGAATATTTCTGAATATCAAAAATGTTCTCCCTATCAGGGACAGCTCTGCCCATTTTAGCCTCTTCTATAATGTTTACTACACAAAGCTCTTCAGAGTCTTCCTAACCAGTCTCCCATGATGTCTAGCTAGTTTTTGAAGAAAACTGTACTATGGTTCTGAATGTGTGTGCTTGTATGTATATGGGCTGCATACATACATATGTGTAGGTGTGTGTACTTGTATATGAAGGCCAGTAGTCTACCTATAGTATCACCTTGGCCTTTGAGATAAGACTTCTGGCTGGCTTTGGGCTTTCTAGCTGCCCTAGGCTGGCTGGCTGTGTGCTCCAAGCTACTGGTTGGTTTCCCCAATGCTCAGATTATATGTTCACCATCACCCCCAACGTTTGTAGGTGGGTTCTGGGGGTCAAACTCTAGTGTGCCTGCTTACATCATAAACACTTTACCAATAAAGCCCTTGAAGCGCTTTTTCCATACCCTTCCCTCTCCTCCACAAAGTTTCATCTCTTGCCTTTAAATTCAGTCATCCTGGATGCTATTCTCGGAATACTGTCTTGTGGATGTGATAAACACCTCCTCAGTAGGTAGGACTGAAGATAGTACTCCTAGGTGAACTCTTTAACTAGAACAAATAGAACTATTATTGCTATCCCTCTCTTCCAACTCTGATAATGCTAGCCATGCCAACAACACATGCTAAGCTTCACTCTCAGCCACAACCCCACATGAAACACATCACCATTGTAAATCAAAATGATTTATTTTCCTGGGACACCAGCTCTTACTCTTAGCTTTTGTGCTTTGTATTTATCTTGAATTAACCTTATGTTATGAGGGGATTATTTATCACAAGATGTTTCCCAGTATCATTTAATTGATTAACATTTTGTTTTGTTTGTTTCAAGATAGGGAGGGTCTCCCACTTGCCTGGAATTATGCAAGTTGGCCTGGCTCGCTGGCCTTTAATCTACAGGGATCGACCTAGCTCCACGTTCCCAGCCCTGGGATTGTAATCTATACCACTGTGTTTGGCTTTCTTATTTAGGTTCTGGGAAATCAAACTCATGTCCTCATGTATACTTGGAAGCATTTTATAGACTGACCTGTCTTCTGCATAGCTGACTTTTAAGATGGATTCTGGCCAAGCACAAGGATATATTCTATGAAATTTTCATTCTGTGAGACAGAAGGACCGTAAGTTAAAGGTCAGTGCCGCCCACATACAAGAACCTACTTTTAAAACAATGGTAGTAATTATAACTATAATAATAGTATTTGTTCTGACGAGGTCTTTTATTTCTAGTACCAAATCAATTACTATTAAATACCAGAGTTTCAGTATGCATTCTAATCAAAGGTAAGGTTGCATGCTTTCAATTGCAATACCAGGAATAATCTTTGGGATAATTCTACCATCAAACATACAAATATACCTCCAGTAAGCAGCCTTTCACTGTTCTGTTCAACAAAATCCTTTTTCTTTATTGTATACATGGTTGGAATGGGGGCAGAGAGGGAAAGAGAAACTGAGATCCAAGAAAAGGACCAAGTTGACTAATGGGCACAGATCCCTACTATGCAAAGGATCTGAGAGTCTTGAGTTCCAGGCAGAGGCAGCCACATAATGATCTCAGCCTGTAACTGAATTTGTCCTATAGAATTAACTAGACTGTAGCTGGAGCTGTGCAGTGAATGATCACTAAGCCGTGCTTATGAACTCGCTTGACTTCTATGGAACATGTGGTGAGGATATTTGAGGCATTATCAAACACCTGGAGAGACTCAATTCCTCATTTCTTGCTCGTGTGATTTATTAACAGTTTTGCTAATGTGGATAGAATGCAAGCCCCAATTACAGCCATAGATGGGGCTGAGCGCCCTGCAGCCTATGCTATTCAGAGCACAGAATATCTGCAACCCACTTGATCATTTTTGAATCATCAGCTCCATCTTTATGTTAAATTAACAATTTAACAGCTGCTTTCATCAAAGTTCTTTTATGTCTACCAACATGATACTGTAATTTTTTTCCTTAAATGCATTTTCCAAGATCGTTTCTGTGTCTTTTTAGTCCCAGATTACTGATTTGCATGTTTGCTCAATTTGTATACAAATGTCCCAGCATTTATATCCCATCTAGGAAGCATGAAATGGCTGCCAGAGCTCGAGAGAATAATTTGATGCATCTTGACGCTCACTCACTTCAGTCTCTTTTTCATTAAGGACAGGTGAAGAAAGAATGCAGGGAAACACAAGCAGGCACAAGTGAAATATGGTAAAACCAAGGTCAGCTGGGGTGGGAGGGGGAGTCCTTATTCCTCTAAGTGGTAACACTAAGAATGATTTCAGGCTTGACATGGAAGATGTTCCTTTGTGTTAGGCAGCTTTAACAGCTATAGAAAGACTCAGAGACTACGAGATGCAAAGGAAATGTGTTTACCCCACACTATCTCAGAGACTGGGAAGAACATAGTTAAGGTACTATATGAAGTTCACTTCAGGAAATTACCTTCTAGCTTGTACTGCCTCAGCCCTGAAGAATGGCCTTGGCTTTTGGGGAGGCAGAGCTCTCTGATTCTTCTGCACAGGCATTGATATCATATACTTTAGACACTACTTAGCAGGCTTACTCACCACTCATTTACTCATGGACTTTATCTAAAAATATTACCATGCTGGAACTTTGCTGAGTTTAGGGAGGAACACAATTGATTTTGAACCATAGCATCCTTTAGGCCTCAGAAAATAGCAACCAAAATAAATGTCAAAAAAAAAAAAAACCGAAGGTGGAGAGAGCTCAGTCATTCCATAAGGGTCAACCCCTTAGTTCTATGGGGTTCTCCTCCCTTGCTCCTCTCCTCTCCTCTCCTCTCCTCTCCTCTCCTCTCCTCGCCTCTCCTCTCCTCTCCTCTCCTCTCCTCTCCTCTCCTCTCCTCTCCTCTCCTCTCCTCTCCTCTCCTCTTCTCGCCTAGCCTCTCCTCTCCTCGCCTAGCCTCTCTTTTCCTCTCCTCTTTTCCTCTTCTCCTTTTCTCTTCTCCTCCCCTCTCCTCTCCTATTCTCTCATCTCCTCTCCTCCTCTCCCTTTCTCTCCCCACTTCTCTCTTCTCCCTTCCATTCTATCTCTCCTCTCCTCCACTTATTCCCTCTCCCCTCTCCCCCTCCCCCTCTCCCCATGCCCTCCTTCCTTTCCTCCTCTTCCCTCCATTCTCTTCTCCTCCCCTTCTTCTCCTCTTCCTTATTTCCCTTTCTTATCCCCCTTTTCTCTTTTCCTCTCACTTCTTTTATTCCTTTCTAATGAATCTCAACCCTGATTTATGTCTTAATTAGTTTTCATAGCACTGGAAGACGTTATGTATACAACCTGGGGAGAGAAGTAACCACCAGTCCTAGCCTTTCGTGGATGGTGTGAGCTACAATAATGATGTGGATGCTGTGAGCAACAATAATGACAGCCTGGAAAGGCATGGACACTTGCTCAACAGTGGCATTGCTGTTATTGTAGAAACTAACCACTCTCTGATTAGCCTGTTCCAGAAGATGCAACACACACTTGGCACTATTGCAAAGGCCAAGAATTTGAAGATAAATAGGTCAGAGGCTCTAACGGAAAACCTGCCACTACAATTCTGCTGAGTAACTGACTTCTATATCTACTAACAAGTACATCTCCCATCCCTCATCAGAGAAGCTTCTCCTTGCAGTAGATGGTGATTAATGCAGAGATCCACAGTTGGCCAAGGTATAGAGAATCAGAGAGTACAGAGATCTTGGTCCTACATGTGACATCTATATCATACTCCTATATTATTGATACATAGTTATCATGGAATGTGTGATGGTTTATATATGATTGGCCGAGGGAGTGACCCTATTTGGAGGTGTGGCCTTGTTGGTGTAGGTTTGTCACTGTGGGTGTGAGCTTAAGTCTCACCCTAGAGACTGCCTAGAAGTCAGTTTTCTACTAGTAGCCTTCAGATGAAGATGTAGAACTCTCAGCTCCTTCTGTACCATGCCTGCCTGGATGCTGCCATGTTTCTGCCTTGATGAGAATGGGCTGAACCTCTGAGCCTGTAAGCCAACCCCAATTAAATGTTGTCTTTTATAAAACTTGCATTGGTCATGGTGTCTGTTCACAGCAGTAAAACCCTAACTACGACAGCATGGGAGTAGATTTTAAGAGCTAGAGCCAGGAAATTACTGTAGCAAGACCATATTTTCTGGAGGTATCATGGCAGTTGCACATATGAATTCATACTAGCTGTGACAGCATGCACAAGACCTCTACAAGATCAAGTCAGTGAAAATACAAATATGGAAGGGATGAGATTCCTGACCATCTCCCCCTTCCAGCTAGTCTAGCCCATGAAGGCACCTCCAAGCCATTTAGAGACGTTATCTCCAGAGACAAAGTGGGTGTTACCAGAGGAATAAAACTTGAACATGAACTCTGACCTTCAAAAATATATGCATATGCACCCAAATATCATGTGCAACACATATACAAACACTTGCCCCCACACTTAGACACATAAACATATACACAGGTGTGTGGATGAAGAGCCTGCTATCTGTGCTCCAAACTATAGAAGCTTCCCCAGTGATCGGTAGCCAATAGCAAAGCCCACTTATCTAATCCAAATTGCCAAAAGCTCATCTTGTACCAAATGGAAATAATCAGACTATGAAGGAACATGCTGCTGAGGTCACACAGAGTGTAATATCAGGGGACAAGACTAGAGTATGGAAACCACACATACTGTCTGTTTCCAGGAACAATATAAAGCACGTCATCTGTCAGCAAATAAGGGTGCTGCTGCATCAGTCTTGATATTTATGTTTTATAGTTATCTTATTTATTTTTATTTTATACTATGAGATGGTAGTCTTTGTACCTAAATGGGCAGAGTGTTTTGGACTGTAGTAAAAGGGGAAACTTGATATTTTCATATTTTCATATAAAGCCATAGTTCTCAACCTTCCCAATGGTTCAACCTTTAAAAAAAAAAAAGGTCCTCGTGTTGTGGTGACTCCCAACCATAAAATTAATTTTTTGCTACTTCATAACTGCAATTTTATGATTCATAATGTAAATACCTGATATGCAGGAAGACATCTGATCTGTAACCCTTGTGGAAGGGCCATTCAACTCCCATAGGTTGAAAACCACTGACCTAGACCGAAATCCCCATTTTCTTATTTGTTGTCTTTTATAAAGCCAACGGCATCACATTTTTCTTGGGTTTTCTTAGAATATTTTATGTCATATTTTTACACTGTGTTGGCCTGTGCCTTATGCATTGTTGCTATATGTCAGGGAAAGTCCAAGAAAGATCTACATTGCTCAAACGTGTTTCCACCTGGAAACCATGTGCAGTTCATAGGCAAATGAAATGAAATCAGTTATAAAAATACTAAAATCAGCAGAAAATAAACCACCAAGGCTGCTGAATGAGAAGCTGAGGATTCCACCTTGTCTCTCCTAATGATATCACCTCACCTTGCCAAGGTGACTGCACAACGTGATTACATGTGATGTGCATCACCATGGGAAAGGGAAGAGACTGCACATGGTCAACAACTATTGATGGGATTTAAAAGAGACAAAGGGTGTTAGTGAGTATGGCACGGTGGCGTGGGGGAAGGGGATACCTAAGCGGGCCCATGCCTAGGCATCGCCTCCCTCTGAAGGACCACACACACCAACATGGGATAGAATAGAGTTTATTTAGAGGATAGGATGAGAGTCAGTGGTATAGTAGAGAGAGAGAGAGAGAGAGAGAGAGAGAGAGAGAGAGAGAGAGAGAGAGAGAGAGAAAATAGAGGGAGAATGGAGGCCGGCCATGACCACGTGGAGAGAGGGGGGAGGGGAGCCCAAGAGGGGCAGAGAGGTGAGAGGATGAGAAGGGAGAGGGGAAAAGAGAGGGAAAAGAGAGAGAGGAGGGGCAGGCAGCCCCTCTTATAGTGGGCCAGGCATGTGGGGCGGGGCATACCTGGCTATTGCCAGGTAACTGTGGGGTGGAGCTTGAACAGAATACCAACAACTATGACGCTACAGTAGGAGATTTCCTAAGGCTGAGAAAAGTGGGGACCAAACACATCTCTTTTCTCCCAACCTTATATGAGCTATTAGGAATTATGATGGGCTCTCATTGTGTGAGGTGTGTCAGCCTTAGTTTTGTATCCTGTGGTGTGGAACAAACTAGAGCAGTGGGTCGTTCTCACTTTCCTAATGCTCTGACCCTTTAAACACAGTCGTCGTGTTGTGGTGACCCACAGCTATAAAATCATTTTTGTTGCTACGCCATAACTGTAATTTCACTACTGTCATGAATTAAAATGTAAGTATCTGATATACAGGATATATGGTATGCCACCCCTAAAGGAGTCTGGACACATAGGTTGAGAACTACTTCTGTCCAAGATGGCAAGATTTTTATTTCTCTGGATGTTCATGTCTGGATTTTAGCTTTTTAGGTTTTAGTGAACATCTCACGGCTAGCAAGATGTTCTCCGCCTCTCTGAATTCTAATATAGTCTCTGTCTCCATAACTGATTGTGAGAGAACCAGTAAGACATGTGACCTACCTTACCAGCCCCCACCTCCAGGAAGGGCTGGATTTCCCAATACAGTGAGTAATCTGCAGATGGCATCTAGCTCTATGTTTGCCAGGGCTCCACTGTGCTAGTTCTCTTCATGTGAGTGTATAGGCTTTTCATTGCCATGGAGACCTTGGTCAAAGCAGCACTCTCTTTGCATCTTCTTATAGGTCAGTTGATCCTGAACCATAGGGAGTTTTCTTCATTGCTCAATTCTCATGCCCAAACCCACCAACACCTTTTAACGAGGTACTTCAATTTCTAAAGGTCATCTTACTCCAGTACCTTGCTTCAGACAGATTCCAGAGAAGTCCTATTACAACGGACTCCAGGTCAAGCTTGTGTGCTCCTACCTGACGTTAGAACTCAGGTCTGGTCACTGGCCCATGGACAGACATGCTTCTTCCTGAGCACTGCGGCAGAGCTCTGGCAGCCCATCCTGGTCATCTTTTCACTGGTCACACTATTCTTTTCAATCTAGCGATGGATTGCTAATTTTGAATGTGCTGGGCATTCAAAAGATGACAGCTCACCTTCCCCGTCCTCACAATTTCAACCTTCCTGTCAATGCCTGCCTGTGGCAATTTCTCTGGTGTCTGAAGAATACTTTTCCATCTATGCTTTAGCTTAATTTCTGTGATAACTGCAAACAGCAAAGAATACAAAAGTAAAAGCCTTCCCTTCCATTTTCCTTGTCATCAGCGCTATACTGGAATTAGACTCTTGGAATGTGGGGAACATAATTTTTGTCATCTGTTTCTTCATCGCTAAAATTAACACTTATCCCATCTCCCTCAAATCCTGTTGTGATAAAATCATTTTAAAGGGAATGAATGCATACAAACATATTTTCTGAATGTGAGCATCTAATAATAGTGAGGGCTGTTGCTGTGGCTGTATGTGATGACTTTAGGGCTCCTTTGTAGATGCCTGGAAACTGTGAAGTTGTCCACAATTATGTTAGTTCCATTTGTGGCCCTTGTCTGACATTTACAGGACGGCTGTGACAGGATGCAGCTTTCTGCTGGGGACAGGGCTTGGCTCCAGTTTGGGCTTAAGTGGTTCATACAGAGATTGACCTCTGACCTTGAGCTCATTAACTTCTTCTATGAGTGGGGGAGGTTACTGCAAGGAACCTTTGTGAGCACAGTTTTCTTTGTATTACTTGGAATTGCACTGTCCACTGTGACCAGCTTATATGTGGGACTCTGGTGTATATATTGGTCACTTTTCCAGGGTAACAGAAAAATAACCTATTTTAAATGACAACATGAAAGAGGGAAAGCTTTATTATCCTTTATTTACAAAAACAAGTGATAAAGAGCTACGATGCCTCCAGATTCTGCAAGAAGCAAATGAAATTATCTCACACCAAACACCATAACAAAATGGAAGGATGACTCCATCCTCAGGAACTGGGGAAGTTCTTACTATCAATAGAGAATCCTGATTTATGTAGATGGAATTCACACTATTCTTTTCATCTAGCGATGGATTGCTAATTTTGAATGTGCTGGGCAGGAAGCTGTGTAAGCAAAGGGATGGTACAGGAGAGTGGGGTTTTGTCATTGCTGCCTACATAAAACTGAGAGTTTCTTCTACAAAGTTGTAGGTCCTCCCTGGGCCTTCACAGTCAGCCAGCGTCCTAAGATAGAAATGAGACATCATCCACACACCTCTAGATGACATTTGGTACCACTTATCAGAGGGGCAGGGGTGCAGCAGAAGAAAACCCGAATTCCATGGACATCTGTGTCTGCATGTAATAGAATTATTTTACAGCACTGGAGGAGAGTTGGAAAGACCAGGTGGGAAAGCATGGGAAGAGAACTGTCCACTAGTCCACTAGTGTGTCCGATGAGCTCTTTTGTTCTTGGGTGAGATCTCTGAGTACAGAGAGCATCGGAAGAAAATGCTCTTGCAGTCTCCTCCATTCCTGTGGCATCGTTGGTGCCTGGAGTCATCAGAAGGGTTGGATTAGGTATCTGTGGAATAGAGACTGTGACCACAGCATGTGGCCAGAGCATGAGAGCATTCTTGGTAATGCACCAGGTATCTGCATTGCTATTTGTTTACATTTTTTAAATTTCCAATCTATGTGGATGGATGTTTTTGTAAACTATAAAGTGAAATAATATGGATTGAAGTAAACACAAACAGTGCAGGGGGACAAGCCTCCATTCTGGTTGAGAGGCCTGAAGGATGCTATCCATTTTACTTCTCTGTTCAACACACCAAGACTGAGCTGGGTGCATCATACAGTGGATTCTAATCCTCTATGCAGAGTAAGCAGGATCCAGAGTGCATGCCATAGTAAGCCACTTCCCTCTTGGTAGGCTTCCATGTTTAATAACTTGGTCCAGTGATGAAGACGAGAACATTAAGGAGTAAAAAGCAGACGGTGCACACACAATCTGAGCATCACATATGAAATTTAACTAAAGAAAACATGTTCTAGAGGAGAGATCTCAGAGATATGTGAAAGAGACACAGATACCACATTGCAAGAGTTCCAAATAACAGGTGACATTCTCCTTTCCATGATTTTTGAAGTACCATTGAGGATGATCACTGCTTTTTCTGAGTATTAATTTATTATGCAATAATAAACAAATAAATTTGTTTTAATAGAACCAATATGTAAAACTACAAATGATACATATTCTTTTTTTTTTAATTTTTTATTGGATTTATTCTATATTTACATTTCATTTCCCTTTTTTTGGTTCCCCACCCCTCTAAGGTCCCACATGCCCTTTTCCCTCCCCCTGCTCCCTCATCCACCCCTTCCAAATTCCCTGTTCTGGTATTCCCCTACACTGATGCTTTGATCCTTTCCAGCACCAGTGTCCATTCCTTTCTTCTTGTCAGACATCATTTGGTATGTGAATTGTGTCTTTGGTGTCCCAAGATTCTAGGCTAATATCCACTTATCATGACTGCATACCATGGGTATTCTTTTGAGACTGGGTTACCTCACTTAGTATGATGTTCTCCAGCTCCATCCATTTCTCTAAGAATTTCATGAATTCATTGTTTCTAATGGCTGAAGAGTATTCCATTGTGTATATATACCACATTTTTTTGTATCCATTCCTCTGTTGAGGGACATCTGGGTTCTTTCCAGCTTCTGGCTATTATAAATAAGGCTGCTATGAACATAGTGGAGCATGTATCCTTATTGCATGCTGGGGAGTCTTCTGGGTATATTTCCAGGAGTGGTATGGCTGGGTCCTCCGGAAGTATTATGTCCAGTTTTCTGAGGAACTGCCAGACTGATTTCCAGAGTGGTTGTACCAGCTTGCAGTCCCACCAGCAGTGGAGGAGTGTTCCTCTTTCTCTACATCCTCGCCAACACCTGATGTCTTCTGAGTTTTTAATCTTAGCCATTCTGACAGGTGTTAGGTGAAATCTCATGGTTGTTTTGATTTGCATTTCTCTAATGACTAATGATGTTGAACATTTTTTAAGGTGTTTCTCAGCCATCCGAATTTCTTCAGGTGAAAAGTCTTTGTTTAGCTCTGTACCCCATTTTTGGATAGGGTTATTTGTTTTTCTGGTGTCTAACTTCTTGTGTTCTTTGTATACATTGGACATTAGCCCTCTGTCGGATGTGGGGTTGGTGAAGATCTTCTCCCAATTTGCTGGTTGCCGATTTGTCCTTTTGACAGTGTCTTTTGCCTTACAGAAACTGTAATTTTATGAGGTCCCATTTGTCTATTCTTGCTCTTAGAGCATAAGCAATTGGTGTTCTGTTCAGGAATTTTCCCCCTGAGCCAATGTCCTCAAGGGCCTTCCCCAGTTTCTTTTCTATTAGTTTTAGTGTGTCTGGTTTTATGTGGAGGTCCTTGATCCACTTGGAGTTGAGCTTAGTGCAAGGAGATAAGAGTGGATACGTATTCTTAAAAAAAAACAACTCCCAGAATAACATTTTAAAACCCCCAACAAGATCTTACTATGTAGCCTCTGGTTGGCTCCAAGGTAATAATCCAATGATCCTCCTGTCTCCAGACAGTTGGCATTACAGGTGCGTGCCACCATCCATCCACAGCTTTAGAGACAAAATATTTGGAAACTCTCTACTTGTGCTACTTTTTTTCCTCCATAATGTTTGAAAATACTTGCTATCAAACTGAATGCATATGTTTTCTCCGCTCTTCATTTTACTAATAAACCAAAATAAATGATACTCTGTGTTTGCAGCTTGTCATTGCAGCGTCACTGTAAATCACACATTTCTTACCCATATTTTTGTGAGGGTTGTGAGAATTTTCTCTCAGCTAAGGTAGACCTAGACAATGTCTATCTCCTTCTTCTAAGGTCTCATGAACAAAACAAAGTTTGATTCTACCAAAGTTCTCTTTGGAGAACTAGTGGGTTTGTTGGAACTACTTACAGAGCATGCATGAGGGGTGGTCAATAGGGGCATGGGACACCCCAAAGCAACTTCTCTGGAAAGTCTTCAGTTGGCATGGATAATGACTTCTTCATAGCTTACATACACAGTTCCCCTCCCGTTAGTCTTTTCCAGCCTATATAGTCTAGCTTCTTCCTGAGACCCTGAGGCCATGTACAGTTAGGGCAGAAGCACATAGAACTGCTTGGGGTAGGTTGCTGGACACTCAGTGGAGAATCCCATGATCCTCTCCACCCCTCCTGTCAACAGCTAACATGGCCAGCTATGATGATCTTTTATAAGCAGGAACATCTGACCTTGTAAAGATTATGGCAGTTTGACTTGGAATGTTGTCCTGTATAATATGAATTTTCTGTGGAACCTAATTTATTTGACAATATAAATAGCAAATAAATTTATTTTTGTACATTTACAAACTGCCATGGGCTTATTATCTGTATTTCTTCTTTGTTAATTACTCACCCACATCCTTTTCTTCTCATTTGACTAATAAAAAACTAATTGTTCTTTGTGTATATTAAAAATAAAGCATCATTTATCAGCCATATGACTGTTTTTCTTGCAAATGCCCTTGTTCTTAAGTGTCAGTCCATACATCTACATTGTGATTTAAAGTCTTTGTCTGCATTTTGATTTGTTATCATTTTGTTACACAGGCCACTTAACATTCCCAACTGCTGATGCTTCTAGCTTTTCCTAGGCCTGCCCTGTATGACGTGCTTCGGCTTTCCTTTCTTCTCTAGGGTAATAGCATTGAGCATATATAGAAGATTCTGGAACTTTGTGCTGGAGAAGTCAGAGAATGTTGTTAGCAGAGAATAATGGTAATCCAGATTGGTGTTTGTGGTGCCAGGATGCTGAAAGAAAGGCTAGCATTGAAAGTCCAGCTCTTGGGGTTACATGGAAACAAGAGAGGCCACTGGTGCTACTTTCTGGTAAAGATCAATGCTGCTTTCTGTCCATGTCCTCAGAAGTTAAGTAAAGTTGAATTTAAAAGTAATGGACTAATGTGTTTGACCGAGATAGTTTGGGTTTAGAATTAGAATTCATGCCACAGAATGGTTACTACTCCCTGTTCTTATTCTGGTTTGCAAGTGAGAAACAGCAGAAAGTGAAGCAGAAAGATATAAAAAATACGTATATACAGTTTGGTAAGGAAAGAAAATTAGTTTTAAGATGCAGCAAAGCAGATGAGGAAGAAACAGCAATTGTTAAGAAGATCCACCCCATTAAAGCTCTCAACCCCATCTACTCTGGGCCAATGGGAAGCGTCCCATGAGGGCAAGACCCTGTACATCTAATGCTATAACTTGTGAAAATGCAAATTAATTTGGAAGGAGAGAACTTGAATTGAAAATGAGATCATAGGGTTCCCTGCTGGGAAGCCACTGCCTAAGAAAGAGGTTTTCCAGATTGAACTATCAAGGCGCACAAAGGTCACTATATCTTTGTCTCCAAGGGTCCTTAGTATATATTGAGTCAGCAGCAGAGCTAGGCAGCAGCATTAGACATGAGAGATGCAATAAGGAATCAGGGAGGCTTGGGACAACATTCCACAGAGCCACTGAAGCTAAAGGATGAAGGAAGGATTGGAGTCCCTGCCAGGATTTCCTGGGAATTTATTATGCTCAGCTAAGAAGGCAAACCCTGGGTTGCAGTGGAGATCCTATGACCCCAGGGATGTCAGAAACATAAGACATCAGCTAAGAAAAGTAGAGGCAAGGAAAGAAACAGTCCCACTTCTTATCTTCTGGAATGTAGCTGCAATGTAACTACTCAGGAACATGAGGTCTCAGAATACTGTCATCATACCTTTCCTATCATGTTGAGCTGTTTCCCTGAGATGGTAAGCCAAAACATATTACTTTCCCCTTAAACTGTTCTAGAAACTTGACCAAGGCATCATACCTTCCAATATGTCCAGCTTGAGCTCCCTTTTGTTTCCTGTTAATCTGCAGCATTCATTCTTGCATTCTATTTTATGATCCAAGACGGATGCTTCAGCCTTTTCCAGTATATCCATGTAGCTATTAGTGGGATGCTTCAGTCATACGTCACTGGCAGTAACCCTGGTTGATCCCTACACATTGGTTGCACATAATGAAATATTTATAATTATTTCATGTTAATCAAAGAGCTTTTAACTGTATAAAATTTAAAGTTTTTGAAACCTTGTGCTAAAAGAGAACAAACACATGATCTGGGTATGGCGACACCCACTTGTAATCACAGCAATTGGGAGGCAGAGAAGAAGACATATGGATCAGAAATTTGAGGTTATCCTCAGCTATGTAGCAAGTTCAAGTCTGGGATGAATGATACCCAAGACACAGGAGGAGGATGGGGTTGGGGCCATGGTGGCTGGATTGAGGATGGGACATTTATCTGGATGGATAGACGGGTGTGTGCTTTAAGCTGACCCCTCCCAGGTGTTTCCCTTAATCAAACATCATCTTCCCTAATGTTTCCAAAACAAATGGTAAGTAGGTAGATAACAAGAATCTTGCAGATGTGTACCGAAAGTCATACAGAGAGGAATAATAAGCAGGGACTAACATTATACCTGCCTTTCTGAGATGCACAAAAATCACAATAAAGGCCTGACAATGCTCTCATGAATAACTTTTGGTTCACATTAGAGTACTCTGTCATCTATTAGTTCACAGAACCATAAGCCTGTGAAGTAAACTAAATGGTCTATGACCTTCCTTCCTGCTCCAAGGCTCTGGGACACCAGGGCTTATCATGCAGTCCTTGCCACCCTTCTACATCTACTTAATTATTTACTAAATGTTTATAGCCCCTGTTCTTCGAGTTGTGTAAAGGAATCATAACAACAAAAAAAGACAACCCTTTAAATAAGACTCACCATCACCATCAGAGATACTGAAACCCATTTATGCCTTCACTGAAATCATCCTGTCCTATTTTCTAGTCAGTTAATTGATCCTGCTCAGGAGAATGAAACCAGGTAAGTTTCAGGAAGAGGTCTGAGTCACTGAGGAGGGGGTTGTGCAGAAAGCTGGTTTGAGAATGAATGTTCCAGAGACTTTCCACCAGGCAGAGAGCAGAAGGCCCCTGCAGGGCAGGGTGGTGCCAGACAGAGGGACAGCTGACTTCCAGCTTCCTCAGTAATTTTGCTTAGGGCTGGCTTTGTGTGTGTGTAAATCACTCAGATAATTGCTGTAATTCTGTGCTTTGCTTGGCTGCTTAGACCCTGGGTTCATGAATATTCATGAGATCTATCCACACCATACTATTACTTAAAATTTCCTAGACAGCTTTCATGCTGCGAGTGCCAGCTTGTTTGTGCTGAGAAGGAGATGGCCATGGTTTCTCGTCTGAGTGGGAGTGGGCTGACCGTGGGCTGATGCTTCCCTGACTATCCACCGAGGTAATGGAAAGAAACAGCTCGATATATCCGCACACCATGCCTCTCTGCAGCCTTTAACCGGATTCTTCCTTCCATATTTGCCTGATCAACACCTGCATCACCCACAGGTTCTCTGGCACACCAGACAAGGTGACCATTGCAGTGAGACACATGGTCCACTCAGGAAACAATGGGATGGCCTATCAGGATAGCAAGGAGTGCAAAGGCTTTGGGCACTGTCCGGCAAGTCAAAATGGGATCCGTAAAACCAAGAAGGGTTGGTTGGCATTTCAAGTGCAGACATGCTTGAGTCTTTAAATGAACCCATGTAAGAAATGTGCATTCGTGGAGGAGAGAGAGCATCTGCAATGGGGAGGAGAGGTTTCCGGATATCATTTTGTATGTTTGCACACATCTTCCTGTAGCCACACAACTCCGTGGATTTATAGTGTACTTGAAGAGTGTGTGGTCCCGTCTGGGTAAAGAGCTCCAGAAAGATGGTTCTGATGGAAGATGCATCAGGGCTGATCAGAGATACGAGTTGTCTCCCAGTCAAGGGACTGAAGGAAGCCTAGATCTCTGGAGGAAGATGACCACACTTGGACTTCCTTTCTGAGGGTGTGACAAACACAGACATCCTCCTCATGGTGAGAAGGATCCATTGAAGGAGAACATCAGAGACCTAGCTTCTCAGAGAGTAGACACTTAACCAAGAATTCTTTGAACGTTCTGTTTTCCTGAATGAAGGCTGGCTGGATCTCAGCCTATTGCACAGAGATCAATCTGTCTGCAAAACCTGAGGCTCAGGAACTCTCTAGAAATGGTTACCCTATCACACCACACAAGAAACAACACTTTCTACATTTTGGCATCTCACCATTCAACCTTGAGAGTTCATTAAGTATTAGACTCCTACTAGGCAACATGAAAAGGAACCCTGAATAAAAACTGCTTCTCTGTCCATGATTATTCCGAATAAATGCCCTCGATCAACAGTTTTCACCTTTTATGATGCCATTACTGGTGAGATTTCTGGGAGAAAAATGGTTGGATTAAGAAGACAATAAATCAATCTAGTCATCCAGGAAGGTATGGTAGAAGTGTATGCTGGAGTCAATGTGTTACAATGTGTGAGGATTCACATTTGCACTTAGGGATCTGCTGGGGGAGTTTGTGTGGTTGAAGAGAAAGGTGGATCATTTTTATTTCTCTTATTAGCTCTTGACTGTTAGATATAATTCATGTACAGTTTAGGTTACTATAATAACAATGCATTAAATATTCTTTGCTTTCAATTGCTTCCCAATGGGAGATCTGAAGGATGCCTAGGGCTTTGGATGAAGAGAGTCCTAAACAAGAGTCCTGAAGAACTGGTTTGAAAGCTATTTAGAAGGGGAGACTATGAAATGCTGGGCTGTTAGTAGGCCTGCTCCTGTAAGGGGATGAGGTAAAGGAGAAGAGCATGTGGGAGATGATTCAGCTCCCAGCTCTCAGTAGAGCCTTCTGTGTTATAGACAAGAAGGAAGACAAGGAGAACCATGGTGAGTTTGGATTTTCTTCAGACATTTCAGTTGGGGTTGCTGAGCTATTTGTGGTTTTCTTCATTTGAATTTCAAAAGAAAGACCATGTTGGAGATTTTAATTTGGGGACCATGAGACTTTATATTATTACTGAAGTCTGGGAGAAAGAAGTAATCATGAAAGACTCAAGAGGGAGACATGGAAGAAGCCTGGAATTTAGACCTGGAAACACCACCATAAAGGGAAAGGGGAACTGGAGAGATACTGCAGTAGGTAAAGTGTTTGCCTTGCAAACAAACAAAAAAAACCTGATTTTCATCATCTGAATCCATGGGGCATGGCACACATCTATAATCCCAGGTCTGGAGAGGCAGGAGAAGGTAGATATCCCAACAACTCCCTTGAGAGTTCAGCTTAGTTTTTGCCTACTTGATAGCTTCCAAGTCAGTAAAAGAATCTCAAAAACAAGGTAGAAGATATCTTAAGAATGACCTCTGACTTTCATATGCAAACACACACACACACACACACACACACACACACACACACACCCTACTGGGGTGAAAGGCATGCTTGTCAATTCCTAACTTTTTACATACATACTGAGAATCCCAACTCAGGTTTTCAGGCTTATGCATTAAGAGCTCTTACCCACAGATATAACTTCCCAGTCCCTGTAGGTATAGCTGTGTAGGTATATACTAGAGGCTATATAAACTACAAATCCCCAAAGATTTCCTGATTGGTTCTCTGTTTACATTTTACTGTAAAGCTTAGGGGGAAAAGTTACTTGTTATTTTGTGTATCAGAGGCTTGTTTACCAACCAACAACCCCACCTGGATTGAAAGATGAGGCTTAACTACAGAGCAGCCACCTTGGGTATCCATGACCTTATGTGTGGTGTGCTGAAGTCCACACCACATCATTCCTATTGCACAGCTTTGCCTGGGATGAAAAGTGCATTTGGATCCCCATCCCCACTTATCAAACCCCATGCTATGTGCTGACGTAGCCCAGGGTGAATATCACTGACTCTTTAAAAAACCAGAGTCCATTGCCACTGCCTTTGCTCATAACCAGTTTCACTTGAACTTTCCCAAGGTCAATCTCCCTCACTGGGACTGGACCTCCCAGCTGAGCGTGGGGTTTCAAACAATTCTACCATAGGAGACAAGCAAATGAATGAAAATAGTCCTGGCTTGTTCACAAGGCAGACTTCTGGGACCCATCCCAGGTCTGTTGACTCTAGAGAGATCCAGGAAAGCTTGGGGGAGGGGGTGCCCAAGGCTTAGCTGTTCTGAAGCCTGTGTCTAATCCATATTTTGAAACGTACTGGTGTGCAGACTCACTTCGAGCCTGGAGCTTCACAGCTCTGTGAACATTTGGCTTGCTTTACGTCTCATTTCCCAAATCGTTCACTCCTCTCCTCTTTCTTTGTCTTTCAGCACTGGAGAATGTTCAGACTGTGAGATTTGGTGTTGAAAAGGGTTGATACCAATTGAAATTTGTGTTATTATACTGTTTCATGCACTTAATTCCTGTTGAGACTTTAAGTGCGGGCAGCTGGATCCCTATCCCAGGTGCAGTGTCTTATGAAATGTTGACATATTTCCTGTCCATGAGACATGGAAGCCCAGCTGCAGTGGAGTCAACAAGTCCCCAGCTACAGTTTGCTACCCTTGGGTGGTGACCACCTGAGACGATTCGTAGACCCCAAAGCTGGAAGGGTGGGAGCAGTTGAGGGTTCTCAGACATATTCTCTAGGGCCCAAGTAACTGGAAGAAAGAATGCTTACTTCTAGATTAGTTATATTCAAATTTCAAATATTGTGTCTTAGGAAAAAACAGAGGCAGTGCAGAAAGAAGCTTAATGACCCACAGAAATGCCTGTGGAAACTACAGAGGATTTACAGGAAGGGTGGAAAGTCTCTGGCTATGTAGCTCTTGTCAGGATCTCCCCAGCCTCCAAAGCTAAAGTCTATTGGTCTCCAAGATTTCTGTCTCTCCAAATCACTTTAAACCTCATCACCTCAGTATCAGTAATGACAAATTGGCCTTTTCTATTTTAGTGTGAAAGAGAAATTTGCTATATATTCACAGCTGGGAGCTGGGAGGGGAGTATGTAATCTGAGTTAGTCATAAAGGACAGCCACATAGCTGACAAAAAGCTCTGTGGGTAAAGATCGGGTGAAAGGCTTCATGAAAGAGTAAGTCCTGAGTGTCAGAAAAGGTACAGTTAAGTTCTTTCCAGGACCCAAAAGATAAGAGACAGAAAGGAAGAAAAAGAAAAAGTTATAGGAGGACTCAGAAGGTAGGAAAAGCCAGAAGAACCTAAAGGCAGCTGTATTAGTTACTTATCTGTTGCTGTTATAAAACACCATGACCAACTTAGAGAAGAAATGGTTTATTTGGCCTCGGGTTAGAATCCATGATGGCAGAGTGGAAGCCTGGCCACAGGAAGCAGCCATGGTGAGTTGGAAGCTGAGGAGGGTGCACATCTTGAACCACAAGCAAGGAACGGAGAGAAAGAGAGCAGGGAAATGGGAGAGTCTTTTAAACTCTCAGAGCACTTCCCCAGTGACACATTTCCTCTCTCAAGGTCACCCCTCCCAAACCTCCTAAATAGCCATCAACAAGGGTCTGAGTACTCAAACGCAGGAGCCTGTTGGGGACATCTCTTCATCTATTTCAAACTACAACAGCAGCTCATGTGCGATGCACTGGAAGTAGGGAATTCTGACAAGGAAAAGATACATGATCTCATTAAAGGGATAATTATTCTTTCAATTTCTGTAGCATGAATTAATCCAATTGAGCAAATCAAGTACCTGGCTAAGGGACCGCCTCTGCAGAAGGCTGGGCAGCCCTTAGGAAGGTGGATCTACTACAAACTAGCTTTTAATATCTGAATTTGAGCCCATAGAGAAGCTATGAAAGCCAAATAATGTCACTGTCTTAGAAGAGGCTGTGGTTGTACAAACACCTGAGCACATAGAGCTGATGTTATTGCCCAGTACAGAGCAGGGATGTGTACCTTAGTGTTGTCACTTGGATTACAGATTAGAGTGAAGGAACTCCTGTAGCTGCAGCTTCTGTTCCTATTATTGCATTTGCTGTCAACTCTAAGCAAAAAACTTAACACATTGTGCCGAACTTAAATTTGAAAATCAAACGACAGCCATGAATGAAAGAATTATCTGTTCAGAAAATTCCTGTCCAAGATTCATGGTGCTAAAAGTCTGCTGTGGCAGCTTAGAATTTAGCTCCAATCTATGGATGAAGGAGGAAGTGGCTATTGGTGAGCTCTTATCAGCAATGAATGTTCCCAAGACCACACTGTACCACCAGTCTCATTCCCCATTGGCAAACGTTCTTCAGTGGAAGGTCTCTTTCTCTTCTCTTTTTACTGGTATAGCTCTGTATGCATGTGAATACCACATTTTGTCTGTGTGCTGGGGCATGTTCACTTTGTGTACGTGTTCACATAGAGGCCAGAGGTCAATCCCAGGTGTTGTTTCACAAGCATCTGTGCAACTTGCTTTTTGAGGCAAGGCTTCTCATTGTCCTGAAACTCACAAAGAAGGTTGGCTAGCCTGTGGGCCCCAGGCAAGTATCTGTCTGAGTCTTTCCAGTGCGGGGATTATAGACACCACTGTGCCTGACTTTTGTTTCATGTGCTGTTGGAGATCTGAACTTGTGTCCTCGCCTTTTCTAAACCTCTAAACCATCTCCCCTTTCCATCTCTCTTCAAAAACTGTTTCTTCTGTAACCAGTTTTTTTCACTCCACACCCAGGAAATCGTCAGGAAATACAGTAAAGCAATGATGGAGACATTTGGAAGTATAAATATTCTCCTCATCTAAACCATGCACATTTGTACAGGGCAAAAGGCCTTACCAAATAGTGAACATGAAATGGGACATTTTATTTATTTATTTTCTATATTCTTTGTTTACATTTCAAAGGCTTTCCCCTTTCCCAGTTCCCCCCTCACCATATGTCCCATAAGTCCTCTTCCCCTCGCCCATTCCCCAATCACCCCCACCACCATTTCTCTGTTCTGGTACTCTACAAAACTGGATCCAGTCTTTTTGGGACCAGAGTCCTCTCCTTCCATCTTCTTTGGAATTTTTTGATTTGCTAATTGTGCCTTGAGTATTCAGAGTTTCTGGGCTCATTAATATCCACTTATCAGTGATTGCATTTCATGTGTATTCTTTTGTGATTGGGTTAGCACACTTAGGATGCTATTTTCCAGATCCAACCATTTGCCTACAAATTGCATGAATTCATTATTTTTAATTGCTGAGTAGTATTCCATTGTATAAATATACCACATTTTTTGTATCCATTCCTCCTTTGAGGGACATCTGGGCTTCTTCCAACTTCTGGCTATTATAAATAAGGTTGCTATGAACATAGTGGAGCATGTGTCTTTATTGCATGCGACATTTTTTTAACTGATGTGTTAGTTCCTCATGACTATAACAACTAAAATCAATTCAAAACAAGGAAAGAGTTTGTTGATCCCAGTTTCAGAAGCTTCATTACAGCGTTGGCTAGCCGCATTGTGTGCCTGTGTATGTACAAGCACATGTATGGGCGTGTATGTACATGTGAATCCAAAGCCACTTCTGCCCTGGTTCTAGAATGACATGTGTATACCACCTTCCTGAATATGTACATTGGTCCTAGGGGGTGGAATTCAGGTCCCCATGCTTGTACAAGGACCATTTTACTGACAGAGCTTCAGTGCGGGTTGGCTGGCCCTGTGGTTTTGCAGTTGATGTGAAGTAGAAGTTCGTGGCGCCAGGAGTTTGAGAAGGAGGCAGCTAGTATATAGAGATGAGAGAGGACTAGAAATACTGTATATATTTCTAGGGCGGTACACCAGTGACCTGGTTCCTCCACATAAGCATCACATCCCAGTAATGCCATTGTCTCATGACCCCATCAGGGGATTAATCCACTAATGAGATCCGGGCTCATAGGACACAGTCACTTTCAAAATTCCCATTAGCAGGCCTGAGTGAGAAGATATGTTGAGTAGAAGGGACATCCAGCGTCGTAAGGGGGATTGCCAGCTGACAAATGCGGGCTTTTATCTCTTAGCTTCAGCCCCTTAGAAACAACTTCATCCCTCCCCACCTAACTTTCCTCCTTGTAAAATGGAGTTATATTCTGTTAAAACATGAATATATTACACATGGTAGCAGCCCTGGAAAGCTATGCTATGCAAATATATGAGAGCCACATGTGTAATGGTTGCTATTATTATCTCTTGTGTGTGTAATATTGATTCATGGCTGTTAGACCCAGGGGATGTTGCTCCTTAGCCTCTTAGAGCAGGGTAGAGCTCCTAGAAGACACTCCTGCCTTTATCCTCCCCCATCCTTTCAGGGGCAATGGCTGCCAGTGAAAATCAATCTCGTTCTGCATATGGAGAAACCAGAGCTTGGTGCCTTTCCACTCCCTGTGCTGACTCATCAGCCTTGGCTCAGAGCCTCCTGCTTTAAATCACAGCGGGAATGCATGAAAGAGCCTCCCTGCACACCCTGACATCCTTTATTTTATTTATTTTTTTACAGCCATTGTGGAATCCGTATGCTGATGGAAATCCTGCAAGCAGGACACTCACTTCAATTCAACACTGGTGTTTGTAGTCATGATACTCCAGTCAAGGCACCGGCATCCTTATTAATAAGAATTCAGTGAACTAGAGAATAGATAATCGCAATTATATGTTCTCCTTTAAATCACAGGGCCATTGGTTCTGAGAGTAAGGGAGTGGATTCTGTTGTGTTTTGTTTTGTTTTGTTCGACAGTAAATTTGCTTTCGCCTACACAGAAGTTCAAAGCAAAGGCTGTATTTGTGCAACTGTGTTAACTTCTCATTTAAAAAAAAATGAAATTGTTGCTGCTCTTGTTTATTCTCAGGTCCCAGAGCAGTTTCTTCCATTCTCAGCCAAGAGCACCATTATGAGGCTGGTAGGGAAGAACCATGGCACTCACAGGCTGGAGGAGGCAGAGGAGGGGAGGTCCAGGCTCTCAGCTCCATGGGTTAGTGCCACAGCTAATGCTCTGAGCTCCTACCTCCTGGCATCTTGTTTCCTACAGCCTTGATCAGCTCAACTCTCAGGTGAGGATGCCAGCCAGGCTCATGGGGCAAGAGTCTTTTTATATCTATAGAGGCAGTTTCTGTGAAGAGGTGCTGTGACCTGTAGCACCTCTGTGGCCATGTCTGGGACACCCACCCCCACCCTGCTCTTTAAGAGTTCATTAGGAAACCATGAAGAGGGAGACAGCCTCTCCAGTTCCCCTGACATATTTTGAATCCTTGATAATCCAGCTGTAGATGAGGTGCAGGGGACTGGCAGATTCCTGATGGATGCTTTCCGCCTCATAATTCCTCAGCACATAGTTCATCAGACCCAGAAGGGATTGCCCCTGAGAGCCATTCAGGGCTGAATAAACCCTAGCTCATAGCACAGGTGGGTTCCCCATATTAGAAGTGAGGACCCTATGCTGCCCATGAGAGGGCTACGGGTGTTGGACCATTTCATGGCACAGCTGTTCTGGAATAAACCTGTGTTTTAATCTCAGAGCTATTCCTCTCTCTTCCTCTGCCCATCTGGGAATGTGTTTCTTTAAAAAGGGGACAGAACTGAACACTTTGGACTCTAGCTGCACATGCTATTTCTACTAAATACATGTATATCCTATCTTCATTTTTATTTACATCCTTATTTCCTAGGAATAATCAGTTTGACACTCATCAACACAATAAAACCCAGAGAGACAGTCAGAGGCAAATTCAGTTTGGGGGAGATATAGAAAAGACCCATCCTCTCCAAGCCCCTCGATTCGTATTTATCTCTTCTTGTAAGGCGCAATACCAGGAAGCTAATGCAATCCCTGGAAAGGAGCTCTTCATACAGAATGACAAGGCTCTGTGCCTCCAGGGGTCTTCGATCATAGATTTTCATCATCATCTGAAATGGTCCCTCTCCTCCTCTGTGCTTGGCACTCACTCTCCCAAAGAGAGGAGACAGGCTTCCCACAGGGGCCACCCAAACTCATTCTGCTCAGCAGAGAGTCATCATGGGCTTCCTGATTTCTCTGGGCAAGCGGCTTGCCTCTCCTCCTCTCCAGGCTGCTAGCCAGGCTGAAGGGAAGCCTGCCAGGGTGCACAGAGAAGCTCCCACAGTGGGCTGCTCCCTCCCAGGGACTGTTGTCCTGTGCAGTTGTGTGTGTGTGTGTGTGTGTGTGTGTGTGTGTGTGTGTGCCTTGCCTTCTCCGGTCTGCTCTTAATCATGTTGGCATTAAAAATGGATTTCGAGGCGTGTTCCCAAAAGGAGTTTGTTGTGCTCACTACTCCTGATTTGAAGAGAGCCCCGCCATCCTTGCTTCCAGTCTCCCCAAGCAGCCAAGGCGACAGAACAGGGACGGCTGTAGTTCTAGACTCGGGCAGACTACCAACAGCTGCACAGTTAATTATGGCGCTCTCCCTCTCTTTAAAAAAAAAAAAAATCTCAGCTTTAGAAATGAAAGATAAGAAATTCTTTGGAGTAATTAGAGACTGCTGAGCGCTCATGGTAATAATGAGGGACTACGTTCAGACTGATTCACAGCAGGAAGAGGCAGGGAGAGTCGGTGATGCAGGTTAAAAAAAAATAATTAAAATCAGCTTTGCTAGTATCTCGGCGGAGCTGTCAGTCAGCCTCAGAGAGAAAAGAATTGCTAATGAAATATTAATATGCCGCCTTGGATTTCCCATAACCGCCTTTGTTCCCAGGTACTGTTCCCATTTGTAAGGCGAAGGGGTTAGGTGTGAAAGGGCACAGGAGCCAGCATGGTGGTCAAGGAGGAAATGAGAACTCTCTGGCATAGAAAACACTTGGCCTCAGAAAGGATGCACTGGAGCCTAACAGGAGAAGCCTGCAGCCTGGTCCCAGCCTGAGCCTGGTCACACTGCCCCAGCTTGCTGTGTGCTTGAAGGAGCAAAGCTTTTGCTTATCCCCCATCCCCTCCCTTCCCATCCCCCTCTCTCCCCACCCCAGGTTGACAATCACTACATGTCAGCAATCATCATGGCACAACCAGCGCAAGTTTTATAATATCTGTAAGTGGTTTTGAAGTCTGCAGATGCCAGACGGTTTCAAAATCTCACGGAAATTGTATCTTGCCACGTTGTCTTCAGACAAGACGCAGCCCCCCCCCCCACGTCTTTTTGTTCCATTAAGTCAATCACTTAGAGCTATGATACAAACTATATGACAGGGTTGGGAAGCCTTGTGTGTGAAGGTGTGTGTGCATGAATATGCTTGTATGTGCCCTGTGTGAACATATCCTGAAATCACCCCAGCATTCAAATGATCTTTGGAAGCTTGAAATACATTCTGTGAGAAAATGGTTTAGATACCCACTGTGTGTCAGAGTGTGTCCAGAAGCTGCAATACAGAAAAGGTGAGGACTGGTCACACAGAGCCTGCCACAGGGATAGCTGTGAGAAGCCTTTCTTCAAGGTCCATCTTGGGTTTTTTTTTTTTTTTTTGCCTGGCTTCAAAGAAAGTTGGGAGACTAAGGAAGAGCTTCTGAGCAGTGTACTGGGTGATTTTATCTGAGGTTGGACACAGGCAACTGAGACATGGCAAGGAAGTGCTAATGCTAATAATGCTAATAATGATGCCAATATAATAATAATAATAATAATAATAATAATATTTTTGTAAGCCTGAGACCTGGCTTCTAATTACTGTGAAATGAGCAGAGACTCCCTTGGTCCTGTTGGAGTCTGTGATCTGAGCAGAAGATATAAGAAATGTTTTTGTATTGGTCTGAATAGGTATGACTCCCGTAGGCTCATATATATGAATGCTTAGTCCTTAGGGAATGATACTACTTAAGAAGGATTAGGAGACATGGCACTGTTGGAGTAGATGTGGCCTTGATAGAGGAAGTGCGTCACTGGTGGGCGGGCGTTGGGATTTGGAGAGCCTAAGCCAGGCCCCTGGTCTCTCTCTCTGCCTGCCGCCTGTGGATCCGGATATACAGTTCTCAACTTCTCCAGCACTATGTCTGCCTGCATGCTTCCATGCTCTCCACTATGATGATAATGGACTAAGCTTCTGAAACTGTAAGCCAGCCCCAATTAAATGCTTTTTTGTTTGTTTTTTGTTTGTTTGTTTGTTTGTTTGTTTAAGAGTTGCCACTAAACAATAAAAGCAGCACAGCTCTTTTGGAGCTTTGGGTTGAGTCTTTGATATCATTGGACAACTGCGTGGATATTGTGAGGTTACAAACAAACAAACAAACAAGAAGCAGTATTTAATAGAGCACTTCATAAGTCAACCGTGAAACAGCTATAGTGACCATTGCATCAGGCTCCAGAAAGGACAAATAGCATTCTTTGCATGAAGAACAGTTCTCAGGGTACTACATCCAGGAAGGATGGGCTCAGCTCTCTGTGCATCTCCGCAGAGGTGGAAATGCAGCCTGCTCTTGCTAGGATGGAGCTGATCACTTGACTGGCACAGGCTGCTGCCATGCTGCTCAAGCATCTTTCAAACAAAAACATAAATCTCTACATCCCTCTCCTCTGCACACCTGTCAGCCTATCCATGGAGTAGCAGTGAAGCCCCACTTATTTTCTAATTTGTTCCATGAAAGTACATATGAGTGGTAATCCTCCTGTTCGCTTCTAGTGGGGTCTCGTGCCTTCTATTTCAGAATCCACTTCTACAGCTAGTAAAGAAACACACCTGAGCATAACAGGAGAGAATTTCAGCGCAGCTTCTGCTCTTTGATGCGCATCTTTATTGCTTAATGTGCTGTGCAGTGTTGTTTCTTTATGTTAAGAGGCTATAAAATCTATGCATGGATGCTAATGAGGAAATGAATGTAAAGGGGCTTCTTAAAAGTGGTAACTCTTAACTCCTGTTTAAAAAAATAATTATTGCTGGTAGAACACTACAGAGTGATTTAAACCAAGCACAGGATGTCTGCCTGCAATAAATATTTATAATGCATTTACAGCCTTCTGAAAGTGGTACTGGCTTTCTTTCCTGTGACCTTCATGACTGGAAGCAGGTTATGTCATCACATGAGATGAGAGCAGGAAGCCCAACTGCGGAGATAAGGAGAGCATACGGGGGAAGGATAACGTTATGATACATGGTACTGAAGGGGATGGAGCAGCTTGGATAGATAGTGCTGCTGCCTTTGTGGAAGGCAAGTGCTAATGACAAGAGAACCCACTCTCCCAAGAACTAAGGGTGAATTCTGCAAGGACTCCATATTGTAATTGCCTCCACAAACTTCTGCTTGTTATTTGGTGGTGGGGGTAGAAAGAAGAAAGCCATGCTGTCTGCAGCTGGGGTTGATGAGCACATCATCCGTCCTATCCAACCTCTCAGGGATGGTCCACTTGGATTTAGAGATTATCACACTTCTTATGTTATCATCCACAGACACTTGACTTTTTTAAATTTAATGCCTTAAGGACGGTTAAAGGGCCTCTTCTCATCTGGACTGAAGCCATTTGAAACCTTGAAAATCTCCCTGATAATAATTTATTCAGCTTTAAATAGTGGCTACTGACAAGGACAAGAACAGAATTAAAAGGAGGTATACTGTGAGTACCTGCTTTCTCTCATCATTTCTTGAAAGAGCATATCTTACCTTGTGTAATTATTAGAGGTGAGGCCTTAATCAAGTTCACATTCTATTTTGCTAGACAAGAATCACAGTGGATTCAGCCCTCAACTCTCCTGTATCTGCCTGCCTGTGGTGGGGGTTACAAGTACTTGAGTACTCCTTTCTGCTTCGTACCCCTATGATGTGTGGGGACTGAAGTGACATATTTGGGTTTATCTTGTCACTTATAAGCTTGAGAGAGCCAATCTACTGCCACTGATTAGCTGCTGTGATGATGCAGAATTGGCAAAGCCTGTCTGGTATACATAGCTGGTACTTAACCTACTTGTCTTGAGCTGGAAAAAAAAATCCAGCAGTGAGGGCAGAGCCAGACTGTGGAAATAAATGATATGTGGATGAAGTTGTTTCTGTGGCACAAATGACTCTGCAAGAAGGTCAAGGAGGGCAGACTTAGGGTGCAGCAGAGTTCTAGAAGAGAACTCAGAAGCAAAGATCCAGTCTGGGCAGGACACTGGCCACTTTCAAAGCATGACTGCCCTGTGGGACTCAGCACCAGGACTCTATCTTACATACCAAACTTCAACTGGTCCTTTGGGATAATTGCATTCTCTTTTGACCTGAGGTTTGGAGATGGGGAGCACAAGAAGAAAGCTACTCCTGAGATAATTAAAACTACAATAAAAAAATGGCATGAAGGTCAGGGTATAACTCCATGTGGTTCTCTATAGCTTTGTCTTGGAAATCCACAGTTCTCTTCCCTGAGAGACACAAGCCTATTGACCTTCACCATAAAATATCACATATGAGCACACTGGGGCTACAGACATACAGTCTCTCTCTCTCTCTCTCTCTCTCTCTCTCTCTCTCTCTCTCTCTCTCTCTCTCGTTGTTTCTGTATCTCTCTGTCTTTGTCTCTGTCTCTCTGTCCTTTTTACTGTCTCTGTATCTGCCACTCCCTCCCCCACATCTCTCTCTTCATTCCCCTGCCCCATCCATCCCATTCATATATTGAAGTTCTAAACCTAAGTACCACAGAATTTGACTAGTAGAATCAAATAAACAAACAACAAAAATAAAACAACAACACAAAGAAAAACCTCCTGATTAGAGGAATGG
Source organism: Apodemus agrarius (assembly GCA_964023405.1). Classification (NCBI taxonomy): domain Eukaryota; kingdom Metazoa; phylum Chordata; class Mammalia; order Rodentia; family Muridae; genus Apodemus; species Apodemus agrarius. The sequence goes on along the minus strand of OZ030011.1, from coordinate 97,449,298 downwards.
AATGTCTGGACTGGGTGGAGGCATGGCAGTCACTCCTTTGGCTAAGGAACAACCCCTAGGATGACAGATCACCTTAATCTATGGTGGCAGGTAGATGCCATGTCCTTACTGTCTATGGTATGAAAATAACAGCATCTTTGCACCACGATGATGACGTTGGGAAGTAAGTAGAGTAAGATGGCAGAGCCAATACTTTTACTCTCAAACAGGTCTCCTGACTCCTGAGCCTAGTGTGAATCCTTTGCTGTAGCCGGCACAATGTTGTGCCTCCGCAGGGAAGGAATCTTGCCACTCTAGTGAAAGAGCTGTTAGCACCCAATAAGCTTACTGTTGCCCTTCATCACAAATGCAGGCTCGTGCATTTTGATTCAGATCAGTGTTCTCCTCATCCTAATGGGGACACCTGTGGGCTCAAGAAACAAGCCAGCACCAGATAATAAAACAAAACAAATGGACCAGCGATAATAAAACAGAGGAAGGAAGGAGAGATGTGGGACAGTCTCTGAAGGCTCACTGCTCTGAGTTCAGTATCCATCTCTGTGGCAGCTTGAGAATCCCCCCACACACATTATGCCTTGACTTCCCCATGGGGAAAAGGATGTTCATGCCAACTCCACAGTGGCAGGGAGCCCTTGGCACCAAAGAATGATGAGCTTCTCTGTTCACCTTGGAAACCATTCCTAGAAGGATGTAGGTTTCTGAGCTCAGCCGGGAGGGGAAGAACTCACTCAGAAAACCTGACCCACATGGCTGAGTTTCAAGAATGCATCTTTTTTTCTACCACTTCCTTAGAAAGAAAACCCCAATGCTTCAAGATCTACCTTATTCTTGTTTTGAACAGCGGCAACAAAGAAATAAGAAAACTGAAGGTAGCACCTACTATTGGTCACTCTCAGCAGGGGCTTTGACCTCACTGGTGTGGAACAGGTGGTTTTCAGAGTCTGACCTTCCCACAATCTGACTTTACTTGAGCCCTGACTTTCCCACAATCTGACTTTACTTGAGCCTGGCCCAATTTCTTTGAAAGTCCCTGAGCTTAGGGGCCTGTGCTGATTTTCCATAGGTGGCCTACTTTAGGAAAATATTTCTTTCTTTTATGGATCCATTATCTGCTTTGACACAGAAACTTTAAAATTTTGAAATTGCTTTATAGATAATTGAATGCAGAGTGTTGTGAGCCTTAATGCCCTAAAAGTGAGGCTCAGTCTCTTCCTTCATCTACCTCTTTGCTCAGATTAATTTTCTACTGTCACTCCTACTACTTTCGTAGCCTGGAGAAATTCAGAATTTAAATATACTAATTAAATAAGAGGCTAAAGTTCTTCCTACTCCAAGAGTCAGCCTAGACTCTGGGAGCACTTCAGAAATTGCATGCTGGCCATGCTAAGAGAGCCACCAGGAACAGAGCTATCAGGCAAATAGCTGGGGCCTAGGGGAAGAATAACTTCTGAAAGTCATGAAGAGCCACCTCAGTGTAAGAGAGAGAGGGAGTTTACTGTCAATAGCTGTCCAGATATAGGGGTCCGTCTTAGTCAGACATGACTAAGTCAAACATCATGATCAAGAAGAAAGTTGGGGCGGAAAGGGTTTATTCAGCTTACACCTTCCATATTGCTGTTGATCACCAAAGGAAGTCAGGACTAGAACTCAAGCAGGTGAGGAAGCAGGAGCTGATACAGAGGCCATGGAGGGAGGGATGTTCCTTACTGGCTTGCTTCCTCTGGCTTGCTTAGCTTGCTTTCTTATAGAACCCAAGACTACCAGCCCAGGGATGGCACCGCCCACAATGGGCCCTCCCCCTTGATCACTAATTAAGAAAATGCCTTACAACTGGATCTCATGTAGGAATGAGATCCACAAAAATGCACCAGGGCAACCAGACTACCACCAGCATCCATCAACTCCCAAGTCCTTCCAGCCCCACCCCACCCCCAGTCTCCTATTTTGAGCTCCTTTTATGTTTGGAATAAGTTGGATACTGAAATTAGTTGCAACAAAATACCACCAATTGAAAACAAAACTCTATTTCCCAAGTGTCACCATGGGCATAATTTAATCTTTTTTTTTTTTTTTTTTTTTTGCTAAAATCCAAGCAGAAACTATGATAGAAGGTGAGCAAGCTTTCTGAGTTAACATACAAGGGTTACTTAAAACAACAGACTGTCTAGAAAGGTTTTGCTCTCTTTGTTCTGTTTATATCTGTTCTGCCATGTCTTGGATTGTCAGAGAACAATGCAGAAGGGGTGAGTGGAGCAATGTGAATTCTCATCCAATGATGCTTTGCTTCAGGAAGGAATCCCATCTGGGAATTTGGAGAAAATAGTAATGTGTGGATTGTGCTCAGTCCAGGTGAGCACCTAGAAGATGCTGTGCACCTCACCTCACATTTCCAGTGTGTTTCCACAGATACTCTGATGGATGATGCTTATCTCAGAGACCTCCCTGTGAAGGAGATACACTCAGGATAAAATGGAGACTCAACACATGATGGAAATGTGTCTCCATCTCCCAGGAAGAAGTTAGCAGAGTCGGTATTTACACCAAGGCCAAGTTCAGGTACAGTGTCCTCCAGGAGTTCTAAACCCCACATTTGCATCTTTTGCATCTTCTGTTCTTGTCTTTGGAAACCACAATGGATTTTATTAAAATTCTCCTTTTCTGCAAACCTGAACAACAAAAATCACAGGACTTGTGACCTGTGTAAAATCCCAACCATCGGGATAGAGAAATGGTTTAGTGAGTAAGAACACTTGATGCCCTTTTGAAGGACCAGGATTCAATTCCTAGCACCTACATGGTGGCAAACAACTTTCTGTAACTCCAGTTACAGGAAAGCTGACCCTTTCTTCTGGTTTTTGTGGGTACTGTATGCACATGATGCACAGAAATACAAGCAGGCAAAAGACTCACATACATATTTTAAACATCTGTAAAGTTCCAACATTTAGTAGTCATACATCTGGAAACACAAGAAATTCAATTAGCCCCTCAGTTCTACTAGCACATAGATGTGGAGGGTACACTGTAGTGTAGTCAAAGCCAGTATCAGAAGTTAGGGGATAAGGAGATTTGTGGGTAGAAAGACATATAGATGACAGACAGACAGACAGGCAGGCAGGCAGACAGACAGACAGACAGACAACAGGCTGTCTGGATAATATGCTGGCTGAATTAAACATTCCTATATTGGATCTGAGCCCTGGAAGACAACAAAACATATTTTCAAGCCCAGAAGCTTCTTGTGAGGGAAAACACATTTCTATATGAATAAAGACATCCTTCATTCATGTCCTCGGGATTTCAAGAGATTCTGCTCAGCCAAATAGGGGCTTGCATGCAGAGATCACCAGCTTACAGAAGCAGCAGCAATAGTGCCTGAGGGGTTGCACATCCTAGCTGTACACCAGAGACTGCAGATATACAGATACGAAGACACATAGTGTTCTCTCAAAGAGAAAAGGCTCAGGAAGAATGTCAAAAGTGGGAGCCAGCACACGTGGCCAGCAATTGTTGGGGACGGTGGTTCTCCTAATCATTCCCCTCTATATGTTTATAAAAACATGCATGTGCACATATGTAGTACCACTTACATCCTACCCTGGGGCCTGAGGTACTACAAGGCTGTGTTGCATGGCAACAGAGCCCCTCACAAAATAAGGGCAGGCCTACTCCTAGATCCCTGTTTGAAAGTGCTTGCCCAGGTATGGTCAAGAGGCAGGGTGTGGGGCTGTCATACAATGAGCAGGATAACAGAGGTGGAGAAGGGGACGTCTTGAGAGAAGAAAGTCATTTATTTATTTATTTATTTATTTATTTATTTATTTATTTATTCATTCATTCATTCATTTATTTAGATGGTTGCTTTATTTTCATCTCAAATATTATACGCTTTCCTCATTACCCCTCTGAAAACCCCCTATCCCCCTCCCCATACTTAGCAACCCCCCTCCCACTTTCCTGACCCAGCATTTCCCTACACTGGAGCATCAAGTCTTCATAGGACCAAAGGCCTCTCCTCGCATTGATGTCTGAAAATGCCAACTTCTGCTACATATGTAGCTGGAGTCATGGGTCCCTCCAGGTGTACTCTTTTGTTGGTGATTTAGTCCCTGGGGGCTCTGGGGGCACTGGTTGGTACATATTATTGTTCCTCCTGTGGGACTGCAAACCTCTTCAGCTCCTTGGTTCCTTTCTCTAGCTCCTCTATTGGAGACCCTATGCTCAGTCCATTGGTTGGCTGGGTATTTTGATCTCCCTTCTGAGAAGGACCAAAGTCTCTCCACTTTGGTCTTCCTTCTTCTTGAGCTTCCTGTGGTCTGTGAATTGTATCTTGGGTATTCTGAGCTTTGGGGCTAATATCCACTTATCAGCGACTGTGTCACCTTTTAAGTGAAAGCTCAGACTGAAAGCAGCACTTGTAGAGACAAGCTATTCCATTCCATGAAAGGATTCATAAAACTAACATCAGATCCAAACTGGGGGAAAGCTGTCTTCACTAGGATTTTTATGTCTGCAATGAAATACCATGACCAACAAGCAAGACAGGGAGGAAAGGATTGATTTGGCTTACATTTTCCTTTCTTTATCTCCTTTTTAACTTAATTAACTTTTTAACTTATTCACTTTTCATTCTGTTCACTGCCCCCTCCCAGTGCCCTCTTCTACCATCCTCTCCTCCTCTAAGTAGGTGGGTGCCCTCTGAGTATCTCCCCAACCTGGCATTTCAAGTCTCTGAAAGGCTAGGTGCTTCCTCTCCCACTGAGGCCTAAGAAGGCAGCTCAGCTAGTAGAACATGTCCTACATACAGACAACAGCTTTGGGAATGGCCCCCATTCCAGTTCTTCAGGACCCATATGAAGGCCAAGCCATACATCTACTACATATGAGCAGAGAGGTCTAGGTCCAGCCTTTGTATGCTCTTTGATTGGTGGTTCAGACTTTGAGAGCCCAAGTGGTCCAGGTTAGTTGATTCCTTTTGTCTTGTTGTGGAGTTCCTATCCTCTTCAGGGCCTACAATCCTTCCTCCTATTCTTTCCTAAGAGTCCCCAAGCTCCAGCCACTGTTTGATTGTGTGTGCCTGTATCTGAGTCAGCTGCTGGGTGGAGCCTCTCAGAGGACAGCCTTGCTAGACTCCTGTCTACAAGGAGAACACAGGATCATTAATAGAGTCAGGGATTAGGACCTGCCCATGGGATGGGTCTCAAGTTGGACCCTTTATTGCTTGGCCATTCCCTTAGTCTCTCCTCTATCCTCCATCCTCCATCCTCCATCCTCCATCCTCCATCCTCCATCCTCCATCCTCCATCCTCTGTGCCTCCATATCTTGTAGACAGGATAAAATTTGAGCTGAAAGTTTTGCGAGTGGGTTGGTGTTCCCATCACTCCACTAGAATTCCTGCCTGGCTCTCTTTCATGATACTATTCACCATCATCGAAGGATTTCAGGACAGGAACTCTAACAGGGCAGAAACCTGGAGGCAGGTGCTGTCGCAGGAATCATGAGGGCTGCTGCTGTCTATAAGAAAGCTCAGCCTGCTTTCTTACAGAACACAGGTGATGCTCAGGGATGGCACCACCCATAACAGGCCCCTTAACAAAATGCCTTACGACTGAATCGCATGGAGCTGTTTTCTCAGTTGAGCTTCCCTCCTTTTCGATAATTCTAGTTCGTATAACAAGTTCACATAAGTATAACCAGCTCACAGACTACAGAATGGGAAAAGATTTGCACCAGCCCCACACCTGATAGAGGGTTAATATTCAAAATATATAAAGAACTCAAGGAACTAGACATCAACAAACCAAATAATATAATTAAAAAGTGAGGTACAGATCTAAACAAAAAGTTCTCAACAGAGGAATCTCAAATGGTCAAGAAACACTAAAATATTCAACATTGGTAGCCATCAGGGAAATGTAAATAAAACTGCTTTGAGATTCCATTTTATACTTTTCAGAATGGCTAAGATCATTAACACAAGTGACAACTCATGCTGGAGGGGGTATGAAACAAGGGCAGCACCCCTCCATTGCTGATGAGAGTGTAAACTTGCACAAGCACTATGGAAATCAATCCATACCATTCCTGGGCATAAACTCAAAGGACACTCCATTCTACCCCAAGGACACTTGCTCACCTATGTTCACAGCAGCTTTATTCATAAGAGCTAGAAACTGGAAACAGCCTAGATGTCCCTCAGTCAAAGAGTAGATTTAAAAATGTGGTACATTTACACAATAGAGTATTATTGAGCAGTTAGGAACATGTTAAAATAGGACATCATGAAAATTTGAAGGTAAAAAGACAAACATGATATGTGTTCACTTATAAGTGGATAATAGCTGTTAAGTAAAAAAAAAAAGTAATTATAGTACAATTCACAGACCCAGAAAGGCTAAGGAACAAGGAGAGCTCTAGTGGGGGAAACATGGATCTCCCTGGGAAAGGAGACACACACAGAATAGATTTTTGTGGGTAGAATAGTGAGAGGTGGGGACTGGAATAGGAGGAATCAGGCTAAGGACAGAGGGAGAGAGAACAAAGAAATGACTGGAATTTGGGGGCATTTGGGAGAAAATGTGGAAACCTAGTGCAATGGAAATTTCCTGAAACCTCCAAGGATGGCCTACAGAGAACTAGTAATAGAGAATATGGAGCCTGAACCAGCCTTCTTCTGTAACTTCTGGTGCTGGGACTGGGACAGCAACTCAGACACAACCTGTTCTGCAAAAAAGATGTTTTGGGGCAATGGGGGCTCAGAGCTTGTGTGAGTGGCCAACCAATGACTGGTCTAACTTGAGGCCTAAGCCACAAGAGGGAGTCCATTTGCCTGGAAGTCAAGGAACCAGAGGCTGGATGGCTTGGAGACCTAGGATAGAACCAAAAACAGTACTGTCCCCTACAAATAGTCAATTAAATGATTCCTAATGACTTTCTTTTATACTCATAGATTGGTGCCTACCCCTATCATCATCTGAGAGGATTTCTCTGGCAGCTAATGGGAGCAGATACAGGGACCCACAGCTAATACACGGAGCTCAGAGAACCCTGAGGAAAAGCAGAGGGAGGAGTCAGAGGGGTCATGGACATAGAATCAAGTAAGCATGGATCATAGGGACTCACAGAGATTGGAGCAGCACTCATGGAGCCTGCATGGTCTGTACTTGGACCTCTGCATATATGTCTTGGTTGTTTATCTTGGACTTTTGGTGGAACTCCTAACAGTGCAAGTGAGGATGGCTTTGACTCTTTTGCCTGCTCTTGGGACCCTTTTCCTCCTATGGGTTGCCTTATACAGTCTTGATATGAGTGTTTGTGCCTAGTCTTGTTGTATCTTGTAACGCAGTGCTTTTTTCTGAAGAAAAATGGGGAGGAGTGGATGGGAGGAGGGATTGGGGGAACAGAGAGAGGAGGCCATGGTTGGGATCTATTATACGAAAGAAGAATAAGAAAAAAGAAAGAAGAGTTGTGGAGATTTATGGAGGAGAAATGAGAAAGAACTCCCAGAAATGGGAGGATATACAAGGGAGGAGCTGTTGCATTTAGTTATTTATATTGAACTGTGTCTTGATCCTGTTCTGAATTATTACAGTTCTTCATTCTAGTGGCTGCCATGGCTGAGAAAGGACTTATAGCTCCAGATGGAAGCTGAATTCTGGATTTCTAAATGAAGAAATCATGCATTCATAAAAGAAAGAAGGAAACAAAAACCCCAAAGCAAAAAAGACTAGTCAGCACGAAAGCCAAAGTGAAGAAAGCACAACCACAAATGAGGGAGTTCCAAGTAGTTAAGGGTTCATTTTCCCCAACTGATTCAATGTTTCAAAAGAACCCAAACCTTAAGCCCAGCAGACTGTTTTTTTTATATATAGAATTAAGTTGATTGAAAAAATAGCAAGCAAACAACCAATGTAAACAAGCAAGCAAGCAAGCAAGCAAGCACAAAATTCCACTTAGAGGATACTTATTACCTAATTTCAGATTTCATAGTAATTAAAGCAAGGTGTGTTAACACAGAAAGAAAAGACATAAGTCTGTGGAAGAGAATTGACTGCTCTGAAATAAAAGCAAACAAACAAACAAACAAACAAACAAACCAGTGTAGATGGTGGTTTTCTGATGAATGCAGCTGGTGATTCCATGGGAAGGGAAGAAACGAAGGCAGAGGATGTGTGTAATAAAGCAACTAACCCCAGAAACAACAGAAGAGAAACTGTCTTCAGACCTAGATGGAAGGAGATTCCTCAAAGAGGTTGTAAAGTACATTAAGTGTGAAAGAAAAATTCAGTTTATTGGACATGGTGGAAATGTAAAGCTCATCATCAAAATACAAATGGAAAGCCAAAGCCCAAAGATCCTGGTACACAGAGAGCTGGCTAAGGATTCCTGCCTGGAATATGCATTGGATAACAGACAAAGGTAGGCAATTGAAAAACTGGGTAAAAACTTACCAAGTTTTCACAAAAGAAGATGTAGTGCTAATACTTACATGCACAGGTCAGGTACTTAGGGCTGAAATGACTGCCCAGTAACAGCGAGGTCTTTTAAACACCAAAAGGACTGAATGTTGTGGGAGAAACAGCTTTATGCTCGCTTATCTGTTGTTGTTTTTTTCTTCACCTTAAAACATAGTTATCTCCCTTCTCAGAATTTATCCAAGAGCATAGAAACCTTTCTCTACAAAAATCACTCAAAGAGGAATTCTCTTCTTTCCCAAATGGCAAACAATCCTATACCCACGGTAAGCACAGTAGCTTTATAAGACTCTGGGGTTTAAAATAAACTCACTGCTAAAAGCAGTGTAGATAGACCTCAAAAACCTTATGTGAAACTTGAAATTAAAGGCGAAACAAAATGAATTATTGACAGTTGAGAGACTATGAGTTCTACTGAGGAGAGTTTAAATCTCACATGAAGAGGCACTTATAAAATTCGTGGAAACATGCAGAGTCTCATTAGGCTGAGGACAACATACACTCATTTCTTTATATGCTAGGAGGTAAAAATGGCAGGTGTATCTGAAGACCGTGTCCAAGGTTTATAAGAATGGTCCATAAGAGTGGAGCAGACTTCAGAAAGAGAGGAATAAATCTAAGAGACGGGCACAGGATAAGAAGTCAAACACACCTGTCCTTAGACTTCTGCAAGAACAAAGAGAGTGAAGGAAGAGAGACATTTGAAAGAATGGCTGGTCATTTTCCAGAAAAGTTTGATAAAGAACATGGTGGTTACATGCATCTCGTGTGCTGGGGAAGAACAAGGCACGTACATCTAGCAGAGTTCTATCTATCCGCTGTAAGACAGTAGCCACAGAGAAAGGGCAGGGTACCAAGTGGAGGTATAAAAAGGAGTTTGCCCAATGAAGAATGTTACAGCTAGGAGGTAGCAAATGTTGCTTTTCAATAATGAGAAAAGAATGCCAATGTGAAAACATGCATGAGAAACTCACTTCCTTTCTACCTGAATGGAATGACTGAAATGGATAACAGGAAATCTGGAATGAATTCAATGAACTCACCCTCTGGGAGTTTCTTGCTGGGAAGAAACCAGGACCTTGTCTCTGTATGCCCACATGGTGGAACAACCTAAGTAGGTCAGTCCCACCATTCTCCATTAAAATGCAGGCATGCAAGCATTCATTGGGAAAAAATTGGGAAACTATCTTCAACACTGAGCTGAGCCTCTCAATCAGCTTCTTCTATAGGATGCTCTTGGAGATGAGGCCAGGGCTCACGATGCTAGCCTGAGCTCAGGTGGTACTATGCTGATTAAATGCTTGTCACCATTTGCAATTCTTTATCATTTAAGAACATGGACTCCCACATTTTCATTTCACACAGGACCCTCTGAAATATGCAGTAATTCTGGACTGCAAACTATTGATTCGGGAATGAGATTGAAGAGTTTCCCCTGAGTGCAATTGGCACATGTGGAGAAGAGAGGTTTGCTCATGGGACACACACTGTAATCTTCATGGTGATCTTCCAAGTAGAAATGGTCATTTCTATCTCCCTGATCAGAAGGCCAACTACAGAAAGGTGAGTGGCTCTGCTTCATCCCCTGGCTTATACTGAAGAGACAGAAACTGACCAAGCATCAGAACAGATAAAGATGCTTCTTCACCATGAGATGTGCTTGGTGCAAAGATAATGTAGGAGGTTCTCTTGTTCTCTCCCAAACCACCCGCCATCTCCCAGCTGATTCAGACACAGCCAATCCCTTAGGCTGTTTGGGGCCTTTGGGAAGGATGCCCATTTGTAAGAGTGTAGCAAATGAATACTATCCTTACACTGGCTAGACATGGAGGAAATAAAAAGCTTACTTGTGAAATTAAATATTTAATGAGATAAATATAAAAACAGAATACAGAGAATTAAAATTCTATTAGGCTTCTCTTTGAAGAATTATGAATACTTTAATCTATATTGAAACCAAGTGAGAGAAAAACTGAAATTATGTAGAAGACAAAAAATATGTGTCTAGGTCAATACGGATTTGGATAAATAGCAGTAAAAACTCCTTATCATTTTGATACCATTTTTACACCATTTAAAAATAAAGTAACATATAAACGTATTACTTAAAGTATGTGCATTTACATAATGCAGTTTCAAAATAATTCTCTAAAATTATATAATCTACCAGGTCTCTGCTTGATAATAATTTTGTAATCACTTAAAAATTAGCAATACAAAAAGAGTAGAAAATAAATCAAAATTATTTTACAAGAAAGAGAAAATAAAATTCTTGCTGTGGTTTTTGATTATTTTAGGAAACTTATTTATAGCAATAAAAATACTATAATTATGCTACCTACAAATAAGATAAAATTAAAGTAATTAGCTTATAAATTCCCTTTTAAATAACCTTTGAGTTCTAAAAAAGTATAAGAATTATAATCCTGCTATTTTTCTATTCAGCTATTGTATAGTCATTTAATAAAAATAAAAATAAATGGAAAACTATATTATTTTTAGGAATGAATAGCATTTTAATTTTGTACTGTGTTTTTAGAACTCAGTTCTTTGGAAAGTAAGTAGAAGGGCCATTCACATCTATTTCAATTTATGCTGACATGACTCAGTGAAGGTTTGGGGGGAAAGGGAGAAAATGAATTTCATCAAGTCAGTCACTTAGAGAACATCGGACACAGGGACACAGGCTATCTTACTGGGCCAGTGAGAAGGGTGAGGGATGGCGACTTCTTCTGAAAAGATGTTTGGGTAGAAAGCTAAAATTTGAAGAGCTCTTAAGCATCTACCACTGTAGTGCAAGGTCCCCTTGTACATATGGAGAAGATGCTGTATCACATTTGGTCAACCTGATGAGTGAATGTGGATATCTCAATCAGGTAGGCTTCATCCCAGGGATGCAGGGATGGTTCAATATATGGAAATCTGTCAATGTAATTCACTACATAAACAAACTAAAGGAAAAAAAAACACATAGTCATTTCATTAGATGCTAAAAAGGCTTTTGACAAAATCCAGCATCCCTTCCTGATAAAAGTCTTGGAGAGATTGGGAATCCAAGGCCCAGACCTAAACATAGTGAAAGCAATATACTGCAAACCGGTAGCCAACATCAAGTTAAACGGAGAGGAACTGGAAGCAATCCCACTAAAATCGGGGACAAGACAATGCTGCCCACTCTCTCCCTATATATTCAATATAGTACTTGAAGTCCTAGCCAGAGCAATCAGGCAGCAAAAGGAGGTCAAAGGTATACAAATTGGAAAGGAAGATGTAAAAATATCACAATTTGCAAATGATATGATAGTATACTTAAGCGACCACAAGACTTCCACCAGAGAACTCCTAAAGCTGATAAACAACTTCAGCAAAGTGGCTGGACATAAAATTAACTCAAGCAAATCAGTAGCCTTTCTCTACTCAAAGGATAAACAAGCAAGAGGAGAAAGAAATTAGGGAAATGACACGCTTCACAATAGTCCCAAATAATATTTCATACCTAGGGGTGACCCTAATGAAGCAAGTGAAAGATCTATATAACAAGAACTTCAAGCCTCTGAAGAAAGAAATCAAAGAAGGTCTCAGAAGATGGAACGATCTCCCATGTTCATGGATTGGCAGGATCAATATAGTAAAAATGGCCATCTTGCCAAAAGCAATCTACAGATTCAATGCAATCCCCATCAAAATCCCAAATCAATTCTTCATAGATCTAGAAAGAGCAATTCTCAAATTCATCTGGAAAAACAACAACAACAAAATTTAAAAAAAAAAAAAAAACAGGATAGGAAAAACTATTCTCCACAACAAAAGATCTTCTGGGGGAATCACCATCCCTGACCTCAAGCTCTACTACAGAACAATAGTGATAAAAACTGTTTGGTATTGGTTTGTAGACAGGCAGGAAGATCAATGGAATAGAATTGAAGACGCAGAAAAGAACCCACACACATATGATCACTTGATATTTGACAAAAGAGCTAAAAACATCCAGTGGAAAAAAGACAGCATTTTTAACAAATGGTGCTGGATCAACTGGAGGTCTGCATGCAGAAAAATGCAAATCCACCCCCCATTCTTATCTCCCTGTACAAAGCTCAAGTCCAAGTGGATCAAGGATCTACACATAAAACCAGACACACTGAAGCTTATAGAGAAGAAAGTGGGGACAAATCTTGAACACGTGGGCATGGGAGAAAAGTTCCTGAACAGAACACCAATGGCTTGGTGTTCTTGCTCTAAGAACAAGAATCAACAAATGGGACCTCAAAAAACTGCAAAGCTTCTATAAGGCAAAGAACATGGTCAATAGGACAAAACTGCAACCAACAAATTGGGAAAAGATCTTTGCTAACCCTACATCTGATAGAGGGCTAATATCCAATGTATACAAAGAACTCAAGAAGTTAGTCTCCAGAGAGTCAAATAACCCTATTAAAAATGGGGTACAGAGCTAAACAGCGAATTCTCAACTGAGGAAACTCAAATGGCTCTAAAGCACCTAAAGAAATGTTCAGCATGTTTTGTTATCAGGGAAATGCAAATCAAAGCAACACTGAGATTCCACCTTATACCAATCAGAATGGCTAAGATGAAAAACTCAGGGGACAGCAGATGCTGGAGAAGATGTGGGGGAAAAGAAACACTTCTCCATTGTTGGTGGGATTGCAAGCTTATAAAACCACTCTGGAAATCAGTTTGGCGATCCCTCAGAAAATTACACATAGTACTTTCAGTGGACCCAGCTATACCACTCCTGTGCATATACCCAGAAGATGCTCCTACATGTGATAAGAACACATGCTCCACTATGTTCATTGTTGCCCTATTTATAATAGCCAGAAGCTGGAAAGAACCCAGATGTCCCTCAACAGAGGAATGGATACAGAAACTGTGGAATATACACACAATGGAGCACTATGCAGCCATTAAAAACAATGAATTCATAAAATTCTTAGGCAAATGGATGAAACTAGAAAGTGTCATCTTGAGCAAGGTAACCCAATCCCTAAAGAACGCACATGGTATGCACTCACTAATAAGTGGATGTTAGCCCAAAAGCTCAAAATAAACAAGTTACAATTCACCCAGCACAGGAAGCTCAAGAAGAAGTGAGGGTGCTTTGGTTCCTCTGAGAAAGGGAACAAAATACTCACAGGAGCAATAAGGGAGACAATGTATGGAGCAGAGACTGAAGTAAAGGTCACCCAGAGACTGCCTTACCTGGGAATTCATCCTATAAACAGTCAACAAACCCTGATACTACTATGGATGACAAGAAGTGTATACCAAAAGGAGCATGCCATGGTTGTCTCCGGAGGGTCCCTGTCAGAGCCTTGCAAATACAGAGACAGATGCTAGCAACCAACTATTGGACTTGGCATGGAGTCCCCAATGGAGGAACTAGAGGGTTGTCTGGAGGAGCTGAAGAGGTTTATAGCCCCATGGGAAGAGCAGTAATTTCAGCCACCCAGACACCCCAAGACTCCCAGGAACTGAACCATCAACCAAAGGGTGCACATGGTTCCAGCCAAAAATGTGGCAGAGGAAGTCCTTGTTGGGCACCAGTGGGAGGAGTGGTCCTTGGTCAGGTAAAGGCTCAATAGACACCCCAACAAAGGGAAACAGAGTAGGGAGAGGTGGGAGTGTGTCAGTTGGAGGGGCATATACGTGGAGGCTGGGGGTGGGAGGAGGGGTTTGGAGGTCTTTGGGGAGGGGGAAATCAGAAAAGGTTTTACTATTGGCAATGTAAATGAAGACGATATTCAATAATAATAAAAAAAAGAATGTGGGTGTTAGTTTCTTGTCCAGTTGGGAAACAGGATAATATTGTTTTTAATGGCTGCATAGTACTCCATTGTGTGTATATTCCACAGTTTTAATTCCCTTAAGAGCTTGCACCACTGGTTAACCTGGGGATTCTTTGTTGTTTTCCCAATTTATGCCAAATTATCTGTTAGTAATGTTGAGTATATCGATATTTTTGAAACTTGTATGTGTGTTTCAGTGTTGCTTTGTTTGATGTGTCTTTTCCAAAGATTACTTTTAGATGACTGAGAAAGTATATATTAAATAGAGTTCATGATTTAGAAACATTCTTTTTCTTATGAACAGTATGCTGGCTTTCAGGTTGCCCTCCATGTAATGGTTTTGTTCCTGAGTGTCAACTGACAAGACCTAGAATCATGTTGTAGACAAACTCCTGAGCATGTCTGTGAGGGACTTTCTAGATTAAGTCAATGGAAGTAAGAAGACCCACCCTGATGATAGGCAGCATGATCCCACGGCTCAGGTCTCAGATTGCAAAAAGCAGAAAGCCAACGCCGAAGATACAGTCATGGCTTTCTGCCTCAGTGTATGAAATGTGACCAGAAACTCATCTGCCTCCAGGTTTCCTTCAGATGTTTTGGTTGGGTGCTTGAACACAGTGATAAATAAATAACTAATACAAGCAAAATTGTCAAATATAGCGCTGGGCCAACCTTGGTGTACCCTTCAGTCTTATATTTTGCATGCAACATTGTTTACTCTGCTTTGGAGATGTCCCTCTAAATGTGATATTTGATGAAAGTCTTGGCTTTGCTGCATTTCTGAGCAGATGGGCCATTTCCTCTCTATTGGCTGCTTTTGTAGACACACCCTCTCTTTCTAGCAACCTTGCAGCTTTCCTAGTCCACAAACCTTCATCTGACCTTCGCTGCACCGGAAAGACCACCTCTCATTAATTTTAGCATGTGCATCTTTGTTCTTCAGGAGTTTGAAATTAATATCCCACTCCACCATACCCATCAATTTCTCCCAAGCGCCTGTGTCTTACCTCTCAGAAGGTCTCCATTTCCTGGAGTAGTCATTGTATCTATTTCCAAGTTCCCATCATTGGCCACATTCTCCTTTCCAAGATTGATAGCGAAAGGTCACCTGTGTTACCAGGCTCCATCTGGGCTCATTTGAACTCTTTCAGGGATCTAGACAAGTTTTGCCATGTGATGATTTTGCTGGCTGGAGAGTCTGCTTCCTCTCTACAGCTTCAGGGACACAGCTACCAACCTTGCACAATGTGTCGCTTTCCCTTCAGAGCCTCTGTGTCTCACGTTCTGATGGATGTCCCTCTGCAGACCCTTGAACTTGGGTGTGTTCTGATGCATCCTGTAGAGACAAAGGTTTTTAAGATGCTATTTTATCATCTCAACTTGCGCTCAGAGCTGATTCTTGTCTTCTAGTGTCTTTTCAAAGGCAGCTGCTAGTTCTTAATAAAGAGGGCTTTCTGTGTCTGTGGCAGTTCCCACGTGTGTGTCTGATTTCTTCTACAATCTCACTGACACTGAAGTTGTCTCAAGGCTTTTGAGTATGTATTTTTATTTAAAATTAATAAACCTCATTATTTGAATGTGTTAGTTCCATTTTTATTAATCATTTTAGCTACCATGGTTTTCATTGTGACATTGTGTGTGTGTGTGTGTGTGTGTCATTAAATATGGTTGTTATCCTTTTTTACTCTGACCCTTCCTTGCAAAAGCTATTTTTGTTTTATTGAGAAATTAAAGAGAGAAAACAGAACTCCCATATCCTCCTCCACACACAGCATCCCCACTGGAACCCTAAACTGAATTTCTAGCTCTTTTCTTGTAACTGCTTACCAAACTGATACATTATTATTAGAGGAGGTGCATAGCTCCCATTAGAGCCCAAGTGATACTTTGTGTTCTATACATTCTTCCAAGCGTACTTACATGTATCCATCATGATAGCATCCCACAGAACAGTTGCTCTGCCACAACACACTATGCAGATCCTGTCTTTGTCCATTCTTCACCCACATTCCCATGGTAACCACTGGCTTCTCTTTTTTTTTCTTTCTAAACACTTTTGCATATCTAGACTATCTCATAGTTTGGAATCATGCCACATAAATAGCTTTCTTCAATTTGTCTTATTTCACATGGGAAAATGTGTTTGGAGTTTTTTCCATGTCTTTTTATAGCTTGATAAACTTCTTTTCAGTGCTCAATAATATTCTGCCTGTTGGGATACATCATAGTATATCCAGTCACCTACAGAAGTAAATCTTGGTGGCTTCCAATTTTTAACAATGATGAATAAAGCTACAATAAACTTGGCATAAAAGCTTTTTGGATTTGTTGTTGTTGTTGTTGTTTTCATTTTGGGTGGTTCTTCATTAGTTTATTTGGCATGGATATATGCTTTCACTTTATTTGGGTATGAAACATGTTTTCAAGGACTTCTCAAAAACCTACGTATGTAAGCTTTCTAGAAAGGTATGTAACTTAATGACTAGTCTGTCTTTTTTTTTAATATTGTCTCATAATTAAAATATTGCTGTGCCTAAAAACAACACCACTTTATAATAAGAAATGTGCGGACATGAGGCTTTGCTAAAGAGTCCCAGCAGTGCTGGCCCCAGCTGGCTCAGAGGCTACGGAATGAGTGCTAACCTGAAGCATGCCAGCCACCAGCTGTCCCCACCAAGGTCTTGGGGACATAGCTATAAATCAACCCCAGTTACCAGGATTTGGTCACAACAGAATCCAGAAACCATAGCAAGCAGAGCAATCGTCCTCTACCTTGTAGCCTGGCAGCCTGGGTAGACCTGCGGCAGACAGAGGGGAGGAAGGACTAGCCATGTTCTGTTTCTTCTTGGGATGAGCTTCTTGTGTCAGTTTTTCAATCATTTTGCCCAAGGCCCTAATTAAGTCCCTACCCTCTCCATCAGGTACAAGTGACCCTGGGTGTGTAGAATGCAAAGGGCATACAAAAGTCCATCAAAGGGTTCATCACTGAGGAGGACTGTGGAGGGTCCACACAGGACAGCATGAGATCATAGATAACAGCATAAAGTAAGTAATGAAGGAATACTGACATAAATGAGTATATTCCTGGGGTGGGGGTCGGGAGAGAGACAGCTCTTTCTCCCTGGATCCTCACAGATGTCACAGGGAGGTGGGCAAGTACCCCAGCAGCCACCAGGTGCTTGTGCAGGCTACATTCTACGATTACTACCCTGCCTGCCTGAGCTCCGGATTCCTGGCACACAATTCTGATAGGCTCAGGTAGGGAGCACCCGTCTTAGGTGCTCCTGGGGAATGTAGAGAATAAGTAGGTTCTAGGGCTGGGCTATGTGGAAAGTGCTGATTGAGAAGGGAATCTTCCTGGGAAAGGGCACAGAGAGAGAAGAGAAAGAGGCAAAATCATGGCAGGGTGGGGGATGGTTGAAACTAGGAAAACCACAGTGGGTATAATCTGATTAGAATGGGCCACCCATGTGGCAATAAGAGGAATAAAGCCCACAGCAGTACCGGGCGTAGGAAGACAAGAGTCTGCTCCAAGCTACTTTCTGAGTATTAGATAAAATATATAAAAGGCAAATGAAGTGTGACTTGGAAAAATATCAAGAGTCATTCCTAGGAAAGGAGACATGGGGTTACTGACTACCAAAGTTCTGCCAGGGAAAGTGGAATGAGAACACAGGGAAGCCATAAGGGGAAGAAGAGAACTTAAAATGATCCTGACATCAGCAGCATCAGTAGTAGGGAACAGAAAACAAAACGGAAAATGTCAAGAGGACAGAAACAGGGAAGTATTTAAGTATCATATTTCAATTATGATAAATGGATTCAACTGGCCATAATATCCGTTTTGAATTGTAAAAGAGGCCATGGCATGCTACCTAAGGGAGAAAACTACCAAAATTTGAAATGGAGACATATAAAATAAATATAAGCAAACATTTTATGAAATCTGAACAAAATATATTAAAGCTAAAAAGAGCATAAAAGATTACATAAGAGTTAATAATATGTAATATGTAGTAGTCTATGAAGTGAAAACATATTCATTTTATAGCAGCAGCTAATAATCACAGATATGAATACATCTTAGAATTCTCCAGTACAAGTTTTGTAAGGAAGTTAACAAAGCCACAGAAAGCATTCCATAGAGTCAAATGCTTAGAGTATTCTTTTGTTACAGGCTATAACTTTCATTTACCATAGATCTTATTTTGAACATGTGACATATACAAAAAGGAAGAAAACAGTTACTTCATGGAAATGTCACTGACAAGTAATACTTGGAAACATCTTAGCTACTGTTGACTCATAGGACTTTCCAACTTTTTTAGCTAAAGTTATTTGCATACCAGATTTTAAGGATGGCCAGAGCTACACATTCCTAACCTTAAACAGTCACATTGATGGAATGAGGCAGAAAGCAATACTGGATCCAGCGACTGAAGCCAAACTCACTGTCCATTCTATGGTGACCTCTCCCTTCTTTCAGGCTTAATGGGTTGAAGAAGGGCAAATGCTGTACCAAGGCCCAGAGACACTCCTGGGATGTGGGTTCCAGAGGGTAGAACTCAAATGGCCACACAGGGGTTAGTGCTCTAAAGACAAAAGAAACTTTTCCAAGGGTCTAAGTAGGATAAATGTAAGAGTCAGTTATGGATTTGGAAACATGACAGTCTCCAAGTGGAGAAGGTATTGGAGGTCTGTGTACAGGAGGCAGCAGCAGGACTCAGGGAGGAACGGGCAAAGGCTGGGACAGTCACATCATAGTGTCTCCATGAGCTGAGCTAACCTGACAGACGGCACCTGACCCTCTGACAAGAGTGACTGAGAGGACTGCTGTGCGATTCCCTGAGGTTCTCTGGAGGCTCAGTTTTGCTATAGGCCTGAATTGAGGAGGGGCTGCTCTGAGTCCACCAGGTGTGATATATGGTTCACCTCCGTTCTGGGCTTGCAGGTTGTGACGAGTCTCTGAAAATGCCCAGAAAGCCCGATTCTTCCTAAACCTGGCAAGGACTCACCTGTGCATGGGTGACAGCTGATCCAGCACAGAGAGTAGAACCCAAAGCCACCAAGTCAGAGCCAAGAAGCCCTGCCCCCAGCTTGCTCTTCTTCAGGATGCCCCTCCTCCCTTTCCTCCCAAGTTGTTTCCTTTTGCTGGTCACATTTAGCATTCATACAGACTATATTTCATCAGACTATCACCCTGAAAGTAATTTTCCCTCAGTTGAATACCTCTGAATAAAATATTTCTATTTTATTCACCATAGGTGGTGGGACAGGATTCTGAGTTTACAACAACCATCCATTCGGAAACAGATTTTCTTCGTGTTTGTCCTGTGATTTGTGTCTATGAAACTTAAAATAGGAAAACGAAGGTTGAGAGTCACCTGAATAGCAAAACCCCCATCAGGGAACAAAGAGGAACTCGAAGGACTCCTGAACCCACGGTGGCTTATGCGCACAATGGAGTCAATGAGAGAGACCACTGCCATGCAAATTAGGAGCGAGCGAGATATCAGCACAGAGACCCAGTGCTCATCAGAGTGATGAATGCATCCCAACTTAGGGGCCGTCAGACCCACTTTGAAAGATGAAGGCTGAGGCTGGAAATAGATTCTGATGAGAAGACGTACCTCTCGGTGGAGAGGGAATAGGCTGATATGAAGAACTCTTATCTAAGCCCCAGCCTCATAGTATAAAGTGCACATTCCCACAGTCCTGATGTTGGTGTGAGTACAACCTGTGTCCCACGGAAGAAGCAGACCCACAGAGCAAAAAACAGGAGGAGGAACTAACAGATAGAAAACATATGACAGGGCAGGGTGGGGGTGGGGCATGTATGTAAGTTGCAGGTTTCCAACTCAACTCGGGACATTGAAAGCTCTGTACCACCCTTGTCTGTAGGATAATGGCACCATCGACAAACAGCACCCGTGCAGAGAACACGGGGCACAAACTCCACGGTTTGTATCTTCAACAGGGAACTGAACCTGGTGTCTTTATTTCTCCTGGCACGTGGCCAAGGCGGGCACCCTCCTGAGTGAGCCCTTGGAGCTACTCGCAAGATCCTGCACACCGGGAGCCACGCCCTTGCTCGCCTTTGCCACAGCAGCTGCTGCAGCAGCCGGGTCCAGCAAGGCTGCCTGCACCGTGGTTGCTTAAGATTTCATGCCTCCAGGTGCTGCATGGATTATTCATGAAGGCTGCAGAGCTGTCGCCATGGGAGCCAATTGGCTGCGGCGCTTTTAGCATATTAATAACCTCCCCTGATTTAGTGCTGGGCGGGGCCGCCACCTGCACCTATAGTAGGCGGGGTGTGATTGGCTTTTTGATTTGCAGAACCCTATTTGTTATTTCTTCCCAGAGGGGCCAGAAGGAATATTTACAGATGAACGAATCCAGGAAAGCTGGAAGCCAGGGAGCCTCAAAGAACTCAGACTCTATGGATTCTCTGTTAGGGTTGAGGTCCTTCTGTCCAGGCTTCTCCGTCTCTCCACCAACAATGGGAGCCAGGAAAGGAGTTATGAGACGGCAGATATTAAATCAGAGGACCAGGTGATGGAAAGAAAGCTTCATTACCAAGAAAGACAGAGGCTGGTGAATCCTGCTTAGAGGCAAGGCTGGGGATCCTACACATTTTCTAACCATTGTGCATGTGGGCCAGGGAAACAGGATGCTACTGTAAGGTCACAACCTTGGAACAAAGAGGGTCAAATTGCAGGACCTGCACAAACAAGTTGTCAGCCCAATGGGGAATTAAGTGCTCCCCAAAAGGAGGAAATCGACGTGCTTAGGCCACAAAAAGGGCCAGGACCCCAAAGGTCAAGCACAGCCAAGATGCAAAACAGCATGGAGGTGTAGTGTTCAATCAGACCCATGTGTGTGTGGGGTGGGGGATAAGATGTGATATTATTATTATTATTATTATTATTATTATTATTAATTATTATTATTATTATTATTTATCTATCTGTACAGAGTCATCTTGTCATGAAAGGGACACTCTTTGTAGTCTAAAGGTGGCATGGTGAATAATTGATTTTTCAAAAACCATGTCCCACAGAATAGGGTGCCTGCTCTAGAGCAGTGTATGGAAATAGTTGCCTTTCCCCTTTAGCAAAGGAAGTTGAGGTCCTCAGAGTCTGCATATGAGGCTTTCAGAGAGAATGGGGTACACAAAGCAATTGCTGGTCTCTTCCAAGCTAGTCTGCAGCACACACATGGCCCCAGGGTGCTGAGTGAAAATTAGACAGGTCAGCACACTTCCAGAAAATAAGAGAAGACTTCTAGGCTGTATAAAATGACAAAGTACCTCCACTTGCTGGAGACATCTGACCAAGCCAGTGTCATAGTTCCTGTGCTGGCTTAGTGATGCCCTTGATGACAGATGGCAGCTGGTCATGGAGGCTCTGCCAGGGTGGAAAGAGGAGCACTTCTCAACACACTTTAGAAATTACTGGAAACTCCGAGGGATCATTTTGTAGAAAGGAGGCTGGAGCAGCATTAGAAATGGTTCCACCACTATGTCATCATTCAGAAAATGTTTGGAGACATAAGTGAAGTTAAGTTGCCACTCTGCTTTGGGTCTTGTTGAGAGTTAAATTCTTTTGGGTAGTCGGTTGTGTCAGGACAGGTTGCTTAGCAGGTGACCTTTGCATGTGAGGATTCCAGGTTATGTTCTTGGCTCTGTCTTATGGCATGCATTTACTGTCCTTTGTCTCTGTGAACCTTTCAGGAGAGACCTTGACACTTTGAAGAACCAGACACTGGCTTTGTACTGTTAGAGATGGGCTCTGGCCCTTACTGCACAGGCAGAAGTGTGGGCTTTAATAATGGTGAGTGTTTCCAGGTCTGAGTACCAGTCCACTGACATCATGCATGACCACATGGAAATGTGCATGTAGGGGAGAATATGCTCATAAGTAGATGGCTTTGACTTAGTGCTTAGACTCAACAGACCAATGCATGTTCATATCTTAGTACGCCTAACAAATAAAAATACTTTTCTTAAACTTTCATTTATCTTCGCGAATCTTGATGAGTCTGCCCCACATCTAGAGAGAAATGACCAGTTGGAAGCCCAGGAAGAGAGAGTGGAGAGGTGGATGGGGCTGGAAGGAGGACAGTGCCTGGATGATGTCATCACTGTCTTGGTCCAGATCTCAGGGAACCCACCTGAACAGTTTGGCTGCTGGCTGCTGGCTGCTTTCTGACAGGAAGCAGTCAAAGGGAATGGGGTGGTTTCTGTTTTGTAGTCTCAGCTCAGGGTGTAGGTGTAAAGTTTATCACAAACAGGAGGACCCTCAAATAGACAATGGTTCTCGAATTGAAACTTTAAAGCAAGAGTGGAAGGAAAAATGAAATGTCCAGAGTTGTAGATGGCCAGACCTACCATAGCCCTGCCCTGAGGCGGGACACCAAGCTTCTACCAGAGCCCATTGTAGGATTTCTCACACACTTTCAACCATGCTCTGAAGCTGTACTGGGCTGATGTAAGAATCCCACTTCAGGTAGAGGAAGCCCTTTGCCATTATTTTAATAAAGCAATTTGGAGTGGCTACCGGCACAAAGGCAATATCTATATGGTAAATATATACATACGTAATTAGATGGCTACAAAATTATATAGGATGGTGTTTAAAGACTCAGAGGGTTCAAAATTGAAATGGAAGCCTGGTAAATAACCCATTATGCCCAAAGAAGTCCTGATTGCCTATTCATAGTTGAAATTTACATGAACCCATGTTCATTAAAGAATGAATAGCTGCTAATTTGCAGCATAACCAAGCAAAGTTCAGATGACAGAATTAAAGGGAAAAAAAATTCTTCTCAAATCAGGAACCTACCAGCTGTCCCCTATAAATTAAAAACCACTGCAGCTTCTTCCAAATACTGGAGACCTATTTTTAAGTCCCACTATCTAATTAAGATACCCAGAAGAAAAAAATGTATAGATTGCAGAAATCAGAATTTAATAATAAGAAAGAAAATGAGAAGAAGAAAATCAGTCTATTTGTTAAAGGTGTTGTTTTATTGGACATTTTCCTTATTTACATTTCAAATGTTATCCCCTTTCCCCCGTCTTCCCTGCCCCCCCCGAAACTCCCTATCCTATCCCTGCCTCCACTTCTATGAGGGTGTTCCTCAACCCACCCACCCACTCCCGCCTACCTGCCCTCGATTCCCCTACAGTATCTACTGAGCATCTATTGAGCCTTCATAGGACCAAGGACCTCTCCCATTGATGCCTAGCAAGGCCATCCTCTACTACATATGCAACTGAAGCCATGTGTATTCTTTGGTTGGTAGCTTAGTCCCCTGGGAGCTCGGGGGGGGGGGGGGGCGCTGGTTAGTTGATGCTGTTGTTCTTCCTATGGAGTTGCAAACCCCTTCATCTCCTTCAGTCCTTTCTCTAACTCCTCTTTTGGGGACCCCCCCCCCCCGAGCTCAGTCCAATGGTTGGCTGCGAGCATCCAACTCTGTATTTGTAAGGCTCTGGCAGGGCCTCTCAGGAGACAGCCATATCAGGCTCTTTTCAGCAAGCATTTCTTGGCATCCACAATAGTGTCGGGTTTGGTGAGTGTATATAGGATGAATCCCCAGGTGCGACAGTCTCTGGATGGCCTTTCCTTCAGTCTCTGCTCTACACTTTGTCTCCCTGTTTGCTCCCATGACAATTTTGTTCCCCTTTCTAAGAAGGACCAAAGCACCCACACTTTGGTCTTCCTTCTTCTTGAGCTTCATGTGGTCTGTGAATTGTATCTTGGATATTTGGAGCTTTTGGGCTAATATCAGTGAGTGCATACCATAAAGGAAATTCTTAAGTGGCTTTCTTCTAAGCACCCACCTCTCTCATTCTCTCTCATTCTCTCTCTCTCTCTCTCTCTCTCTCTCTCTCTCTCTCTCTCTCTGTGTCTGTGTGTGTGTGTGTGTGTCTGTCTGTCTGTCTGTCTGTCTGTGTCTCTTTCTTGTCTAAGCATCATGCAAGAACACAGCCATGCTTTAGGCAGATCTAAAAATTAAATGATTAACATATTTAACAGGCTGGTCTTGAACCACACTATGTAGCTGAGGCTGGCTTTCAACTTCCAAACCTCCTGCCCTCACCTCCATGCTGGGAAAGATTTTAAACTTCAGTTTTGTGTGGCCAATCCTGTGTCTAGCAGTCAGCTTTCTTCTCTTCTTACACAGTTTTTTTTCCGGTAATGGAAATCATAAAGGTCGTTATTTTGGCTTTCAGGATTCTGACATTTAGAGTTTTATTTTTTTCTCGATTGTGATGTTTGGGCTGAGGGTTAAATGCCAATGATTTCAGGGTTTGGGATTTTCATGCTTTGTAGTTCAGGGTCGTGTTTTCCGGACATGGCTGACAGCAGGCACACTGCTGATCCGCAATGGCTTCTAAACATGTGCATGTGTAACTGCACCTTCTGTGGGACGCCGGCCCTCCCTGTACTTGATGCTCCATGTGCTTGGTGGTGCTTGTGATTTGAGGAAAATCAATCTAGAGTCCAGAGGACCCTTTTATTCTCAGCTTTAAAATGGAGTCTTCAGTTATTTGACAAATTCAAACTTTCCCACCATTTTCTGGGTTTGAATTTTTATTGTCTGTCACTTGTGCATGCTTGTGCCAGCCATGTAAGTGTTTAAGTGTTCACAGTCTCAGTGACAGTGGTGCAATCCCCAAGAATATGAACTAACTCTAATTCACAAGTAAAACAAGGACATTGTAAGTCCACAAGTGTGATCGAAGCATCAAAGGCAGTAAAATAGTAATCTGAAAATACGAAGTATTTCAGTCCAACTTTTAAATACAGTGAATGTCCCCTCTCTAAGAATTTTCTCTTTAGAGGATTCCTACAAACAATAGGTTAATAAATATTAATCCATACAAGTAATTAGAAGTATTTAGAAAAGACTCTCAAACCTAAAATTGGATTCAGAAAGCGGTAAAGATATATGTATTTTACATGAAGATATATGTAAAGATATTAATGTATTTTATTAGTTAAGACACTTCAATCCACAAAGACAAAAGGTACAAGTCCCTTCAGCAAGCTGATGCTAGGAATGTCTGTAGCTCAGTTCACAATGAAATGTCTAGGTGTCCATGGAGAAGTCCTACCAACTACTCTCTCTGTTACTTTAACTGTTCTTCATAAATCATTAGGATCACTATGACTCGTTATTATTCATTTTTGACTTTAGAGTGAGACTATGGAGAAGGCAGATATAGATGTCATGTAAGAATATTAGTTCTGACACAGAGGAAAACCACTGCAAATGGGTCTCACGCTGTAGGAAACTCAGATGAATTTAAGAGGTCACAGTCTCCCATAATGCACTGCGAGTTTGACTTGGAAAATAGCCAACCTAAGAGCACTTTAAAATATAATTCTGTACACCACAAAGGATTCACATGATGCAGTTTCCATTCCCACAGAGCAGGATATTTAACCAGACATTTTGGAAAACACATAGGCCTTCCTTAGAAAGGAAGATCTTGCACATTTTATAAATGAAATACTAGAACCTTGTTCATTTAGAGACATTGTACACAGCTGTTAGTCTCTTCAATCAGTTCAATTGATATTTTATTTCCTTTAACTTGAGATTTTATTTATTTTATATTTTATATGTATGAATGGTTGCCAAAAATTAAGTATGTGTACTCCATGCATAAAATTATCAAGAAGGCCAGAATAAGGCACTGGATCCCTGAGAATGGAGTTAAAGATGGTTGTGAGTTGCCATGTTGGTGCTGGAAGTTGGTGCTGAGTCCCCTGCAAGAGCAGCCAGTGTTTTTAAACTCTGAGTTAAACTTCAAGTCTCCTTAACCATTGATTTAGGCCAGAACACTTTATTTTTTTGGTGCAAATCTTCAGTGGATGATGGAAGTAGATATTTATTTGCTTTATTAGTTAGTAAAACTTTCATTCTCTTATTCAGTGTGTTGTGTTTCTATAAGGTATTTTCAAATTTTCTGGAAGTGAGACTGCTCAGATTATTTATAACCCATTTACATTTATTTCTCTTAATATTAAAAATCCAGAGTTACTGCTGTAGGTACTATTAGTTAATCTGGCTAAGTTTCATTGTTACAGATATCACTGTATTTTATAATCTGCAAAAATATATATTTATACTGGACATATAAAGCTTACTAAATTCAATAATAGTTGAGACAACTTATGTTACAAGATATGTATGGTATATCAGAATTTGTTTTAGTTTCTTGAGATAATTTCAGGTAAAATATGATAGACCCAAAACACATAATGGGCCCTGTGTTGTGGATGGCCCTGGTGCTGTTGT
Organism: Apodemus agrarius; assembly: GCA_964023405.1. NCBI lineage: Eukaryota > Metazoa > Chordata > Mammalia > Rodentia > Muridae > Apodemus > Apodemus agrarius. Next base: position 97,422,704 of record OZ030011.1, on the reverse strand, counting down.
ATTTTGATATCTGGAACTAGGAATGTGTCTCATACTCAGGTGACTCCTTATGAACCATCACCTAATGTATGCAGGAATCAATCACTGGGTGAATAGGTGGGACTTCCAGGTTGGACAGAAGATGAGAGGAAGCAGGAGAGAGTTAGAGGCGTTTTGGACAGGGATAGTTAGTATAAGGACAAGATGTAGCTGCTAGCGTCTCTGGGTTTCAATGGTGGATGTGCCAATATTCGCCACAGGAGGATTTACATTTTTATGGTTTACAAGATTAGGATTCTAGTTCTTGCACCCAGAGACTGAGTCACCATTGTTTCTGGACTAATTCTGTGTGGCTTTTCCTTCACTCTGCAGTTTGACTGTGTTCAAGAGAGAGAGGTACTGCGGATAAGTGTATGTTTGTCAGGTGTACACCACAAAAGCCATGGGGGATTTGAAGCATGGGGCTGGAGTGGTTGTGACTCACCAGTGGGAACTTAGTGAGCTGGGTGGAGAGATTTTGGATCTCTGAGTCAGAGAGTCTCCATGAGATAAGAACAGGCTGGCCATTGGCACCAGGGCATAGCCAGCCCTCCGTGGCAGAGTAGCTGGGTGTGGTGCAGGAACTTGCTGTTCTTTTTTAATATTTCCCACAACAGCCCTGCTTCTTCCAGAACACTATTAAAGGACAATAAAGGCATGTATGTACAGTGCAGAGCTACAAAGATAAAGCTTAAAAAGGAAGACAAAGTGTCAAACTTTTGGAAGTTAGGCATGTTCTAGTTTCATTTCTGTTGCTGTGACAAAAATCCTCTGGCTGAAAGCAACTCGGGGAAGAAAGAGCTTATTTGACTTCCATTTCCAGGTCACTTGCAGTCCATCATTGAGAGAAATTGTGGCAAGAGCTCAGGCAGTAATTGCAGCAGAAACAGTGGAGGGATGCTCTGTGCTGCCCTGCTTGCAGGCTCGTGCATACTTAGCTCTCTTACTCCTCCCAGAACCAACTAACCACTCAAAGGGGGCTGCATCCTATTATATCAATGAACAATCAAGACAATCCCCCACAGACAAATCTGATCTATTCAACTCTTTAACTGAGCCTTTCTACACATGTGAATCTAGGGTATGTGGAATTGGCAGAGTTCACCAAGGGAAGGTGTAACAATTGGCTTAAGCCAAATGTAACAATTGGCTTAATCCTCCCACAGAATAAAAGATTATTGTCCTTGGCAATCAATCTCATGGTAGAAATAAATCAATAAAAAGATAAAAAAGTTAATAAAGTGACGTATAATGAGGAGGCTTTTACAAATAAGAACAAGGGAGAAAAGATATGGAAACTCACTGCCAGTGGGTTGGTATCTAAATAGAATGTCTGAAAGGAGCAATGAAGACAGTGTTGGGAGCAGGAGTAAGAAAAACCAATTATTGAAGGCAAGATAGTTTTTGTAACAGAAAGAATATCTGTACATAGGCTCCATTTGTAAGTCGAACTAAATAATTGAGCAGTCCAACCAAGCTATAGTGTTGAGAAATTTATGTATCCACAAGAGGAAATTGTATTACTTATTAAAGAAAAACAAAATATTTACATTAAGGAGACTGGTTTTAGTTGATAGTTCAAACTGGAGAAGCCAGGTCTCTAGAGTACAAATGATGATGATGATGATGATGATGATGATGATGATGATGATGATGATATGATATCATCATTATTTTAAGACTTATAAAGGTATTTTGATACCATATTTTAAAGTGATAAGGAATGGACAGAATTTATGATGACCAAGAGCAGATAAGGCTAGCTGGAAAATCATTGAGGGCAAATTTGTAATGGAAAACTAAATAAAGAAAGGAGGAAGGAAGGAAAGAAGGAAGGAAAGGAAGGAAGGAAGGAAGGAAGGAAGGAAGGAAGGAAGGAAGGAAGGAAGGAAGGAGGTAAAGCTGTGCTACAAATGAGAGGCTCATAGAGGTCCCAATGTGGCCATTTAGCTGCCAGGAGTGTTGTTTGTCCTATCCTGGGAGTGCACACTCTGAGTATTTTCCTGACTCCATCATTCATGTTGTTCCTGTACAGGTGAGATGGGCAGATCTGAATAATAACAGCGTGTGATGGGAAATGAGGGAAAATTTCGTAGTGTTTAATTTGATCTATATGGCAGAAAACACAATACCCATGGAAGCATCTCCTTTATTGATATCCTTTCAGATCACAGAGAAATCACTTAAAATATCCAAAAGCTATGTTTCCTCTAAGAAAACAGTGCTTTGGCCACTCATGGTGATGATGCCTACTTGTGTGCACGTGTATGTGTGTGGGGGGGGAGGGGGTGGTCTCAGTGAATATGGATGTGTTTGTAAGCCAGAGGTCAACCACAGATGTTTCCCTCAATTGCTCTTCATCTAGGTCATTGAGATAGTGTCTCTCACTGAACTTGAACTCAACCCTTGTCTATTCTGAGTGGCCAGGGAAGCATCTAGGTACCAGGGAAGCATCTGGGTACCAGGGTACCTGGTACCTGGGTACCAGGGAAGCATCTGCCCTTATCACCCCAGTGCCAGGATTACAGGCATATGCCATGGCACCAGGCTGTTTCTGTGTGTCAGGGATCTAAATGCAGTTCTGCATGCTGGCTTGGCAAACAGTTTATAAACTGAGCCAACTCTGCTGCCTCTGCTATTAGATAGTTTCATGTATTGGATTCAATTTTTACTCATCTTTTTATGATGATGCAGTTTGAGCTATGATATTATAAGGAACACATATCCTACAATTGATGATTATTTGGGGGTAAAATTTGTTTCTATTATTATTGAAGATGGCAATATCATTAGTCCCATTTTAACCTCTTATTCAATTTTATTGAATCACAGATATGAGGGGAAAGTTTTTTTTTTTAATTTTTATTTTCTATATTCTATGTTTACATTCCAAAGGAGGGGAAAGTCTTAATTGAGATGTGCCTAGATTAGGTTGGTCTGTGGGCATGTCTGTAAGGGGTTGTATTGGTTGTTAACCCAGAGAGGAAAACATAGCCCATTATGAGCAACAGCATTCCCCAGGAAGGCAGCCTGAAGTTTGTAAGAGAGGAGAAATCTAGTTTACAGTAGGCTGGAAGCAACGGCTTATGGGTTCATGTTTATTTTCTCTCCTCTCTTGACTGTGTATTTGACAATATACATTTCTCCCTTGACTTTGTAATAATGGTCTATAACCTGGAATTAAGAAGAAGTTGATGGTCCCAACTAAGAAAAAAGAGGAAGAGGAGGGAAAAAAGGCGAAGGATGAGGAAAAGGAGGAAAGGAAGATTGGGCAGTGAAAGGAGTAGGATGAGGAAGGAGGAGGAAGAGAGGGAAGAGAATAAAGGAGGAGGAAATAGCTATCTTAAGTGGTATAGCAGGGTCCTCTGTAAGGGTCATGCCCAGTTTTCTAAGGAACCACCAAACTGATTTCCAGAGTAGTTGTACCAACTTGCATTCCCACCAGCAGTGGAGGAGTGTTCCTCTTTATCCACATCCTAGCCAACACCTGCTGTCTCCTGAGTTTTTAATCTTAGCCATTCTGACTGGTGTGAGGTGAAATCTCAGGGTTGTTTTGAGTTGCATTTCCCTAATGATTAATGATGCTGAATATTTCTTAAGGTGCTTCTCAGGCATTGGAAGTTCTTCAGGTGAGACGTCATTGTTTAGCTCTGTACCCTGGTTTTTAATAGGGTTATTTGGCTCTCTGGAGCCTAACTTCTTGAATTCTTTGTATATATTGGATATTAGCCCTCTGTGGGATGTAGGGTTGGTGAAGATCTTTTCCCAATTTGTTGGTTGCTGATGTGTCCTTTTGACAGTGTCCTTTGCCTTATAGAAACTTTGTAATTTTATGAGGTCCCATTTGTCAATTCTTGATCTTAGAGCATAAGCTACTGGTGTTCTGTTCAGGAACTTTCCCCCTGTGCCCATGTTCTCAAGGATCTTCTCCAGTTTCTTTTCTATTAGTTTCAGTGTGTCTGGTTTTATGTGGAGGTCCTTGATCCACTTGGAGTTGAGCTTAGTACAAGGAGATAAGAATTGATCGATTTGCATTCTTCTGCAAGCTGACCTCCAGTTGAGCCAGCACTATTTGTTGAAAAGGCTATCTTTTTTCCACTGGATGGTTTCAGCTCCTTTGTCAAAGATCAAGTGACCATGGGTGTGTGGGTTTATTTCTGGGTCTTCAATCTTATTCCATTGATCTACCTGCCTGTCACCATACCAATACCATGCAGTTTTTAACACTGTTTCTCTATAGTACTGCTTGAGGTTGGGGATAGTGATTCCCCTGGAAGTTATTTTACTGTTGAGAATAGTTTTAGCTATCCTGGGTTTTTTGTTATTCCAGATGAATTTGAGAATTGCTCTTTCTACCTCTATGAAGAACTTAGTTGGGATTTTGATGAACATTGCATTGAATCTGTGTATCCAAATTAACAAAATTAGAAATGAAAAGGGAGATATAACAACAGAAACTGATGAAATTCAAAAAATTATCAGATCCTACTTCAAAAGCCTATACTCAACACAACTGGAAAATCTGGAGGAAATGGACAATTTCCTAACCAGATACCAAATACGAAAATTAAACCAGAATCAAATAGATCACCTAAACAGTCCTATAACCCCTAATGAAATAGAAGGGGTCATAGAAAGTCTTCCAACCAAAAAAAAAAAAAAAAAAAAAGCACAGGATCAGATGGTTTTAGTGCAGAATTCTATCAGACCTTCAAAGGAGACCTAACACCAATACTCTTCAAATTATTCCACAAAATAGAAACAGAAGGAACACTACGCAACTCATTCTATGAAGCCACAATTATGCTGATGCCAAAACCACACAAAGATCCAACAAAGAAGGAGAACGATTGACCAATATCCCTTATGAATTTTGATGCAAAAATACTCATTAAAATTCTTGCCAACCAAATGCAAAAACACATCAAATGATCATTCACCATGATTAAGTAGGCTTCATCCCAGGGATGCAGGGATGGTTCAATATATGGAAATCCATCAATGCAATCCATTACATAAACAAACTCAAAGAAAAAAAAAACCACATGGTCATTTCATTAGATGCCAAAAAAGCATTTGACAAAATTCAGCATCCTTTCATGTTAAACATCTTGGAAAGAATAGGAATTCAAGGCCCATACCTAAACATAGTAAAAGCAATATACAGCAAACTCGTAGCCAACATCTAACTAAATGGAGAGAAACTTGAAGCAATCCCACTAAAATCAGGGACTAGACAAGGCTGCCCTCTCTCCATATCTTTTCAATATAGTACTTGAAGTTCTAGTTAGAGCAATTCCACAACATAAGGAAGTCAAAGGGATACAAATTGGAAAGGAAGAAGTCAACCTATCACTATTTGCAAATGATATAATAATATACTTAAGTGACCCAAAAAAACTCCACCAGAGAACTCCTACAGCTGATAAACAGCTTCAGCAAAGTGGCTGGTTATAAAATCAACTCAAGCAAATCAGTAGCCTTCCTATACGCAAAGGATAAACAGGCTGAGAAAGAAATTAGAGAAATGACATCCTTCACAATAGCCACAAACAATATAAAGTATCTTGGGGTGACTAACCAAACAAGTGAAAGATTTGTGTGACAAGAATTTCAGGTCTCTGAAGAAGGAAATCAAAGAAGACCACAGAAAATGGAAAAATCTCCCATGCTCATGGATTGGCAGGATTAATATAGTAAAAATAACAAAAATGAAAATTAAAGCTTGGCATATACCAAAATTAGAGGTTGTAGATGAGATGGATCATCAAAGACTGTTAATAAACTGTGGGCAGGAAATTAAAAGAAAATGAAGAAAGAATTGTCACAGAAGCTGAAGGCAAAATTGATTGTCAGGAGGATATAATCAACCAAGTCAAAAGTGTTGAGAGATGAGGATGGACAATGTGTTATTCAATTTCACCTGATGCTGTTGGTTCTCAGGAGAAAGTGGATGGAATGGTGGTGGAGAAAGCCATAACAGAAATGATTCTATAGACCAATCATGGGATTCTGTGCTGTTGCCCAATCTCCAAATGCACTTCTGTTGTAGAATGACTTTTTGTATTACTCACTCTCTGCTTCTGCCTTGCTCCTGTTTATCCCAACATTAGCATCATACTCTTAAGTATCCATCTAGAGTATACCAGGCCATTTTGGCAGCTGTGTTCATATCCCTACTCTGAAGTACTGAAAACAATGTGTGTACCACACCAGGGCTTTGTATCTACCTTGTTCAGCTTTCTGACCTCTTTTTACATTCCTTGAAGCTATTCCTGTCAAGTCTGCTCCCCCAAATATTCCACCAATATAACTGACCTAGAAGTTTCTACCAATGACCTTGAGACATGAGAAGAGAATAAAAAGAAAAAAGCTTGGGAGTCCTGTTCACACGCACACACACACACACATACACACACACACACACACACACACACACACACACACAGACACGAGTCAGTTAGTGTTGACTTTATCTACATTCATGTGTTAAGGTTGACCAATTGGGAGTAGGAGTGGATAGCCTCCTTCCTGACAAAAACTCTTGAGAAAACTCCCTCTTTTAGCAGCACTGATTCCCTATAAATCTTTATCCAGGGATCAGGTCTTTTGAGGTTTTCCCCCATCTACATTACACACCAGTTGGTGTTGTCTTCAGGCCTGTCTTGTACAGGTAGGTATATTACTGAGCTTTTAAGGGTACAACAACCCTTAAAAAGTCTAGAGAACACTCTAACAGCAGGAATCCTCCTGGTCCTCTGACTCTTATAATCTTTCTGGCCTCTCTTCCTAGACTTTTCCTGAGCCTCAGTTGTGATGTAGATGCTCCAGTTGTGAATGGGAACCCACAAACAATTGACACCAAATTTTAATGATGATGTGGGGAAAAGAGAACTCTCATCCACACTGCTGGTGGAACTGCAAAACCTTATCCACTGGTGATGGAACTGCAGATCAGCATAACTGCCAAGGAAATCAGTACTGAGAATTATGTAAATGCTGAAATTAGGTCTACCATATGACCTCTTTGTTTTACTTATTTTCTATTGCTGTGTTTGAACACTATGAGCATGACAGTGCATAGAAGAAAGCATTTAATTTGTGTTACAATTTTAAAGGGTTAGTGTGCATGATGAAGAGGCAAAAAGAACAGCTGAGAGCCCACATTTTGATATCCAAGCAGGTGGCAGAGAACTGGAGGTCACAGGATTTTTTGAAACCTTAAAAGTTCTCTGCTGCCACATGCCCAATTGTTTCCTAACCAGTTTCACCAAGTAAGGACGAAGGAATTTAAACATAGGAGCCTATGGGAGCCATTCTTATTCAAACCATCACAAACTAACTAATCATTCCATTTACATGAAGGACTCTATATCCTACTACAGAAATGTTCTCCATGCAATGTTCATCATGCTCTGTTTACAAAAGCCAAGCAAGAGAAGCAACTTAGGTGTCCATCAAGTGATCGGTAATGCATTTTGTGTATCTACACAGACTGCTGTTGCTATTTGCTGACTAGTGTGAAAGCTTGATGCAGTCAGAGTTTGGGCAACTTTACTCCTCAGTGTTCTACCTCTTGGAAAATGTGCAGTACACAGTAGAAATGGAATGTAGCAGGGACTAATTATTTTTTTTTTTAAATGAGGTTAGTCTGTAGGCTTGTTTCAAACTAAACAAACCTTGCTTGTGTTGATGTCTTAGTAAAGCTATGATTGAAGTCGATGAAATATGTTACTAGAGGCATAAGCCTGTGTTTAATCCTATAACTTTAATTCTGTGGTGCTCCAGATGGAGGCCGTGATCTTATGGGCACTAGGCAAGTACTCTACTCACTCCTGAGCTATATCACTAAGTCTTATTTGTTGGAACTGGGCATGGTGAAATATGTATGTAATCACACCACTTTGGGAGTTCAAGGTCAGTTAGACTACACAGAGAA